>CM026302.1:3520866-3627546 GCA_014851415.1 Cnaphalocrocis medinalis
TGATCAACAGTAATAATACAGGTTGTGCAGCAATACAACAATACTGTTGCAATTGTATTGTAGGCCGTCGAACTGTGGGATGCTGTGCCCACGTCTTGTCGGTGATCTGGTATTTGGGATGGGCTCGCCATGAAAGTAATATAGCAGCACCTGCGCAATTTCTGAATGACGTCTTAATTGTTTATGACGATGAATAAAGAACATTTTTGAAATTCCGACCAGGGAAGGGTGATCAAAGGTTGGCCGCTCTGGTGTTTCGTGTCCATCAGCGACGTCAATCGCTTATCATTAGGTAATCTGCTTGCTTGTCTGCCATCCATAACATAGTAAAAAAACCTACTGTAGACTGAATAAAAAACTAACCATATTTAAATGAAAGGGTTCCGAAAATCCGAATGTAGCTATGCGCCAGACAGATATTGTTTTATGTCATACGTGGCAGACAAGCAGGCGGATCACCTAATGGTACCTGTGCGATTGCCACCGTCCATAGATAGGTATTCCCAACATCATGTAGAATCACAGATGCGCTGCCAAGCCCTAACCCACTTTCCCCTACGATTGGGCCGGTACCTTCACTTACTCGGCGAAAATCACGTGGAAGACTCCCACTTTACGTGGGAGAGCCACGCTTCTGGGCGGGCTCGACCGGAGTGATACCACAGCCTCACAGAAGACCAGTGTGAAGCAGCGCCTGCGCTGTATTGGCAGCTCACTTGTGACTTTATGGGTGGCGGCAATCGCTTACCGTCAGGTAATCCGTCTGCTCGTCAGCCACCTATCACATAAATAACTCATCGCATTAAAATAAAAATCAGCGCAAGCGCTCTGTAAGGCCGTGGTATCAGTATTGAGCCGGCCTAATTATGCCGAAGCGAGATATTCATGCGAAGCTCGATCTCCCACGGTCCATTTGGCCATAACAATTACACACTACTGTTGTACTTATTTCAAAAAAATTAAGTTATCAGCTTAAACATAAATAGTTCCTGTTCCACTACTGGGCAAAGGCATGTATCACAAGCTAAAAAGTCATAAAAGTCATCATAGAAATCAAGTCATCGCTACTATGATGGGATTAGGCTTAATCACCACGCTTGCCTAATGCGGTGCGGTGATCACAATCCCGAGCTATAGAGTACCAGACCGACCGTAGTAGCATAGGTAAAAAAATAAAACATTATCAGTTTTATAAAAAATAGTGGCCCGCCCTCACTTCGCTTCGGGACCGTAATTCAGAAATGAACCAATAGATGGCGCTGTTACCAAATACATCGCGCAAGCGTTTGGTGTTTTCGGTTTACCTATAAGCCTTGTCGTTGTCTAGAGAAGTTATCTCTTTATAAATAAGTAGTATAAAAAATACTTACCTACCTACGTAGTTACTCGTTGTAGGCGAAAAACATTTTTGCAGAACTCATCACAACCAATAAACTCACATTGGAAAACTAACAAATAAACACAAAGGGACTAACTGCATTTTTGTCCTTATCTTGTAACACCATCACTAAAAAAATAAACTAGAATCGAATATTTGTGTAACTAAAACTATTTTAATAACACACCCGAGGGAAAATTTGCAAAAAGAAAAACAAATGCGTGACGAAAATTTTATTTAGTTATAAAAAAACAAAAGTAAAAATTAGTGGCCAGTTTGATCGCTAACGATAGGTGGAATTTATATAGAACCTATTTATACGACTGATTGAAATTAAAAATCTTTGGTCTGTGGGCTAGACTGAAATACTTAGATTAAAAAAAAGTAGTAAACTAAAAAGTATTTAATTTAGCAATAGGTATCAAAATTATTGTGAATGCTGTAATTGACAAATATTTTATAAATTCTGAATTACCATACTTATTTGCTTTCTAAGGTTTTTTTTATGTTTTTTTAAATATAAGGGACCATTCAAGTATTACGTAAGCATCGAGGGGGGGAGGGGGGTCTTGGCTTTGCTTACTTTTGGTAAATTCAGGAAGAAAAAGTATATTTTATCGTCAATTTTTGCTGACAATGGGGGGAGGGGGGTTAAATTTCCCAAAAAATCTGCTTACGTAATACTTGAATGGTCCCTAAGTACTTATTTCAAATTATTTAATGTGCATTACTGTTTAATTATAAATAAATAAATTACTGGTACATACAAACGATTAGAAGGGGTGTCCTAATAAGTAGCCAAGACTCAACCATTTTTTATTATTTTACTTCTAGCTTATGATAAAATTAGGTAGCTATCGAAAATGAATAATAAAAATATTTATATCAATACATCATAGTTTTTGTACAGTTTTCATGCGATATACTTATCCGCCATTTTTTTTATCAAAAATGACAAGAAATTGTGGCCACGGGTCGGCTCAACCGGAGTGATACCACGGCCTGACAGAAAACTGGCGCAGAGCAGCGCCAGCGCTTAGTTTCGCCGTGTGACTGAGGGTACTAAAGGCCTAATTTGTGGGGGTGGAGGGGAAAAGGTGCATTGCCAAATGCACTCAAATAAGAAAAACTATTTGGGAAATTTACTCAGATCTGGGTGCTCTTGTGGCTTATGATGAAGACGTCCCGTAACGAATGAGAATAATCCTGTCACATTCAAACAAAAGCGCGCACAGCACGTGTGAAAGAGAGGGGAACTCCGATTCAGTCGTAACGTCAACTTCAAATTAGGCCCTCGAAAAAAGCGCGGGAAACATCGGTTTGACCGGTCGTCTTTTTTCTTTCTCTTGTTGAAAAATTTTAATTCTTACTTAATTACTGGATCAGATAAGTTATAAAAGTTCATAGTTTATTTATTTTAAGTAGTTTATTGTTTTTAAGTGTATTGACGCCACTTTTCTGGTAAGTTTTCATTCACTTTGTTCTCCATGAATGAGCCTCCTGATCCTGGGGGCGCGAGCCCCCAGGTAGTACCTAACTATGTCACGATTTCATACTCGGGGATGGATACGGAGGGATCGGTGGTTGATACTGATTGCTCCCGAGGTAGCAAAAATACGGTAAAACGTCGGAAATAAATAAGAAAACTTGCAAACATTGTAATAAAAAAAGGAAAAGTAAATCTTCTTTGGACACTATAAACAGTTGTATGACAGATTGCCAGTGTGAAACTATTAATAACCCTCAAATTATGACACCGTTATCGGATTTGGGGCTCCCCCTCCAGTACCCCCCGTTAGCATCGGCAGGTGTACAAGATGTCCGTCCCCCTACTGGTAGGATTTTTTTACCAAGCCTCTGACTGTGCACCCTTTAAAGTCCATGTTCAAAGAGAACAATCATCCCCTGATGAAAATTGCTACATGAATGCCATCTCATTTGGGTTTTTCCTGAAAAAGAATATGTTCAAAAACATTATTGATGGCAGTGTGAAAAAAATAGGAAGGAATAGGATATGTATCTCATTTTCTGACTTTGACTCTGCAAACACCTTCATTTTGAGTAATACGTTAAAATCTAACAATATAAGGCTTTTGTACCAATATTTAACGTGACCCGAATGGGAGTGGTTAGAGGTATTCCTGCTGATTGGAGCGATGAAGATATAATTGAAAATATTACTGTCCCTATTGGATGTGGTAAAATTATCAAAGTAAGGCGGCTTAAAAAAAGAATATTGTTAATGGTAAAGCTGAATACACTCCCATAGAAACTGTAGTGCTCACCTTCGACGGTCAGATTCTACCTCCTAGAGTCTTCCTTTGCTATAATGCTCTTCCAGTTGATATATACATTTATCCAACAGTTCAATGCTTTAATTGCTGTAGGTATGGGCATATAAAATCCCAATGCAGATCTACACCTAGGTGTTTCAAATGTGGCCAAAAACATACCGGAGATACCTGCCCTAACGAAGAGGAAGATGCATATTGTTGTATTTGTACTGGTTCACATTTTGCAACTAATAGAAAATGTCCTGAATACTTAGACAGCGATCAATAAAAGATACAATGGCCAAAAACTGCATCTCATATGCAGAAAGCAATTTAACTGCACCCTCCAGTAGTAAAATCTTATGCAGACATCTTAACTTCAGCACCATCTCCCAAACACAGCATTGTCCAGTCATATAACACTCCCATTAGCAATTCTCCCAGAACATCATATAAGAAAACAGTTTTCATGAAACCAAAAAGCCCCCGTAAAGTTGAAAAACCGGCCAAGTGCGAGTCGGGCTCGCGCACAAAGGGTTCCGTAGCAGCAAATATAATAACCTATCTCAAAAACTATAAGAGATACTTTGATCAAACCAAAAATCGTTGAAAGAGTTAATTAGCATGCATCACCTCTATTTTTTTTAGAATTTTATACCCCGTAGTTATAAAAATAGAGGGGGGGGGACATACTTTTTACGACTTTGAGAGCTGATATCTCAAAAACCGTTTACTTTAAGAAAAATGTTTTTTAGAAAACTTTATATCATTTTAAAAGACCTTTCCATTGATACCCCACACGGGTATGTACATCGAAAAAAAAATTTCATCCCTCAGTTACATGTATGGGGGGCCCCACCCCCAATTCTTTTTTTTACTATTTAGTGTCATATTTTTGTAGCGGTTATACAACACATATTCCCATCAAATTTCATCACTGTAGTACTTATAGTTTCCGAGTAAATCGGCTGTGACAGACGGACAGACGGACAGACGGACAGACGGACAGACGGACATGACGAAACTATAAGGGTTCCGTTTTTGCCATTTTGGCTACGGAACCCTAAAAAGGCTATGATCGTTTGGCACATAACTCCCTTATCAAAGATTATGATGCCCCTGCACCCCAAAAGGGTGTGTTCTTATTAATAGTAATCTTGATAACTCATTATCTAATTTATCTTTAAAAGAACTTATATTAACTTTAATAACTTCTTTGTCTGAATTTGATATTATTCTTCACCGTCCAACGTTGCTCTTCCTAAGATGAATGTGGTAAATAAAAATAGTACAGCGCAGTACGACAGATAGTTCTACTGTAATACAGTGGAACTGTCGAAGCGTTTGTAATAAAAAACTGACTTGATTTATCTAATTAACAATTTTCACCCCTTGTTGTCTCCCTTCAGGAGACATGCTTCGGCCTGAATTTAATTTTAAACTACCAGGTTATTCTTCTGTTAGAGAGGATCGAAGTGATGGATATGGTGGTGTAGCCATCCTTATTAGTCATTGCGTTCCTTTCAAACATGTCCCAATAATACAACATAGTAGTGAGCTCTCCATCATTGCTGTTAAAATTAACGGAATCTGTTTTGTATCCCTCTACATTCCTCACCCCTCATCTTTTGTTTTTAATGAAGTAGAAAATATTATTTCAAATTTGCCCAAACCTCTTGTATTTATGGGTGACTTTAATGCACAACATGTATCTTGGGGGAAGTTCTAGTTCACATCACTATGGGGCTAGAGTCCTGATATCTTAGACTCTCAAAATTTATGCTTATAAATAATGGAGATCCCACCCGTAGGACTCAACCCAATGAAGGTTCGAGTGCACCAGATCTATCCATTTCTTCCCCTAATTTAGCTTCTTCTTTGACATGGTCTGTTCTTCATTCCACATTTGGTAGGTAGTGATCACTTTCCTTTATTAATAACTTTTGCTACTACTTTTGGCAATAAAGTTAAAAAGCCCCCTCCTCGTATGAAATATCAACTAAATTATGCAGATTGGGATTTGTATAGGAACAAGTTGATCTAAATATGCCGTCCTCTTCCTTTTTTTTTTTTTTTTTTGTTTACCCAGGGGAAATGCGTTACGCATACCCGTCCACCGGGGGGTGGACGGGTTATGTCGGACTCCCCCCGCTGAAGGCGGGGGTTTACCGACTAAAACCCCTGGGACTCTCCCTCATCGTCCATATTTGGAAGATGTCCTGGGTCCAAGCACGGAGCCTAGCACCACAACATCTTCCGGACGGGGCCCGCCTACACGGCGGGCACGGCGGAACTCCCCCCGGGGTCGGGGGGGTGGGAGGGGACAGCCGAGAGAGTCGAGCCGTCCCCCACCAGGCTGCGGAGGGCGTCCGTGCAATGCCGGCGGTGGTACCCCGTACCACCCGCCAGCGGACTCCCTCCACGGAGAGGTAGGAGACGCACATATTGGCGTCGTCTCCTCCCCCTCCTTGCCCTTCGGAGCGCGGGGGCGGAAGGATCCGCCTCTCGCTCGCGCTCCGCCGCCTCCTTCGCCGCCATCACGTGCTCGCAAAAGGCGGCAAAGGCCTTCCAGGCCTCGTCACTCGCTAGTATAGCTCTCGCTATACTAGCCAGTGAGAGGTCCTGGCCGACCTTCGCCACCAATGCATAGCGCTGTGGAGCCCACGACGCACACACCGCTAGAGTGTGTTGCGCCGTGTCCTCCACAGCGCCGCACGCGTGGCAGGAAGGCGTCTCCTCCCGGCGGATCTTGTGCAGGTAATAGCCGAAGCAAACCATGCCCGGTCATTACCTGCACCATCCGGAAGGAGACGACGCCGTGGCTCCGCTCCAGCCACCGGTCCAAGACCGGGGCGAGCGCGTCGAGCGTTCTCCGGCCGTAACGGGTGAGGACGAGGTGCTCCGACCATCGCCTCAGGAGGACCTGACGGGCCTCCTTCCGTACGGCCTCCCGCTCGACGGGGCAGAAGGACTCCCCTGCTGCCCGCTTCTCCGCCGCGTAGTCATACACGGCGGAGAGAACCACGGCGTCCGACTCCCACGGAGGGGTCTCGGGCGAGCAAGCAGGCCACGTCGAAACTTACCGTACGGTAAGCTCGAGCGACCCGCTGCGCTATTGCCCGCTGGGGCCCCCGCAAGAAGGGAAGATTTTCCCCTCTCGCCAGGGAGTCCGACCAGACTGGCGCTCCGTAGAGCGCCATCGATCTCAGGATGCCGGCATAGAGACGCCGGCACCTGGAGCCTGGTCCGCCCAGGTTCGGCAGCAGCCACGACAGCGTGTCTGCTGCCCTGAGGAGCCTCGGTGACAGCCTGCTAAAGTGCAGGCCAAACTGCCACCGAGGATCCAGGGGTGAGGCCGAGATAGCGCATCTCGGCCTTCACCTGAACCTGGGTCCCTCCGACAGAAATGTGCCTGCCGAAGGGAAACCTCTCGCCAGACCGAGGGAAATAAATCACCTCGGTCTTCTCTATGGCGCACTCGAGTCCCAGGCGCCGCACCCTCTCTACGACCGAGTCCGCGGCCCGCGACGCCTTCGCCGCGGCCACCTCGAACGTCCTCCCCCGGGCCGTGACTAGAGTGTCGTCTGCATAGCAGATGACACTCCAGTCCCGGAGGAGACGACCGCGCAGGACCCAGTCGTAGCCGATATTCCAAAGCAAGGGTCCAAGAACGGACCCCTGGGGAACACCGGCCTCCACCGTGCGGCGCTGGACTACACCCTCTCTGTTCACAAAAGCTACTTCACGGCCACTGAGGTAGTCCTCGATGAGGACTACCAAATACTGGGGCACCCGGAAAAATCGGAGTGCCTCCAGTATTGTGGCATGGGGAAGGGAGTTGAAGGCATTTTTAATATCAATAGATATTGCCAAAACTCCCTTCCCTTCCTCCGCCGCCTCCTCGGTTTCCCGGCGGAGGCGCTTCAGGGCGTCCACAGTGGATCGGCCCGCCCTGAAGCCATATTGGGCCCCTGACAAATCGGGGCCCACGTCCTCCAGATGCGAGGTGAGGCGGGAAGCTACTATTTTCTCCAGCAGCTTTCCCACCTCATCCAGGAGGACGATGGGCCTGTAGGCCGACGGGGAGTCCGCCGGCCTGCCCTCCTTGTGGAGCAGGACCAAGAGGCCCTGCTTCCATAACTTCGGGAACCTCCCGACCGCCATGCAGGCGGTCGAAAAGGCCCCGGACGCGGCCCTCCATCTCCAACAGAGAGAGGGCCACCACTCTCGCCGGGATCCCATCCGGGCCGGGGGCGGTTTTCTTGGCGCGGAGACGGAGCTCTGCCGCGCCAAATTCCTCCGTGGTTATGGGCGGAGCCACATCAACCACGGGGACCACCCCTGTCGGAGGGGGCATCCTAGGAGGGGTGAAATCGGTGCGGGCCGGAAACAAGGTCCGCACCACCCTCTCCAGGAGCTCTGGCTGGAGGGTCTCGGTGATGGGGGGGGCAATGGGGCGCAATTTATTGCGCGCCGCCTTATAAGGCCGCCCCCACGGATCCCGGTTTAGACCCTCCAGCATCTCCTCTCTGGCGGCGTCTTTGGCCCTGCCAATGGCGTATTTGAGGGACCGCCTTGCCTCGTTAAAGGCCTCGTAGAGGGCGGTCCTCATTGGCGGGGTCGCGACGACGCCGCCTCCTGGCCCTCTGGAATGCCCTCCGGGCGCTGCGACAGGTGGCCGACAGCTCAGCGAGCTCAGCCGACCACCAGTAAACCGCATGCTGCGGGCCCGGACGGCGCGACCGAGGCATGCTTGCGTCGCACACCTCGGTCAGCCCAGCGCGAAGGGCAGACGCAGCCGCCTCCACATCGTTTTCGTCCAGGACTGGGAAGAACCAGTCCTGGACGAACGCCGCCTCCTTGGCCTTCTCCTTATCCAGCTTCCCCAGAGCCCACCTGGGGAAGGGAGAAGGCCTGTTCGCCGGTCTGGCAGGCCCCGACGAGCCGACCCCGAACCTAATATGGCGGTGGTCGGACAACGTCTCCTCCAGCTCCACCGTCCAACCAGTTGTGCGTACGGCGACGGATGTGGTGGCGAAGGTGACGTCAACCACCGATCCGCCGTTCCACCGCACGCACGTGTCTCTTCCTGATCTAACTAATAGTAACCAAGCGGCTAGTGCTGAAGCCTTAGCCTCTCTCCTATAAAAGTAGCAGATAATGTTTTTCCCATTAAAAATAGTTGTTTTAATGGTATACCATCCCCGCCTTGGTGGGACAAAGAATGTTCTGCAGCAATCAAAAAAAGAAAAGAAGCAGAAAAAAAATACAAATTATATTCTACTTCTGCAAATTTTGATAATCTAGCTGAAGAAATAAAGTCAACTCGCAAACTTTTCAAACGCAAGAAATGGGAAGGTTGGAAAAACTTTCTCGTTCCTCTTTATCACCTGATGTTCCTCCTTCTGCCGTCTGGAACAATATACGTAGATTTAGATCAGCGTTCAGAGAATCTAAGCCTCCATTAATACATGAACCAATATTGGAACAATTTTTGGATATCCTAGCTCCTCCTTTTGTTGCACAAGAAGAAATTCCTATACCTGTTCTTTTGGAACATAATTCTACTGATTCAGCCATTACTGCCCCTTTTAGCCTCTATGAATTGAAAGGTGTTTTATCTAGAGTTAAAGACTCTGCCCCTGGCGCTGATGGTATACCTTATTCTTTCTTTTCTCATTTAAATGAACCTGTTCTATTGTATTTTTTAAATCTTATTAATTCGGTTATCTATTCCGGAAATATTCCTCCATCGTGGAAATCTCAAGTTATAATTCCAATTTTAAAGCCCAACAAACCTTCTTCAGACCCAACCTCGTATCGTCCTATAGCCCTATCATCGGTAGTAGCCAAAATAGCTGAGCATCTAGTTAAAAACAGGTTAGAATGGTATGTTGAAAACAAGGGTCTGCTGGCCAATAGTCAATATGGTTTTAGAAAAGGTAAAAGTACAATGGACAGTATTGGTATTTTTACAACTGACATCAGATTAGCTTTTTCTAATAACGAGTCGGTAGTAGCAGCCTTTCTAGATATTTCAGCTGCTTATGATAATGTCGTTTTACCTATCCTAAAACAAAAACTAATACAATTAAAGATTCCACCTCAATTTATTAATTTTATTATAAATATTTTATCAGACCGTTCTATCCATATTTTTCAAGGTGATTTGGCAACAAAATCTAGATCAATGTGGAAGGGACTCCCTCAAGGGTCAGTCTTAAGTCCACTACTTTATAACATTTACACCTATGATCTAGTAACCGCAGTGACTGGCTCAAGCAGCCTAAATGTCCTGCAGTATGCAGATGACTTATTATTTTATGTATCTGGCAGTTCGATTGATCAATTATGTTTTACACTATCTTCCGCACTACAACTTTTAAAAATATGGCTCGATAATAATGGTCTGAGTTTATCGGTACACAAAAGTTGTTGCAGTGTTGTTTTCAAGAATGCGCTTCCCCCCTGCTATTTCAGTTGTATACGATGATGCAATTATACCTTCGCAAAAAGAGGCCAAATTTTTAGGAATAATCTTGGATGAAAAATTAACTGGTCTTCCTCATTTTTACTATCTGGTTGCAAAATGTGAACGACTTTTAAATATTCTTCGATGTCTCTCAGGCGTATGGTGGGGAGCTCACCCTTATACTTTAAAATTACTCTATAATGCCTTAATTAGGAGCGTTTTAGATTATGGAACATACTTCCTTGAACCATGTAGTTTGTTGGGATTAAATAAATTGGATGGTGTCCAGTCAAAAGCTCTCCGTATCGTAACAGGTGCAATGAAATCAAGCCCAATAGTCGCTTTACAAGTTGAATGTTGTGATGCCCCATTAAAATTTAGGAGGCAATTTTTATGTGACAAATTTTTGTTCCGTGCCCTTCAATATTCTAATCATCCATTTGGAATCTAAACTAAAATCTCTATCACATCTTATTGATACATCACCGTACTGGTCTCACAAAAGAACTCCATGTTTAATTAACAGTTATCGCAAATTCATTTCTCTACAAGCTCCAACTCACAGATCTCAATATCTTCCTATCTTTTGCTATACTTATGTATCTTTAAGTCCTTGTTCCAGTAGTCTACCCTGATCGGTTAGCTATTTTAAAAAACAATAAAAAAGCTAATTCAGTCTTTGACAACATTTTAAACACTAATTGGGAAAATTGGCACCATATTTACAGCGATGCCTCTAAACACTCTTCCTCGGGTCACGTTGGCGTAGGTATTTATCATCACCAATATAAATAGTTCAAAAAGTCAAACTACCTCCAGAAACATCTATTTTCACCGGAGAATGTACGGTCTTTTCAAATCTCTAGAATATGTTTGCTTATGAAGCTTAATCAAAGCGTCATATTTCTGATTCAAGAAGTGCTTTACAAGCCTTGAATAAATTCCCATTTATAAATAATTCGAATAGTGTTGTTATTTAGAGTGTAGAAGTTTTGCTTCACAAAATTTTACAGAAGGGCTTAATTGTTCACTTTGTATGGATTCCTAGCCACCATAATATTCTAGGGAATGAAAAAGCTGATCAACTTGCCAATGAAGCAGTATCTTCTGGAGACCTATTTCCTTACAAAAACTTTTCATATGATCTGCTTTCTCTTCCTAAATAAGTATTTCAACATGATTCGTGGCAGCAAGATTGGGTGAATAATAATCAAGAAAAAAGGCAAACATTACAGACAAATCCAACCTTCCATTCCAACTAAACCTTGGTTCTTTAAAATAAAACTTGGTAAAATCTCCACATCTAATATAATCCGCATGAGACTGGGTCATACCTGCACTCCTGCTCATCTGTTTAGATTTAAAATTACAAATGATAACTTGTGCGAATGCGGTGCCATTGGGGATGTAAACCATATTTTTTTCTCTTGTCCTTTGCATAACCGTTCTTCTTTACTAGCATCTCTTATATCACTCCGTATCCCATTCCCGACTTCTATCGCTACTCTTTTTATCATCTAACAATATGATATATACAACATCTTGTGTTCTTTATCACCTTAATGACATAAAATTATAAATACCTACCATACCATCATATTGATATTTATCCTAATCCTTATCTGATCCTTGTATTGCATATTACCCGTTCTCCATATCCCGAATTTCTTCTAATAATTTGTTTCCCAACCTTTCCTATCGTCCCTTCTCACAATACTCCCGTCAGTGGCCAATGCACAAACCGTGCAGCGCCGAGAAAAAAAAAAAAAAAAAAAAAAAATTAGGCCCTCTGGTAATAGTATTTATTTTATTTTAATTTTATTTTATTTATTGACGTTATCTATAACTATTTATAAGAGTTCTATAGACATCGACAGACTTTATGTATATACTTACCAAAAAAAATAAAAAGAAAAAATAAAAAAAAAAAAAATTAAAACGCTCCGTTGGTCTCGTGGTTTACGTACCGGGCCGTGATCTCGGGGTCCCGGGTTCGATTCCCAGGTCGAGCAAAAGTATATTTCGAATTTTTCGAACATAGCTCGGGTTTGTGATCACCAATCCGCATTAAGCAAGCGTGGTGATTAAGCCTAATCCCATCATAGTAGCGATAACTTGATGTCTATGATGGAGGAATTTGCCCTGCAGTGGGACAGTATATAGGCTGATACTTTACTTTACTTACATACCGAAAAGGCGAAACCGTAGCGCGATACAATCAGCCCGCAGCGCCATCTATTGGTAGACAGTGGAACTACTAAGTCCCGAAACGAAGAAGTGGGCGACTAGTCAACAATAATAACTGTCCCTTCGATACTAATGACACGTGGCATGAGATACTATTTTTTATGTAAAAGATGGCACACAAGCAGACGGATCACCTGATGGTATGCGATTGCCGCCACATACAGACACCAGCAGCACAGCGTAGCTGCAGATACTTTACTTTACTTTTTACTTAAGAATAAATTGCAAGTGTAGCTAAGTAGATCAAAAATAAAAATACATATATTGTTGTTAATAAAATGTAATAACTTATATGTCTACCAAATTAATTAATAAATACACAACTAATAATCATGAAAGGATGGTAAGTAGAATAACACGCATTTCTGTTTAACAAATTTTATTACATAATTAATTTTTGTTGAATTTATAACTAAATTAAGGTATGTATAAAAAATAATAAAATATAATCAGGTCGATTTAGGGACGATAAATAAAGGGACAGGTCAATTTTATGACGATATAATAAAATTTGCATGTCTCTTTATTTACTCAATAATGGCAGAGTTACGAATAATTTTGTCCCCGTCATACCATAAAAAGAAACCATAGCAGCCATGCTTAATATAAAAAAAAGAAAAGTCTGTTTTGTGATTGTCACATGCATTTTTCATTGTAGGTAAAGTCTTTTGTCGCATGTATTTTTCAATGTCGCATGTATTTTTCATTGTAGCATGTATTTTTCATTGTAGCATGTATTTTTTATCGCAAGTATTTTTCACCGCATGTATTTTTCATCGCATGTATTTTTCATCGCATGTATTTTTTATCGCATGTATTTTTCATGGTCGTTTAATTATTGGTTTTTTCATTAGCCTTTTTGTTTTATTTCGTTTACCAGCCGGAGTCGCTGTCTTCGTATACGACGGTCTGCTCCGAAGACTGGCTGGACTGAGACGCCTGGGATGACGACTGCTGCTTGGATACCTGTGACTTCTGGACGTATGTGTCTCCATCACTCTCGACGGACTCTGCGCTGCTGTATGCTGAGTCAGAGTTGTTTGCAGAAGAGGACGCGCTGTTTGAAGAGTTCGACTCTTTCATTTGCTGGCCGTTACATCCATACCTGAGAAAAATAAATAAATCTATACTAATTTATAAAGAGACTAGCTGTTACCTGCGTCGTAGTCCACGTGGAATAGTATCTTTGGGAAGCAATTTTGATTATTTCATAATAGACTGGCCGGTTAGCGCAATGCTAGTGACCCTGCCTCATACGCCAATGGTCGTGGGTTCGATCCCCACCCTGGACAAAGATTCGTGTGATGAACACTTGTGTTTGTTCAGTGTCTGGGTGTTATATATGTATTTAAGTATTATATTTTGTGATCCTCTGTTGTCTGATTTCTGTAACACAAGTGCATAAGCTACTTACTTAGTATGGAGTCAGGTCAATATATGAGATGTTGTGTGAATTTTTTTTAACCCCATACCATCTCGAAAAATCCAATTTACTTGCATCTAAGTTTGTTAAGTTTACGTTCATAAAAAATATCATATTGTCGCCACAATCTGTGTAAATAGGTTGGAGGCTAGTTTCATCATTGAAGCCTCTTAAAAATAATTAGGGATTTTAGAGTTACCTTACGCTTGTAGTTTTCGTTTCGCTCTGTTTCTGGGACATGCTCTTTTCTTCAGCTGATTTCTTAGTTACAGTTTTCTTGATAATCTTTCTTTTGTTTCCATCGGTCACAACTTCCTCAGAAGACAATGAAGATTCATCCTGAGATTTCGAGGATTGGTTTTCAGATTTGGTTGAAGTGGAGCGAGTCATGCTACCGTTATCATCGGAGAAGCTTTCCTCGTTATTCGAAGCGTTTTTGCTGGAATTACTTTGTTGGTTTTTGGACTGTGATGACTGGCTTTTCTTGTAGTCTCCATTGGATGATTGCTCGATGCTGCTGCTTGCAGCGCTGGAGGAGTTGGCAGCGGAGGCACTGTCTGCTGAGTTACTAGAAGATCTCTTGTAGGTACTGTCTCCATCGGTGGTTTCCACTGAGTCGCTGACGGCGGCGTGCGCCTGGGCAGCTGCGGAGGCCGTAGCTGAAGCCGTGGCTTGGCTCTTGTAGGTTTCGTTACCGTTGGCGTCCATGCCTTGCGAGTTAGTGACGGAGGAAGAGGATCCGGTCTTAGTGGACGAAGATGAGGAGTTTTCGCTGGATGATGTTCTGCGGGTGGATGAGTCATCACCACCGCCGTTTCCACCGTTACCTCCGTTGTTTCCACCGTTGCCTCTGTTGTTACCTCCGTTACCTCCGTTGTTACCGCCGTTGTTACCTCCGTTGTTTCCACCATTTCCTCCGTTGTTACCTCCGTAATAATTGGTTTCCCAACCTTTCCTATCGTCCCTTCTCACATACTCCCGTCAGTGGCCAATGCACAAACCGTGCAGCGCCGAGAAAAAAAAAAAAAAAAAAAAAATTAGGCCCTCTGGTAATAGTATTTATTTATTTTATTTTTTTATTTATTGACGTTATCTATAACTATTTATAAGAGTTCTATAGACATCGACAGACTTTATGTTATATACTTACAAAAAAAAAAAAAAAAAATTAAAAAAAAAAAAAATTAAAAACGCTCCGTTGGGTCTCGTGGTTTACGTCCGGCCGTGATCTCGGGGTCCCGGGTTCGATTCCCGGGTCGAGCAAAAGTATATTTCGAATTTTTCGAACATAGCTCGGGTTTGTGATCACCAATCCGCATTAAGCAAGCGTGGTGATTAAGCCTAATCCCATCATAGTTAGCGATAACTTGATGTTCTATGATGGAGGAATTTGCCCTGCAGTGGGACAGTATATAGGCTGATACTTTACTTTACTTATACCGAAAAGGCGAAACCGTAGCGCGATACAATCAGCCCGCAGCGCATCTATTGGTAGACAGTGGAACTACTAAGTCCCGCAACGAAGAAGTGGGCGACTAGTCAACAATAATAACTGTCCCTTCGATACTATGACACGTGGCATGAGATACTATTTTTTATGTAAAAGATGGCACACGAGCAGACGGATCACCTGATGGTATGCGATTGCCGCCACATACAGACACCACAGCACAGCGTAGCTGCAGATACTTTACCTTTACTTTTTACTTAAAGAATAATTGCAAGTGTAGCTAAGTAATCAAAAATAAAATATATATATTGTTGTTAATAAAATGTAATAACTTATATTCTACCAATTAATTAATAATACACAATATATCATGAAAGGATGTAAGTAGAATAACACGCATTTCTGTTACAAATTTCTTACATAATTAATTTTTGTTGAATTTATAACTAAATTAAGTTTATGTATAAAAAAATAAAATATAATCAGGTCGATTTAGGGACGATAAATAAAGGACAGGTCAATTTTATGACGATATAATAAAATTTGCCTGTCTCTTTATTTACTCAATATTGGCAGAGTTATGAATAATTTTGTCCCCGTCATACCATAAAAAGAAACCATAGCAGCCATGCTTAATATAAAAAAAGGAAAAGTCTGTTTTGTGATTGTCACATGCATTTTTCATTGTAGGTAAAGTCTTTTGTCGCATGTATTTTTCAATGTCGCATGTATTTTTCATTGTAGCATGTATTTTTCATTGTAGCATGTATTTTTCATCGCATGTATTTTTCATCGCATGTATTTTTCATCGCATGTATTTTTCATCGCATGTATTTTTCATCGCATGTATTTTTCATGGTCGTTTAATTATTGGTTTTTTTCATTAGCCTTTTTTGTTTATTATTCGTTTTACCAGCCGGAGTCACTGTCTTCGTATACGACTGTCTGCTCCGAAGACTGGCTGGACCGGGACGCCTGGGAAGACGACTGCTGCTTGGACACCTGTGACTTCTGGACGTACGTGTCTCCATCACTCTCGACGGACTCTGCGCTGCTGTATGCTGAGTCAGAGTTGTTTGCAGAAGAGGACGCGCTGTTTGAAGAGTTCGACTCTTTCATTTGCTGGCCGTTACATCCATACCTGAGAAATAAATAAATCTATACTAATTTATAAAGAGACTACTGTTACCTGCGTCGTAGTCCGCGTGGAATAGTATCTTTGGGAAGCAATTTTGATTCTTTCATAATAGACTGGCCGGTTGAGCGCAATGCTATGACCTGCCTCATACGCCAATGGTCGTGGGTTCGATCCCCACCCTGGACAAAGATTCGTGTGATGAACACTTGTGTTTGTTCGTGTCTGGGTGTTATATATGTATTTTAAGTATTATATTTTGTGATCCTCTGTGTCCGATTTCTGTAACACAAGTGCATAAGCTACTACTTAGTATGGAGTCAGGTCAATATATGAGATGTTGTTGAATTTTTTTTAACCCCATACCATCTCGAAAAATCCAATTTACTTGCGCCAAGTTTGGTTAACTTACGTTTTAGCTTCATTAGCTTTGGCCAAATTAAGTACCATAACTTTTCCTTTTCTTCCCCGAATAGCGCCTTTTATATCACATTTTATATTATTATGTAAAATGTAAAGAATATAATATATTAATCTATGGAAGTTACTAGAATTGCATTTCTTTACCTTCGTACTCACCAAAATTTTGTTTGGTTAAAACAAATTAATATTCTTAAAACAAAAAGTATCAATCCGTCTCAGTCGCGTCAAAAAATCTCCAATAAAATTTTACGTAGCACGCGGTGACCGGGAGCGACATAGGTCCTACCTCGGAAAGGCCTCGGCCGGCACTGAGCGCTCTGGTGCGATTCTGCGCCGATTATATAGTAGTACTAAATGATTCATAATAAAATAAAAAAACAAGTTATTAAAGTTAAAAAAATACCACGTTTTAAAGCGTAAATTTCTTCATTTATTAGGTTTAAAAAAAATCAAGAATACCTTTTATTTCATCCTAAACTAATACGTGTAATAACTCGAAAAATTACTAACAATGATACTTTTGAGTACACTTTTCTTGTATGAAAACTTACAGTAATCACTATTGTTTTGTAGCCATGCCCTAATATATGTTATTGTTCTTTTTAACAGAAATATTGTCATAAGTTTTGTCGTTTATAGTTTTACTATTATCGAGCATTTGCGTAGACCTTCGACCACAAGTTTCAAAAAGGGATTGTATTAAAACTGTTCTAACGAGAAAACTAAATGATCATTTGAAAATATTTTGAAATTATGCATTAGATTATGAAATCTGCAATAATTTGACATCAATATCTTATTTACAAACTGTATAGATTATCATTTTATTCTCCATCGGAAATCAATGATTTTGACTTAAGTGTGACTCTTACGGATAAACGCTCTTAAGAATAATTTTGTCCCCATCATACCATAAAAAGAAACCATAGCCGCCATGCTTAATATAAAAAAAAAGAAAAAAGTCTGTTTTGTGATTGTCACATGCATTTTTCATTGTAGGCAAAGTCTGTTGTCGCATGTATTTTTCATTGTAGCATGTATTTTTTTTATTGTAGCATGTATTTTTCATGTAGCATGTATTTTTTTATCGCCTGATCTTTTCATAGCATGTATTTTTATCGCATGTATTTTTCTCGCATGTCATTTTATCGCATTATATCGCATGTATTTTTCATGGTCGTTTAATTATTAGTTTTTTCATTAGCCTTTTTGTTTTATTTCGTTTACCAGCCGGAGTCACTGTCTTCGTATACGACGGTCTGCTCCGAAGACTGGCTGGACTGAGACGCCTGGGATGACGACTGCTGCTTGGATACCTGTGACTTCTGGACGTACGTGTCTCCATCACTATCGACGGACTCTGCGCTGCTGTATGCTGAGTCAGAGTTGTTAGCAGAAGAGGACGCGCTGTTTGAAGAGTTCGACTCTTTCATTTGCTGGCCGTTACATCCGTACCTGAGAAAAAGAAATAAATCTATACTAATTTATAAAGAGACTAGTTGTTAGTAACCCGCGACTCCGCGTGTATTAGTATCTTTGGGGAGCATTTTTAATTATCTAATAAAAATCTTTTTACCCCCCTATTAACCCCTAACAATCCCCTTTTTTGCAATAAAAAGTAGCTTAATTATGTCTTTTCTCAGGGTCTAGCTAGACCATCTGTATGCCAAACATTCAAATCCGTTCAGTACTTTTGGCGAAAAGTGGCAGTTTTTAGCAATAATGAACATTATTGTTCCTTGTCACGAGTAAAAAATATTGTATTGCATCTCGAAAACTCCAATTTACTTGCATTTGCAGTTTGTAAAGATTTAAATTTCTTAAAAAATATCATACTGTCGCCATAATCTGTTTCGTCATTTTTTTTATGTTATAGGTAGCAGGCGAGCAGGCGGATCACCTGATGGTAAGCAATTGCCGCGCCCAGGACACTTGCAACACCAGTGGAGTTACAAGTGCGCGCTGCCAACCTTTATCCCCTTCCCCCCCGAGTGGGCCACCGGTACCCTCACTCATTCGGCGAAAACACAGCACAGGGGTGGTTCACGCCGGTTTCTGTGAGGCAGTGGTATCATTCCGTTGAGGCGGCCCATTCATGCCGAAGCGTGGCTCTCCCACAGTTATTCATTGTAGCCCCTTCAAATAATTAGGGATTTTAGAGTTACCTTACGCTTGTAGTTTTCGTTTCGCTCTGTTTCTGGGACATGCTCTTTTCTTCAGCTGATTTCTTAGTTACAGTTTTCTTGATAATCCTTTTTTTGTTTCCATCGGTCACAACTTCCTCAGAAGACGAATGAAGATTCATCCTGAGATTTCGAGGATTGGTTTTCAGATTTGGTTGAAGTGGAGCGAGTCATGCTACCGGTTCCATCGGAGAAGCTTTCCTCGTTATTCGAAGCGTTTTTGCTGGAATTACTTTGTTGGTTTTTGGACTGTGATGACTGGCTTTTCTTGTAGTCTCCGTTGGATGATTGCTCGATGCTGCTGCTTGCAGCGCTGGAGGAGTTGGCAGCGGAGGCACTGTCTGCTGAGTTACTGGAAGATCTCTTGTAGGTACTGTCTCCATCTGTGGTTTCCACTGAGTCGCTGACGGCGGCGTGCGCCTGGGCAGCTGCGGAGGCCGTAGCTGAAGCCGTGGCTTGGCTCTTGTAGGTTTCGTTACCGTTGGCGTCCATGCCTTGCGAGTTAGTGACGGAGGAAGAGGATCCGGTCTTAGTGGACGAAGATGAGGAGTTTTCGCTGGATGATGTTCTGCGGGTGGATGAGTCATCACCACCGCCGTTTCCATCGTTTCCACCGTTACCTCCGTTGTTTCCACCGTTGCCTCCGTTGTTACCTCCGTTACCTCCGTTGTTACCGCCGTTGTTACCTCCGTTGTTTCCACCATTTCCTCCGTTGTTACCTCCGTTGTTTCCACCATTTCCTCCGTTGTTACCGCCGTTGTTACCTCCGTTGTTTCCACCGTTTCCTCCGTTGTTTCCACCGTTTCCTCCGTTGTTTCCACCGTTTCCTCCGTTGTTTCCACCGTTTCCTCCGTTGTTTCCACCGTTACCGCCGTTGTTTCCACCGTTTCCTCCGTTGTTTCCGCCGTTGTTACCACCGTTGCCTCCGTTGTTACCACCGTTGTTTCCTCCGTTTCCTCCGTTGTTTCCGCCGTTGTTTCCGCCGTTGTTTCCACCGTTGCCTCCGTTGTTACCACCGTTGTTTCCTCCGTTTCCTCCGTTGTTTCCGCCGTTGTTTCCGCCGTTGTTACCACCGTTGTTACCTCCGTTGTTTCCGCCATTGTTTCCGCCGTTATTTCCACCGCCATTACCCTTTTCCTTCTCTCTGCGTTCTTTTTCTTCTCTCTCTCTGCGTTCTCTTTCTTCCCTCTCTCTCGTTTCTCTCTCAATGCGTTCTCGTTCTATCCTTTCTTTTTCTTCCCTTTCTGTCTTTTCCCGTTGTTCTCTTTCAATGCGTTCTCGTTCAATCCTTTCTTTTTCCTCTCTTTCTGTCTTTTCCCGCTTTTCTCTCTCAATACGTTCTCGTTCTATTCTTTCTTGCTCTTCCCTTTCCGTCTTTTCCCGTTGTTCTCTCTCAATGCGTTCTCGTTCAATCCTTTCTCTTTCCTCTCTTTCTGTCTTTTCCCGCTTTTCTTTTTCAATACGTACTCGTTCAATCCTCTCTTTTTCCTCTCTTTCTGTCTTTTCCCGCGTTTCTCTCTCTACGCTTTCTCGTTCAATTCTTTCTCTTTCTTCTCTTTCCGTCTTTTCCCGTTGTTCTCTTTCTATGCGTTCTCGTTCTATTTTTTCTTTCTTGATTCTTTCCGTCCTTTCACGTATAACCCTCTCTTTCCTTTCTCTTTCTATCCTTTCCTTCTTTTCCTTCTCTTCTCTCACCTTGCGTTCCCTTTCTTCTCTTTCCTTCTTTTCCCTTTCTTCTCTCTCCTTGCGTTCCCGTTCTTCTCTTTCCCTTTTTTCCCTGTCTTCTCTTTCCCTGCGTTCCCTTTCTTCTCTTTCCCTTTTTTCTCTCTCTTCTCTTTCCCTGCGTTCTCTTTCCTCCCTCCCTCGTTTTTCTCTCTCTTCTCTCTCCCTTCTTTCTCTTTCTTCCCTCTCACGTCTTTCTCTCTCTTCCCTCTCTCTCCTTTCCCTCTCTATCCGTTCTCTTTCCTCTCTTTGTCTACTCTCTTCTTCTTCTTTCTTTTTGCCGCAGCAGCCTAATTTGGCATGTTCGGCACAGCCTCCTTCTTTTTTTTTGTCGCAGCAGCCTAATTTCTTATGTCCTAAGCAGCCTAAGCCTAAGCCTAAGCCTAGATCTAGGCTTTTCTTCACAATGCCACCTGCACAGCCAGGAAGCAGACCAAGGCATGGTGCTGGTTCTGAAATAACAAGAAAAATAAAGAGTTAGAGTAAGAAAACATTTATTAATCACAACGCATTTACACACAGACAAAAAGACAAAACAAAGAAAACATAGAAGTTGTCAGTAAGGTTCAGCCTCAGCATGATGCTGCAGCCGCCGCGAGCAGCTGCTGCAGCGCTGGTTGTCAGGCTGGACCTTGGGTCATCATCATCATCATCATTTCAGCCAATAGACGTCCACTGCTGGACATAGGCCTCCCCCAAAGTTCTCCACACAGATCGGTCCTGTGCCACCCGCATCCAATGGACTCCCGCGACCTTTACCAGATCGTCGGTCCACCTGGTGGGAGGCCTGCCACGACTGCGGCCTCCTGCGCGTGGCCTCCACTCAAGGACCTTTCCACCCCAACGGCCGTCTGTTCTCCTCGCAATGTGCCCTGCCCATTGCCACTTCAGCCACGCAATTCTTTGGACTATGTCCGTGACCTTAGATCTCCTGCGGATCTCATCATTTCTGACACGATCACGCAAGGAGCATAGCCCTCTCCATTGCCCTCTGAGTGACTTTGAGCCTTCTTAAGCGGCCCATTGTAAGCGGCCACGTTTCAGTTCCGTATGTCATCACTGGCAATACACACGCATTAAAGACTTTCGTCTTCAGACACTGTGGTAGATGAGCCGAAAATATGCTGCGTAGCTTCCCGAACGCTGCCCAGTCGGTCGACCTCTTTCTGGAAGTTAGACTTACCAAGTTGCACTTTTTGTCCGAGGTAAATATATTCGTCTACAACTTCCAGTGTAGAGCTTCCAACTTTTACAGGAGTGGGTACGACATGAGAGTTCAACATGAGTTTCGTCTTGTCCATGTTCATTTTGAGACCTTGGGTGACGTCTTGCAAAAAAGCAAAACATTACAAAAATTGAAAAATTTAATTTACTTTTATCTAAGTCTGTAATGTCTTATTTTCTTTAAAAATATCATATTTTCGCCACGATCAGTGTAAATAGGTTGGCGGCGCTAAGTATGTTTCATTCGTATAGCCCCTTAAAATAATAAAACGGCTATACATGCACAAAACAACAGATACAAAAAAAAGTTAACAAAATAATTACAAAAACAAGATGACATGGATTGAATGAACACAAAAAAAACACAAATAAGGAAAACAAAAATTATGAAGTTGTGCGTCATGGAATCAAAAGGAAAGTCAAGTCGTCATCATCATCATTAGCCCGGAAGTATAGCTGGAGGCACGAAAGTATAGCGATGACCGTTATTTTGCGCACTTGTAAAAAAAGAAGACTTTCTATTAAAATTGGTTTCTGCGCACTCAAGGTCATAACTACAGCTTCTTGCCGTAGACTATACCCACTGCTGAGTATGGACCCATTTCTTTTTCGACTGGCCTGAGCTGCTCGGATCCAAGTAGGACCTCCTATTTTGGTAATATCGTCGACCCGTCGTGACGCCGGATGACCAGGATTTCGTTTACCTATTCTAGGGCATTGGTATGCCTTTACCAGAAGAATATTTCCTACAAGAATAGTAAAAAACTGACAGATTGATGATTGCTCACAGGAGCATTGACATCCCTTAAATCACAATCTCCTCATCTCACATTTTTTTTCATAAATTTATTACCTATACTCTGATTCATAATCATGTGAAGTAAACTGACAGATGAAAAGGCCAAGTTTCTATGCATTTTGACATTTTGAATGTGTAAAATTGAGTGATAATGTATGGGGATGACACATTGACATCTGTCAGTTTACTTTACATGATTATGAATCAGAGTATACATGACTATTCGAAATTCGCATTAAAAATTTCAACAGCTACCCATGAAAACACCCTGTATATAGACAGCACTCACCTGGCTTCGGAGCGGCGTACGCCGCGACCGCTATAGCCTACAACACAAATATTTTAAGATTAGACAGTAATCTTCACAAACAGTCGGTGTCATTCTGTATCTAACAAATATCATCATCATCAGCTCGGCAGTACCCACAGTTGAGTATAGGCCTCCTTTCTTTTCCGCCAAAGTTCCCAGTCCTGAGCTGCTCGGATCCAAGTAAGACCTCCTATTTTGGTGATATCATCGACTGTAGGTATTTTGTAAGTACATATTAATGAAGGTAGGCCTTGTTGGTGAGTGGTTCAAGTACCGGGCCAGGATCTCGGGGTCCCGGGCTCGATTCCTGGGTCGAGCAAAAGTATCTATATTTCGAATTTTTCGAACATATAAGTAGCTCGGGTTTGTGATCACCGCACCGCATTAGGCAAGCGTGGTGATTAAGCCTAATCCCATCATAGTAACAGAGACTTGATTTCTATGATGGAGGCCTTTGCCCTGCAGTGGTACTGTTTAAAAGCCTTACTTTTTATACCTGTCATAAAAATATTTACTTTAGAAGAATAGACCAGTCTGTATGTGAAAGGACCGTTTGAGTATTAGGTACGCTAGCAGATTATTGGCCCACGAAAACTATTTTTTTTAATCAGTTAGTTAGATGTCAAAGTAGGTATTTAATCGTTTAGTTTCTCTTTAATAACACAAAAAAAATTACTTACCAACACAAGAATTAAAGTCGCCGTCTTCATGTTTGTCTGAAGATTTGGAAGGCAAGTTAATTATTTTTGACGCGATATATATATGATGCAAAGTGCACAATATTCAAGATGGGTGACCGGCTGTTCAAATATTGAGGAAGGTGGGGAAACGTTGGCTCTCTAAGCAGCTTTGCACATTCTTTCATTGGAAAAAAAAGAAAAAGATTTGACAGATGAGCTGACGGATTACCCGATGGTAAGCGATTGAGGAGCCGTGTGGGACTGCACTTGGGGTTTCGGGTTCGATTCCCGTGTGTGTACCAGTTTTTAGATAATTTGTCGTGTCACACTGATGTCCCAATGAAATATGAGAGTAAGGGAATAAAGAGTGCATAGTGTCTTCGCACACACTTATGTACTATTAAATGTCCTATGTCGATGATGGTTGAGATTGCAATGGCCGCTATAGTTATACTCTGATTCATAATCATGTAAAGTGAACTGACAGAATGTCAATGTGTCATCCCCATACATTATCACTCAATTTGACACATGCAAAATGTCAAAATGCATAGAAACTTATCATTTTCATCTGTCAGTTTACATGATTATGAATCAGAGTATAGTCGCAATAGTAATTAACTAGCAAGATGGCGCATTTGGTAGTGACCCTGCTTTATAGGCCAAAGGTCGTGGGTTCGATCCCCACCCTGGAGAAACATTCGTGTGATGAACACTTGTGTATGTTCTGTTCCTAGATGTAATATATGTATTTAAGTATTCGTATATATTTGTAATCCCACTGTTGGTTCTGATATCTGTAACACAGGTGCTTGAGCTACCTATCTCAGAGTCAGACCAATGTATGTGATGTAGTGAAATATTATTATATTAGTTAAAAAAAAAAAAAGAAAAAGATTAGGAGACAGATGAGCTGACGGATTACCCGATGGTAAGCGATTGAGGAGCCGTGTGGGACTGCACTTGGACTTGGGGTTTCGGGTTCGATTCCTGTGTGTACCTGTTTTTGATAATTTGTGGTGTCACACTAATGTCCCATTGAAATATGAGAGTAAGGGAATAAAGAGTGCATAGTGTCTTCGCACACACTTATGTACTATTAAATGTCCTATGTTGAAAGGTCCCGGGTTCATTCTTGGTCATGTCAATTTATGAAACTACATTTTCTTGGGTCTGGGTGATCTGGGTGGACGCCCCTGGTTAATTATCATCATCTGATACTCATAGTACAGGGGTTGCCCTAGTTTGAGACCAGGTTGCATGACGCATTATTAACTATTTATAAAGGAGTACTTACATTGTATAGAAAACGTAAAACTTATAGCAAAAACAAAAAAAGCGAAACTTCCAGCGCCATCTATTGGTGTTATTTGAAAATTCTGTCCCGAAACGAAGTGAGGGCGGGTAACTAGTATATTTTATAAAAAAGAGATGTGGACACGCCTCTTTTTCGTTGAAATCACAAGTCAAAAATATAGTTGTCCAATAGGGTACTTGACTATTTTTTTTTATGTGTTTAATCAAAAGAACCCTCTTATAAGAAACATTGTTGAAAGAATTATTTGATTCTGATTTGAATTACCTGAGATATCACAACTTTAAGAGCACATATTTTACGCGGGCCCAAAAACGCTCTATACAAATGGCTACCAACATGTGACGTCACACGCTCTGGTGTCTTGTATGCGCGTCTAGCAATTTTGTTTGGTAGCTATATCAAATGTTTCGTTTATGTACATAGTTTATATAAAGTTTTGTTTAATCAACCTTCACCCCCCGTACCACCCACCGTCACACCGTGCGAAATTATGTTTTTCTCAATTAATTGCTAATTGGTATTAAAATTTATGCTACGTATGGCAATAAATTCATAATTGTGTACTTATGATGTTTAAGCAGGCTATGAATTAATTCAAAATTTCACGGTTCGCTTTATTTTTTGAAAATTCTTTCACTTGACTTTTTTACGTAGTACCTTGCTTCTAACCACAAAAGCCTATGACGTGGAGGCGTAGAAAATTTTCGGTAAAGTGGTATACGTGCTTCGGTCATGAAGGTTCCGCATATTCACACATTTGACAACCCGTTTGTGACGCAAGGGTCGTGGGTTCGATTCCCGCACCAACACAAATGGGCTTGGGGGCTGTACAAGGCACCCTCGAGGTCCAGGCAGGGAGACGGTTGAATGAAAATACCAGTTCCGTCTGAATTGTGAGTTTATTTTGAAACCTCCACCCCTAGGCAGGCGGCTTGGGGTCATTATTCCGGTGACACACAATGCTTGCGCGGTGTAAAAGTGCATAGTGCCATCTACCGGAATAATGACAAACCGCCTGCTTGCGTGCTTTATACAGGGGCAATTCGTCCCAGAATTTCAAAATATTTTTGTTGGTTACTGTTTAACTCTAAAAATACTATCACAATAGAAATAAATTGGTTAGGTTAGGTTCAAGTTGGGTTAGAACAGTGACCAGCAAAAAAATCTTGAAATTCTGGGATGAGTTCTTTTCCTCGCAATGTGCCCTGCCCTTTTCCACTTGTGCCACGCAATTCTTTGGGCTATGTTTGCGACCTTAGATCTTCCGCCGATCTCATCATTTCTGACACGATCACGCAAAGAGATTCCGAGCGTAGACCTCTCCATTGCCCTCTAAGTGACTTTGAGCCTTCATAAGCGGCCCATCGTAAGCGGCCACTTTTCGGTTCCGTATGTCATCCTGGCAACACACACGCATTAAAGACTTTCGTCTAGACACTGCGGTAACTCTTGCACTCGTCTGCCATCTATCACATAAAAATGTCTGCCACGGTAAAGATAGCCACGCTTCGGCATGAATGGGCCGGCTCGACCGGAGTGATACCACTGCCTCACAGAAATCCGGCGTGAAGCAGCACTTGTGCTGTAGTTTCGCCGAGTGAGTAAGGGTACCGGAGGCCCAACCCGGGGGGAAGGGGATAAAAGGTTGATAGAGCGCTTGTGACGCCACTGGTATTACAGGTGTCCATGGGCGGCGGCAATTGCTTACCATCAGGTGATCCGCCTGCTCGTCTGTCACATAAAAAAAAGATATCTCAAAAAGAGTGACCCTTTTAGACTCCCCGCAGACTATAAACTTTAAATCGGCCTATAGTTTGGTCGGCTTCTTAATCAGTATGAAGATGTATGCAGATGCTCACATTACAGTGATTCAGTATCGGCCGATAAAAAAGTTTGATGCGTACGAACCGGCCGACCCGACTAAACTATCGGCTGATAAGTAGTACCTAAGTCTACGAGGACTCTTAAATGAGTTGGTTTTCCATACAAAAGAATGAAATAATTCAATAAGGGTGCCGTTTTTTTAAGGCACAAACGGAACCAGAAATAGCACGTGACAAAAGAATTTGTCGCACAAATTGACTCAACTAACTACACTAAATTGTTTTGGTCTTGTATTGTGCAAATATAAAACATTGTTCTATTCTGAATTATTGTAGTGGGCATAGAATTGGCGGTATTAATTAATTAAGGGGCTATACGAATGAAACTAGCGCCGCCAACCTATTTACACTGATTGTGGCGAAAATATGGGCAGCATAATCATGTAAAGTAAACTGACAGATGAAAATGACAAGTTTCTATGCATTTTGACATTTTGCATGTGTCAAATTGAGTGATAATGTATGGAGATGACACATTGACATCTGTCAGTTTACTTTAAATGATTATGAATCAGAGTATAGGGGCGTCAGCCCAGAACACCAGACCCAAGAAAATTTTGTAAATGTAGTTTCCTAAATTGACTTGAACGGGAATCGAACCCGGGAACGTTCACGCTTCGGGCGAAAACCTTAGCTACTGCGCCACCGAGGCCGTCGAATTCCGTGATTGTTATTCCCATATTGACATGACGACCCGGTTGGTTCAGTGGTAGTGAATGCTGCGGCTGGGCCAAGGGTTGCGGGTTCGATCCCCGCACAGTACAAACATTTGTATGCGTGAACATGTCTGTTTGTATTGGTCTGGGTGTTTTCTATGTAGTATAATATGTATTTACAAAAGAAAAGTATTATACGTATATATTTGTAATCCCACTGTTGGTTCTGATATCTGTAACACAGGTGCTTGAGCTACCTATCTCAGAGTCAGACCAATGCATGTGATGTAGTGAAATATTTTATTAACTAATATAACACCTGAAATGCGTAAGACAATTCCGTGATAACCAATAATTCAAGATTAAATTGTTTAATCGGAACGCGCAAGTACCTAGACCTTAGTACGTAAGTTTTCTCGTGAGAGAGCCACGCTTCGGCATGAATCACAGAAGACCGGCGTGAAGCAGCGCCTGCGCAGTGTTTCGTCGAGGGAGGTTAAAGGTTGGCAGCGCACTTGTGACTCTAGTGACCCTGCCTCAATCGCCATAGGTCGTGGCTTCGATCCCCACCCTGTACAAACATTCGTGTGATGAAACTTGAGTTTGTTCATAGTCTGGGTTATTTAAGTACCTTTTATATTTGTGTGTCCTCTGTTGTCTGATATCTGTAACACAAGTGCTTAAGCGACTTACGGAGTCAGGTCAATGTATAAGATGTGGTGTGAATTCATTAGAGGCTGATAATCATCATGACCCACAGTATAATTGACGATTATAGTTGCAGCGCTAGGAAGTTGGTGGAACTGTACATCTACGGAGATGGCTATAGAGCGCTATAATTGCTGTCTAAATCTTGCCACATATCGAACGCAAGCCCACAGGAGGATACAACACACAAGAAGAGGAGAAGTTGATAATGTAGGATTAATTAATAAAACTTCATACTACTTAATAGGTAAGTATGCTAGGGTATCGAATTGCAAAGACCAGTAAGTAAGGGTGGAAAATTATCAACAGCCTAAAGCATAGACGTATAATAGTCTGCGGCATGAAACAATAGCGATGACCTTGAGTAGTTGAGTGCGTAGAAACCAATTTTAGTAGAAAGTCAATTCCGTAAAAAAACAGTCATCGCTATTCTTTCATGCCGCCAGCTACTTTATAGCATAAGTTTGGGTGACAGATGTCAATGTGTCATCCCCATACATTATCACTCAATTTGACACATGCAAAATGTCAAAATGCATAGACTTGTCATTTTCATCTGTCAGTTTACTTTACATGATTATGAATCAGAGTTAGAGGTTTATATAGTAGGATTAGTTAATAAAACTTTATTATTTTTAAGAACTTTTATTATGTATAGGTAACATAAATATTTCGAAATCCCAATCTTTTGCAGGCTATACGCCTGAAAGAGAGGAACATACTCGTAGGTAAGTTATTAGACTAGAGACTATATCTTCAGTATAGCTGGAGGCACGAAAGTATAGCGATGACCGTTATTTTGCGCACTTGTAAAAATAAGACTTTCTATCAAAATTGGTTTCTGCGCACTCAAGGCCATAACAACACTTTCTTGCCTCGGATTATACCTAAATATAGTCTCACGTTTCACATTAGATGTTTTAATAGATTGGGACATTACTGTTCATGGATACCTATTTGGAGCTGCCTTCTACATCATTCAGCGGATTTTGCAAATTGTTTGAAATTAAGTAGTGTCGTATTAAGTTTTGTTAACACCATTCTACGGGTATTATATTTGTATTTTATATTAAATGGGTTTGCACTTGACCTCATCTCACCTGATGGAGAGTGACAATAAGGTCTAAGATGTAGCGTGCTTTCCCAGAAGAAGCCTATTCACTCTCGACTTAAAGACATCCAAATTGTAGCTCTCTAGGAATGCAGAAGCCGGCAAGTTGTTCCATCATGTTGATCACTATGTTGTTGTTGGCTTTGTTGTGTTGTTGGGTTTTGCAAATTGTTTTATTAATCTTTGTTTACACCATTCTACGGTTATTGCGTCAGATTGTTTGAAATTAGCGTTGTATTAATCTTTCTTTACCAGTCAGAGTCTTCATCAGAGTACTTTGAGTAGCGGTCAGAAGACGACTTGGAGTCACGGCTCATGGATTCCTTAGAGTCGGATTCGTAGACCTCCCTGGACATCTTGGTGGAGACAGACGCGCCGGTGTCGCTGTCAATGAAATCGTTGCTCCTGCTCTCAGAGTCAGTACTCTTGCTCTTGTACGACGACTTAGTCTTGGACTGATCGTCGCTGGAGCTGTTCATGTTCTTGGAACTAGATTTGCCCTTGCTACCGCTCTTTCCGCTGCCGCCGTTGCAATCGCCTCCCTTGCTGCTGCTTTCTCTCTCCTGCTTTTCTCTGCGTTCCCTCTCTTCTCTCTCTCTACGTTCTCTGTCTTCCCGTTCTCTGCGTTCTCTCTCTTCCCTTTCTTGTTTTTCACGGTTTTTCCTGTCATTATCTTCCTTTTCTCTTTGTTTCCTTTCATTTTCTTCCCTCTCCCTCTTTTCTCTTTCTTCCCTCTCTCTCCTTTCCCTTTCTTCTCTCTCTCTGTTTTCCCTTTCGGTTCTCTCTCTCCTTTCCCTTTCTTCTCTCTCTCTGTTTTCCCTTTCGGTTCTCTCTCTCCTTTCTCTTTCTTCTCTCTCTCTGTTTTCCCTTTCGGTTCTCTCTCTGTTTTCCCTTTCGGTTCTCTCTCTGTTTTCTCTCTCTACTCTTTCATTTTCTTCTCTCTTTCTATTTTCTTCTTCTTCGTTTTTGCCTCCGCAACACTTCCCTTTTTTCGCACACAGCTTGTCTTTAAGGCAACCTCCGCAGCCCAGCTTGCCCTTCAATAAGCCTAGACATGGTTCTGGGGCTGGATCTGGAATAATATACAAATTATCATGTTTTTGTTTTTAATAATTATAGTTACTAGATATTCGATGAATTTCGAAAAGTCATAGAACAAAATCTGATCTGATCCGATCTGTGTGGAGAACTTTGGGGGAGGCCTATATGTCCATCAGTGGACGTCTATTGGCTGATGTGATGATGATGATGATAGAACAAAATATTGTCCAGAATGTTTTGTAGCACACGTAGTTAAAGGGATGTAAAATGTTCACAGTTATACCCTGTGTAAAATAGATATAAATCTATTTTAAATAAATAATTCAAACACGAAAATTGGGGGCGTTTTTTTTTTGCGGATCACCTGATGGTAAGCAATTGCCACCGCCCATGAACACATGCAACAAGTGCGCTGCTACCTTTTATCCCCTTCCCCCCGATGGGCCTCCGGTACCCTCACTCACTCGGCGAAACACAGCACAGGAGCTGCTTCACGCCGGTTTTCAGTGAGGCAGTGGTATCACTCCGGTCGAGCCGGCCCATTCATGCCGAAGCATGGCTCTCCCACAATTAAACTATGCTTGACTATGTAATGTAAAATTTACTTAAGGGTCCTCTGACTCTGCATTTATAAAATCTTCCTAAAAGGCCGGCAACGCATCCGCGCTCTTTCTGTCCATATAGGCGGCGGTGATCACTTACCATCAAGTGACCCGCATCCTCGTTTGCTTTCCTGTCATCATCATCATCATCATCAGCAACCCACGTTCGTCCACTGCTGGACATAGGTCTCCCCTAATGCACGCCACCGCTCCCGATTTTCGGCCACTCTCATCCAGCCCACTCCAGCCAGCCTTCGAATGTCGTCATCCCATCTTGTAGCAGGGCGTCCAACACTACGTTTGCCGAGTCGCGGTCTCCACTCAAGGACCTTATGGCTCCAACGGTTGTCAGTTCTGCGGCTAATGTGACCAGCCCACTGCCACTTCAGTTTGCTAATTCGGTGGGCTATGTCGGTGACTCTGGTTCTCTGTCGGATTACATCATTTCTGATGCGGTCCTTCAGAGATACTCCGAGCATAGCCCTTTCCATAGCTCTTTGAGCGACTTTGAACCGCTGGATGCTTTCCTGTATCATGAAATATCTATGTGTTTCCCTTTCCACTACAATGATTAAGGAACATTTGGGCAATCTTACCTGGCTTCGGCGCAGCATACGCCACTGCCGCTATAGCCTAGAAGAAAAATAAGATCTAGATTAGTTAATTAGTAATGACATACCGATATTTTGGCAATGGTGGCAATGGTACGCCAATACAGAGTGTATCAGTCAACATTACATCCCTTTAACCACGTGTTTGACCAACTATTTGGAACAATATTGTTCAACGACTTTTTTTAATATTATAGGAAGGCAAACGAGCAAGCGGGTCATCTGATGGTAAGTGATCACCGCCGCCCATGGACATCAGCTACACCAGAAGGAGTGCGGATGCGTTGCCGGCCTTTTAGGAAGCTATAGGCTCGTTTCTTGAAGATTTTAATGTTTCGAAATTCATCGAAAAGATTCCGACTCTCCATACAAAATGACCACATGACGGACTTTGTATGGAAAGGTGAAATTTTTTTTATGCTAATTTTCAAAAGTCGTAGAACAAATGTTGTGCAGAATGGTTGGTAAAACACGTGGTTAAATGTTCGCAGATTCACCCTGTATACTGTCCCACTGCAGAGTAAAGGCCTCCATCATAGAAATCAAGTCATCGCTACTATGATGGGATTAGGCTTAATCACCACGCTTGCCTAATGCGGTGCGGTGATCACAAACCCGAGCTATGTTAGAAAAATTCGAAACACACTTTTGCTCAACAGGAATCGAACCCGGGACCCCTTGATCACGGCACGGTAGGTACTAAAATCACTAGACCAACGGGGCGTTTTGTAAATAAATGAGATCTAAGTAACTAATATAATTATTCCGGGACTTAACTAAGCGCTTCGTTGAAGTCCCGGGAGACCCAACCCAAAGGCTGGCAGCTACTTAGCCCAGCTTATTTCCATCGCTATCCGACGAGGAATGAAATGAAATGAAATGAAATGAATCGAAACGAAAATTAAATGAAATGAAATATTCTTTTTTAAATCCATACAGAACGTTTATGAATGTCAAATATTAAGTATGAAAGCTACCACTGGCACGGACGTATATATAGCTTTGACAAGGGTGTCCTACATTGCAAAACAATTACGAATCCCCCCCCCCCCCCCCGTGGTCGGATTTAATAATTTTTTAAATTAAATGCGGCTCTCCCGAAGTACAAATTCAAGGACCGAATAATTATAAATTAGAAAATAAGAATTTGCTACCCCAACAACCTTGCCGACCCCTTAATTAAAATAAATAAATTGAGACAACATCACATACATTGTCCTGGCCCCAAACTAAGGTTTTCCCTTGTGCTACGGAAACCAGAAACAACGAAGGTACTACAAACACCCAGACCCAACACAAATATCTATTTCATCAACAAACATTTGTGTTGGTGCGGGAATCGAACCCGCAACCCTTATGGGGGGGGGGGTCCGGACCCTCTGGACCCCCCCCCCCATACGTCCATGACCACTGGTTCGGAAAGTAGATTTCTACCGAGAAGAACCAGCGAGAAACTCAATAGTAGGTAACGCTGCCAGCATTTTGGGGACATTGCCACAGGAGCCAACTCTGTTTTATTTTTTCTTTTTGGTAGTTTTTTTAGCTTTATATTCCAGTTATTGTTTTCTCGTGTATTATTATTTTGTCCAATAAATAAAATATTTTTTAAACTCACCAGTACGAGAAGTAATGTCACAGTCTTCATGATGACTTGAAGATTTGGAAGGTACTTTAATTAATTTTCACGCCATTTATATACCTTGGTTGCAAAGTGCAGAGCATGATTAGCGGCCGGCTGCGCAAACACGAAGGAATGCGGGGACTCGTTGTCACTGCTTTCTTTCTGCTCTCTTCTAATGATTCTAACATCATCGACATTTCAGCCCACATCTCTTATGAGTCAATAAGTAACCTCTCTTCTTCTTCTTCTCTTCTTCTTTAGCCTGTTTCAACTATTTAAGTGTAGGCCTCCTTCCATATTTTCCGGCATTGCGCTCTTTGCATCCAGTTTGAGCCAGCCACTCTTTTCTCGTCGTCCTTCCAGCGCATCTGAGGTCTTCCTTGAGGCGTTTATTTCCCCACGGTCTCAATTCGAAGACCGCTTACACCATGATGCCTCATTGCGGGACGTGTCCTGCCCACCTCCACTTTAAGTGCGCCACTCTCTCTGTTACATTATATCTGCGACTTTACTTTGCTCTCGAAGCCATTTGTTTGTTTTGCGGTCCTTTAGTGTCACTCCTATCTATACTGGCAGTAGAGAGAATCAGTAAACTATCAGCTTATAACTGCAGGGTTAAAGGCCTCAATCATAGAAATCAAGTCATCGCTACTATGATGGGATTAGGCTTAATCACCACGCTTGCCTAATGCGGTGCGGTGATCACAAACCCGAGCTATGTTCGAAAAATTCGAAACACACTTTTGCTCAACAGGAATCGAACCCGCAACCCTTATGGGGGGGGGGTCCGGACCCTCTGGACCCCCCCCCCATAGTCCATGACCACTGGTTCGGAAAGTAGATTTCTACCGAGAAGAACCAGCGAGAAACTCAATAGTAGGTAACGCTGCCAGCATTTTGGGGAATTGCCACAGGAGCCAACTCTGTTTTATTTTTTTTATGTGATAGGTAGCAGACGAGCAGGCGGATCACCTGATGGTAAGCAATTGCCGCCGCTCATGGACACCCGCAACACCAGTGGAGCCACAAGTGCGCTGCAATATCTCTTATGAGTCAGTATAATATTTACACTACATCACATACATGGTCTGACTCTGAGATAGGTAGCTCAAGAACCTGTGTTACAGATATCAGAACCAAACAGTAGAATTACAAATATATACGTATAATACTTTTCTTTTGTAAATACATACTTATAATACATAGAAAACCACCCAGACCAACACAAACAGACATGTATGAACAAGCACACAACTTTTATTTATTTATTTATTTAATTTAATTACACATACAATTAATGTTTGTACTGTGCGGGGATCGAACCCGCAGCCCTTGGCCCAGACGCAGCATTCACTACCACTGAACCAAACGGGTTGTCGAAGTCAAGTCAGCCAATAAGTAAACTATCAGCTTATAACTGCAGGGTTAAAGGCTTCAATCATAGAAATCAAGTCATCGCCACTAAGATGGGACCCAGAGCCGCCGCAAGCAGGCGGCGAAGGGCGGCACGCCCAGGGGGGCGGCAAGTTGACCGACTTCTCAGCAGTAGTGTAGCTAGTTTAGGTTGACTAGGGCGGCATAATCGGTATTGAACGCAGGCGCCGAAACAGCTGGCGGCGAGCCTGGATCGGGCTCGTGGTAAGGATGTTGTATAACACAGGACCAAGTACTGAGTCCTGTGGTACACCAGCACAAATTTTACGTAACTTTGATATAGCATTTCTCTGTTTCATCTGATATTCTCTATCCTCAAAGTGTGATTTTATAGTGGGGTCAAAAGAGTGTGAAAGTTTATTAACGTGTCTTTAACTTGTGTCTGTTTATATAATATAAGTTAGTCCAAAGCTGTCTTAAAATACATCGCGTTAATAGAATAGTTTGCTATTGGTATTTAGGGAAGCCTTGCTATTCGTTAATGTGTATGTATGTTGTTTATTTGCTACGCTGTTGATTTCTGAATAAATAAAGGTCTTATGGCATACGCTGTCAAAACCACAGGTGATCCTTAAGGCATCTGACCTGTTGCAGTGTCCTGCTATCGCCGGACTATGTAGAGACAGAGACTAGTTCCCAAGGTTCCCTGACGTTAACATTAGGTGATCCGACTGCTCAGGAAGGAGTTCGGTTGATGTGGAACTGCCCGAGCGCGAGTCGCTTGTGCTGTGGTGTTTCACGCCCCATTTGGGAAGAAGTGACATTGAGATGGGCCAAAGACACAGACTTTGTAGGGAGTGAAGAAACGCACCGGGGAAAAAGCCCTTAGCAAGTACCTGGTGAGCGTCTCCCAAGATTCGGTCCGTATGCCGAGACGGTAGGAAGGACCATGGGCTGGTGGAGGGACGTGATCCGACTGCTCATCTGCCACCTATCACATAAAAGAATAAATAAACCGAATCAACGTAACCTCTAGTTCCCATATTAGCGTCATTTAAATTAATTACTATCTGTTATGATAATTGGTATACAATTATAAATTACCTACGTACGGTTTGATTTATTCTTGTGTACTTACTATCTTCAGGTGGATTAAGCTTATTAATCTTTAATTAAATTCAAATTTCACGGTCTAAATAGTCATGCTAATTAGTTAGTGGAACAGTGAAAATAGCTACAATGTTGGTATTGTATTAGAGATATTCGCCACAATCAGTGTAAATAGGTTGGCGGCGCTAGTTTCATTCGTATAGCCCCTTAATTTGTAATTAGTCATTTGCGTATCTTTTATGGGCGGTGGCAATCGCTTACCATCAGGTGATTTGACTGCTCGTCTGCCAACTATTAACTATAAAAAAACCTCCTTAGTGCAATGACGGAATCGTTAACATAGGTTAGGGGAAAATTCGCCCGAGAATTTCAAGGTTTTTTTGCTCGTCATTGCTCTAACCTAACGTCATCAATATTTTTTCGTTTAAAGTTTAAGTATAGTCAGTGTATATATACATCATCACAAAAATATTGATTGAGTTAGGTTAGAACAGTGACCGGCTAAAAAATCTTGAAATTATCAGGCGAGTTTTCCCCTAACCCCAAGATCCGCCACTTGGAGGGAAGTAGGTAGGTACACTTTTCCCGTTTTAACCTAACCTATGTTTGAAGAACAAACCTCATTATTTCAGCCAATAGACGTCCACAGCTGGACATAGGCCTCCCCTAAAGTTATCCACACAGATCGGTCCTGTGCTACCCGCATCCAATGGGCTCCCGCGACCTTCACCAGATCGTCGGTCCACTTGGTGGGAGGCCTGCCACCGCTCACGGCCTCCACTCAAGGACCTTACCACCCCAACGGCCGTCTGTTCTCCTCGCAATGTGCCCTGCCCATTGCCACTTGAGCCACGCAATTCTTTGGGCTATGTCCGAGACCTTAGATCTCCTGCGGATCTTATCATTTCTGACACGATCACGTAGCACAAACCTACATAACAACTTTTAAAACGTCTTCAGTGGGCTGACTGCGTCGTCTTAATAGCTGATATTGTTAGATATATCTTCATTGGTTGAAGCCTACAGTTGAGTGTGGATGTCGATCGGTGTTAGATCAAAGGCGCGGTGTTTGGGCTATAAAACAAATTACCTAGATACCACGGCTTCGTGCTGCAGGGTCACCACACACACGGGGGCTTCAGGACACTATAATTAATTAATTTTTATTTATTTTAATATAATATAATTATACGGGATAAACCCTATTTACATTAATATACATGTATACATTATAGTCTGCGGCAAAGAAAGTGTAGTTATGACCTTGAGTGCGCAGAAACCAATTTTAATAGAAAGTCTTCTTTTTCACAAGTGCGCAAAATAACGGTCATCGCTATTCTTTCGTGCCGCCAGCTATAATAAATAAAAGCAATTGTGGCAGACGGTAGCGTATAAAAGTATCAGCCCATATACTGTCCCACTGCAGGGCAAAGGCCTACATCATAGAAATCAAGTCATCGCTACTATCACGCCTGCTTAATGTAATTGGTGATCACAAACCCGAGCTATGTTCGAAACCTTAGATCTCCTGCGGATCTCATCATTTCTGACACGATCACGTAGCACAAACCTACATAACAACTTTTAAAACGTCTTCAGTGGGCTGACTGCGTCGTCTTAATAGCTGATATTGTTAGATATATCTTCATTGGTTGAAGCCTACTGTTGAGTGTGGATGTCGATCGGTGTTAGATCAAAGGCGCGGTGTTTGGGCTATAAAACAAATTACCTAGATACCACGGGTTCGTGTTGCAGGGTCACCACACACACGGGGCTTCAGGACATTATAATTAAGTATAGTCTGCGGCAAAGAAAGTGTAGTTATGACCTTGAGCGCGCAGAAACCAATTTTAATAGAAAGTCTTCTTTTTCACAAGTGCGCAAAATAACGGTCATCGCTATTCTTTCGAGCCGCCCCAGCTATACTCAATAAAAGCAATTGTGGCAGACGGTAGCGTATAAAAGTATCAGCCCATATACTGTCCCACTGCAGGGCAAAGGCCTACATCATAGAAATCAAGTCATCGCTACTATCACGCCTGCTTAATGTAATTGGTGATCACAAACCCGAGCTATGTTCGAAACCTTAGATCTCCTGCGGATCTCATCATTTCTGACACGATCACGTAGCACAACCTACATAACAACTTTTAAAACGTCTTCAGTGGGCTGACTGCGTCGTCTTAATAGCTGATATTGTTAGATATATCTTCATTGGTTGAAGCCTACTGTTGAGTGTGGATGTCGATCGGTGTTAGATCAAAGGCGCGGTGTTTGGGCTATAAAACAAATTACCTAGATACCACGGGTTCGTGTTGCAGGGTCACCACACACACGGGGGCTTCAGGACATTATAATTAAGTATAGTCTGCGGCAAAGAAAGTGTAGTTATGACCTTGAGTGCGCAGAAACCAATTTTAATAGAAAGTCTTCTTTTTCACAAGTGCGCAAAATAACGGTCATCGCTATTCTTTCGAGCCGCCCCAGCTATACTCAATAAAAGCAATTGTGGCAGACGGTAGCGTATAAAAGTATCAGCCCATATACTGTCCCACTGAAGGGCAAAAGCCTCCATCATAGAAATCAAGTCGTCGCTACTATCACGCCTGCTTAATGTAATTGGTGATCACAAACCCGAGCTATGTTTGAAAAATACTCTAAGACTCTTAACCCTCAAAAAATTGAAAATATCAAACTTGAGTGCACTCCGGAGAGTTTTATGGAATAAATATATCCTAATTAGCTACAGTAAATAAAAATGCATTGGTACTAAGTAGCTTAAGGAGCTATACGAATGAAACTAGCGCCGCCAACCTATTTTACACTGATTGTGGCGAAAATACGATATTTTTTAAGAAAGCAAAACATTACAGACTTAGATAAAAGTAAATTGGATTTTTCAAGATGCAATGCAATATATAAAACACGCGACAAGTAACAATAATGTCAATTATTGCTAAAAGTGGCCGTTTTTGGATCTTGGATTTTGGACTTGATTTAAGTCTGTAATGTTTTATTTTCTTCGAAAATATCATCTTGTCGCCACAATCAGTGTAAATAGGTTGGCGGCGCTAGTTTCATTCGTATAGCCCCTTAAACTACACAGTATTTCGTTTCGGTACTAATTTAGACTAGTACCAATAGATGGCGCTAGGGCCCGATAACATCGCGCAAGTGATTCGCTTTTTCACCTATAAGCCTTGAGGTTGAAAAAGATTTTATTTTGATTTTATTTAGATTTCGAAAATTAAAGGGATTTAAGTGTTAACAGATTCATTCTGTAGGTACTTACGTACGTGCTTATTTATATCCAACTTTTTTATTATTATATATAAGTATTGACGTAAACGCAAATAATACTTAAGTAGGTAATTGTATAGTTTGTATACTTTGCCTACTTTGTGTGGGTGGGGACCTGACGTCGGATTAAACAGCCGTTTTCTGTGGTCTACGTGACTCTCGTGGTTGCTCTTATTAATACTAGCGGCCGCCCGCGACTTCGTCCGCGTGGAAAAGTAACTTTTCACCCCCCTTTTAACCTATTACAACCCCCTTTTCGCAATAAAAAGTAGCCTATGTTCTTTCTCAGGGTCTAGATTATCTGTATACCAAATTTAATTTAAATCCGTTCAGTAGTTTTGGCGTGAAAGAGTAACAGACAGACAGACAGACAGACAGACAGACAGACAGACAGACAGACAGACAGACAGACAGACAGACAGACAGAGTTACTTTCGCATTTATAATATTAGTTAGGAAGGATTAGGATTAGGATGAAGTTCTATTGTACCTAAATGCGTCTACTTTAAACAATAAGTATTTATCAAAGACTTAACTTAGTGTAGGTACCGGCAGCCTTTGCCGGCGGGATTCGGTAGACGTGGGGTGATATTTAGTAAAAGATGGACAAAGTAAAAACTATAGATGTAAAAAGTTAATTTAATGCGTAAACAATGGGGGGTACCGTGTGTGGAAAATCCGTTAGATGGCGTACGTGTAGACTGAGGTCCAACTTTTTTTTTATGTTATAGGTAGCAGACGAGCAGGCGTATCACCTGATGGTCAGCAATTGCCGCCGCCCATGGACACATGCAACACCAGTGGAGTTACAAATGCGCTGCCAACCTTTTATTCCCTTCCCCCCCGGGTGGGCCTCCGGTACCCTCACTCACTCAGCGAAACACAGCACAGGAGCTGCTTCACGCCGGTTTTCTGTGAGGCAGTGGTATCACTCCGGTCGAGTGGGCCCATTCATGCCGAAGCATGGCTCTCCCACAATTAAACTTGAGTGCACTCCGGAGAGTTTTATGGAATAAATATATCCTAATTAGCTACAGTAAATAAAAATGCATTGGTATATAAATAAACTACACAGTATTTCGTTTCGGTACTTAATTTAGACTAGTACCAATAGATGGCGCTAGGACCCGATACCATCCCGCAAGTGTTTCGCTTTTTCGCCTATCAGCCTTGAGGTTGAAAAAGATTTTATTTAGATTTAGAAAATCAAAGGGATGTAAATGTTTTTAACTTAATGGGTCGGCTCGACCGGAGTGATACCTCTGCCTCACAGAAAACCGGCGTGAAGCAGCCCCTGTGCTGTGTTTCGCCGAGTGAGGGAGGGTACCGGTGGCCCACTCGGAGGGGAAGGGGATAAAAGGTTGGCAGCGCACTTGTTACTCCACTGGTGTTGCAAGTTTCCATGGGCGGCGGCAATTGCTTACCATCAGGTGATCCGCCTGCTCGCCTGCTACCTAGGTATCACATAAAAAAAATGTTAACAGATTAATTCTGTAGGTACTTACGTACGTGCTTATTTATATCCAACATTTTTTATTATTATAAGCATTGACGTAAACGCAAATAATACTTAAGTAGGTAATTGTATAATTTGTATACTTTGCCTACTTTGTGTGGGTGGGGACCTGACGTCGGATTAAACAGCCGTTTTCTGTGGTCTACGTGACTCTCGTGGTTTCTCTAATTAAATATTAAGTTATATTGTACCTAAATGCGTCTACTTTAAACAATAAGTATCAAAGACTTAACTTAGTGTAGGTACCGGCAGCCTTTGCCGGCGGGATTCGGTAGACGTGGGTCGATATTTAGTAAAAGATGGACAAAGTAAAAACTATAGATGTAAAAAGTTAATTTAATGCGGTAAACATATGGGGGGTACCGCGTGTGGAAATCCGTTTAGATGGCGTACGTGTAGACATGGAGGTCCAACTTTTTTTTTTATGTTATAGGTAGCCAGGACGAACAGGCAGTATCACCTGATGTTAAGCAATTAACCGCCGGCCCATGGACCACTTGCGGACAACCAGTGCGAGTTACAAATGCGCTGCCAACCCTCTTATCCCCTTCCCTCGGGGTGGGCCTCCGGTACCCTCACTCACTCAGCGAAACACAGCACAGGAGCTGCTTCACGCAGGTCTTTCTGTGAGGCAGGTGGTTATCGCTCCGGCGAGCTGGCCCAGTCATGCCGAAGCATGCCTCTCCCACAATTAAACGGCATTGTGTCGCTTAGTGACATTTTGAATCTCTACATCAAAATAACCAACTCAACCGTGTAGTTGGAACCTCAGTCTGCACCGCAACGCCTCTAACGGATTTTCCACACACGGTCGCCCCCATATGTTCGCTCAATTGTCCAATATTATAAATGCAAAAGTAACTCTGTCTGTCTGTCTGTCTGCTACTCTTTCACGCCAAAACTACTCAACGGATTTAAATGAAATTTGGTATACAGATAATCTGAGAAAGGACAAAGGCTACTTTTTATTGCGAAAAGGGGGTTGTAAGGGGTTGAAAGGGGGGTAAAAAGTTACTTTTCCACGCGGACGGAGTCGCGGGCGGCCGCTAGTATACCTATATTTTGTGCCCAAAGCCAAAATATTCTTCGCGCCATAAAAGTAGACAAATGGTTTCATACATCGTGGTTCAGTACTCGACATTTACCAGTGTTAAAAACAATAATGTCATTTTACTGGCGTACTATTTATATCTACAAAATAATACCTTACTTACCTACTTACTTACAAATAAGTACGTTTATAAAACAATACAGTATTATTTGTTATTATTATGCTTACATAGCATGTTGCGCACTTGTGACTCTACTGTTGTTGAAGGTGATCCGTTTGCTCCTCTGCCACCTATCAACAACTTAATCCCTTTAACCCTTTGAGTACCTATATTATACTCAAAGCTTTAACCTCGTGTTCCACCAATTATTTTAAACAACATTTTATTTGTTCTATGTTTTTTTGAAATCCGCAGAAAAAAATCTGCTTTTCATACAAAGTCGGTCACGTGACTTGCTAATTTTTCGATGATATTCCAAAAAGTTATAGATCAATATTAATGTTGCTCAAAATAGTTGGTAGGAAACGTGGCTAAAGAGATGAAGATGTTTACAGATGACATACTTACCTACTGATGCAGATAACTGGGGATTTTTTAAATGTTTTAAAATAAAACATAGAAATCGCCAGAAATAAAATATTTTATTTAATTATTTACAATAATAAGTAATACTCTTTGGCACGTGCTCTTAAAATAAAATCAATAACAATACTTAATAATTACAAACATGGGCGTTACACAAATTGCGCCAAACTTGTACCTATTTAGTTTTTTTAATGGTAATTCGTTTTTATATCATCAAGGGCATACCTAGGGCTTGGCAAAGTGCCACGGGCCCCCGACCCAAGAGGGCCCCCAACCCAAGAGGGCCTCGAGTCCAAGAGGCCGCTATCTCAGAAATAATCTAACGTTTTAATAACATGTTGTCTTAACTACTTAAGCTGAGGCACTGAATACTAAATAGTACCTACAAGGTAGCTGAGGGGCCGTTTTTAGCAATAAGTACCTAATAACATTATTGTTACTTGTCGCGTGTTATAAAAATTGTATTGCATCTTGAAAAATCCAATCTACTTTTATCAAAGTCTGTAATGTTTTAAAAATTATCATAATATATTTTCGTCACAATCAGTGTAAATAGGTTGGCGGCGCTAGTTTCATCGATATAGGCCATTAAAGACTATCGTGATCGACTACACTTCAGAGAGTTTAATACCTAGGTAGGTACATACATACATTCACTACAATTATTTATAGTAAAAATGCATGGGAGTCGCTAATGTACAGATTGCACCGGACTGACAATTGTCGGCGACATAATAATAATAATATGTAGAGTGACAATTGTCATACATCATCAAATTGATCTACTTATAACTTAAGAGTAAGTAAGTATAATCTTAATAAGTATACTTAATATCTTTTTAGAAATTAGCTTATGTAGAACTTATCCGTGTATTGTGAAACAGACCTTAAGCATAAAATAATTACACACAGAAGTTAGACTTTGACCTGATTTTGAATTTAGAAGAGTTCGTTGACATATGCTAGGGTTGTTGCCCGGCATGAGTACATAAGCGCGCGGCCTCTACCATAGACCTCGACAGTTTGACAATATTATGTCATAAGTTAGGATTAATGTGGTCGAAAAGGCGTATAGTGCGCATGCGTGAGTACATGACATATTTTTAGCTCTTAGTAGGCAGTCAGCCTTCTGTGTCCTTATGTATATTTGTGCCCTAAGGCTGCATTTCCACCAGAGCTCTGCGAGTAAAATGTGTCGTACGATGACGTGTAGCGGAGCTGTCAAAATGCGCATTCTTCGCACACATTAATAGCTTATTTTGTGTGTGGAATGACCTCGCTTCGGTAAACCCTTTTCCGCCAGAGTTGAGCTGAGCGAGGCTAGGAAAATGAAGTGATTCTATTGGTGGATTTTTTCCTCGCACACCGCTTGGCTACCTGACACAGTTCTGGTGGAAAACCTAAGTCAAGTCGAGTACCGACTGTGGACGTTAAATGCAACGGCAGTAACATGAGTACACATGACCTCGCTTAACCCTGAGCTACGTGTGCAGGTTAGGTTGCAGTCTAGTCAAGTGCCTACAGTTGACGTTTAATGGCAGTAACATGACTGAGCTACAGCTTGAGCTACGTCTGCAGGTTAGGTTGCAGTCTAGTCAAGTGCCTACAGTTGACGTTTAATGGCAGTAACATGACTGAGCTACAGCTTGAGCTACGTCTGCAGGTTAGGTTGCAGTCTAGTCAAGTATCTACAGTTGACGTTAAATGGCAGTAACATGACTGAGCTACAGCTTGAGCTACGTCTGCAGGTTCTGCTCGGTCTTGAGCTCCAGCGCCCACACGTGCTGCGGCCAGCCCGTGCGCCCCTTGCCTCTCTTCTCTGATGAGTTCTGGAACAAACATTAAAGAGTTTTTGACTGATTCTTAACGCAGGAATACAAATCCTATTTAACTACGCTGGTGACGTGTCTCTCTAAACGCTTGACATTGGCGGAATTACACGCGCGGCTGTCACAACGCGCGGGATTAAGTTCATTAAAAAAACTACGCTGACAATTGTCGGTGAAATATGTTTAGTGACAATTGTCAAGTGATAAGTGAATTATTACAATTTTCAATAGAAACACATACAAATACAAGTGTAATTTTATTAAAATTGTATGTAAGTATAATAATGCTGTGAAACAAGAATTATTATTTTTAGTCGACATTTTTGTAGACAGTTGTTGAAGGTGAATCTTGACATGAGATTGTAAAAATACTTCATATAAACATGACTTATCGCGAGGAAATTGAAATATAATTAAGTACCTTATTTGTACTTAAATGTATTTAAATTTTAAAAACATATCTTACAAATCGATATGAAATTGTAAGCCTCGACCGACAGTAACATCTCAAGGAATAGCCCAAAGGCGTTACAAATCAACCGTATGATTGTTCTCGTAAAATATCGTATTACCGGAACGTGCTGCCGATTACACGACCCATAGACAACCAGTCAAGATACGTGTAAACGATCCCTAAATAGATACAAGCTGTAAAACCAGCCAGGATAGAGTCTCGCTCGTGCCGGGGGGTTCTGTACACCAATTATGTGTTTAGAGAAAAAATCCTCTTTAGTTTTTATTAATAAATCTTTCAAAAAGTGCGTTTCAATAGCCTACTTGGAACTGTACTGTGATCGAAAATTATGAAAAACCTTTTTAGGACACAGAAATTGTAGGCAGGACACAAGAAACGCGAACACGACTGGTACCTACTTAAACCACTTGACCAACAGAACATATCTAACAAAACGTGAATTTTATAAATAATAGCCTATAAGGCTTAATCAATCCTTACTACCTACTAGTAATATTTAGTGTACCAACCTCTAATAAATAAATAAAAAGTGCGATTAAGATTAATTGCTTAAATGGATAGTAATTTTTTCATGTTAGGTTATAGGCATTTAAATATTGAACCTTTAATGGAATGTATATTTGTATTCCAAAAGCTAGTAAATTATCCTGTCGTCTAACTGATCCCTAATTCGACAGATAATAAAAAAGTTCAAAGACGTTTAACAACTTTTTTTGTTAAACAAACCTCATTGATTAGCGGCATGCACGTGTGGCCAATCGACGAGGTCCCAGGGCGAGAAAAAAACGCGGGAAAAAACATGGCTCCCGTGTGTTTTGGCGCGAGACCATGCGTTTTTTAGGTTACGTGAATATTAATTTAAAGGAATTTTGTACATAATCTTTTAAATACAATAAAAATGCAGTGGGACGGTGATGTTTTGGTCAAAAAATATCATTCATATCATTGATAGAATGGTGTAGGTTTCTCTTCAATTTCCTTTATTTTCTCATACAAATCCATACGTGCTATTAAGTAGGTATTCTGTGTCCATACTTAATATTATAAATGGGAAAGTGTGTCTGTCTGTCTGTCTATATTTTGTCTCTTACAGACATTACGTTCTTTCACGGCAAAACAGAGCGACGCGATTGACGTGATTTTTTAAGTGGAGATAGTTTAAGGAATGGAGAGTAACGTAGGCTACTTTTTGCCCCTTTCTAACCCCCCATTTTGGGGAAGTAGGGGCGCGAGCGAAGCCGCGGGCAAAAGCTAGTACTTACATAAACGGGACTAACGGCCGGTGTCTGAATAGGGTATTTGACTAATCTCGATATAGTAAAAAATATTTATACTTCTCCAAAATACTGGTAAATGAGAACCAATGGCCAACATTTTCAGTTAAAAATATAACGTCTAGCTGGTTTTATGAGCATTCAAAGTTTCATGGGCAAATTCATTTTTAAAGTATAAAATTTTTAAAAAATAATTATATCATTGAACTACCCGTACATTTTCCACCAACTTTTATTATAAAAGCATTTACTTAAACGAAACATTTGATCCTAGCTACCAAACTAAATTTACTAGACGCGCGTACAAGATACGAGCGTGTGACGTCACTCGCCTGTAGGCATTTGTATAGAGCGTTTTTGGGCTTGCCCAAAATATATGCTCTTAAAGTTATGATATCTCAGGTGATTCAAATCAGAATCGAGCAATTCTTTCAATAAAGTTTCTTAAATTAAGAGATCTTTGATTAAACACATTTTTTTTTGTCAAATACCCTACTAGTTACTTAAGTAGGTACAAACTTTGACAGTTCAGTCAGTCATAATTACTTCAAAAAGGCGAGATTTCCCCTTACCCGTTTTCTTCCCCTCAATTATCAATAAATTAAACGGAATACAACAAGTAAACAATGTTTATCTACCGCTTTTCACATCCTCTCCTTACCTGCCTCACAAACACGAACGAAAATAAACTGTTCTGTTTCTCGCCAGCTCTCGCTGATGTTTGTTTTTTTAATTTTTACACACTTTTTGCGTAACGGAAGTTTATACTCAGGTAATTAGTCTTCAGTTTAGTGTTGACGTCGACATTTTTAACCCCCGACGCTAAAACAACGGGGCGATGGGGTGTTATAAGTTTGACGTGTCTGTCTGTTTGTCTGTCTGTGGCATCGTGGCTTCCGAACGGATGAACCGGTATGGATTTTGTATTGTAATGTATGATGTAAAAATATTATATTAAAATAAGATAAACTAGTTAAAATTCCCTAAAATATCTTATTTATTTGTACCACAGAATAATATAGAGATAATATTACACAGTTTTCTGCTCAAAATGTTATCGATGCCAAATGGGAATGACTTATTAATTATTATTTATACTTAGGTACCTACACCAATCATGCTTTTTTTTTTATGTGATAGGTAGCAGACGAGCAGGTGGATCACCTGATGGTAAGCAATGTCGCCGCTCATGGACACCTGCAACACCAGTAGAGTTACAAGTGCGCTGCCAACCTTTTATCCCCTTCCCCCCCGGGTGGGCCTCCGGTACCCTCACTCACTCGGCGAAACACAGCACAGGGGCTGCTTCACTCATGCTTATGCAGCTTATGCCATTTTTTGCCCAAAAAGAAAAAACGGTGCCAACCCAACAGCTCCCCTCGCAAATACGAACTGTAGGTAACTCATAAAATTCAACCAAGCCACCATTTTCTTGATTGAATAAAATTCAGATATACGCAAACTTTTACATCGAGATGAAGTACAGACAGCCACACGTCGGATTACCACAATATGTCGGTCTGTCTGTACATCTACAGGGGATATACACAGGAAAAAGACGCAATCAAAATGTTATTGTAGGTAGTTATATCTATTTTGGTAGATTTGCCAGAACTCTTCCTTTCTTAATTTATTAGCGAACGAAATTGTATGGCCCAAGTGAAAAGATGTATTAAATACATTTTAGCTCTTTAAAAAAACAGTAGGCAAATATAAATAATAAAATTAAGTATTATTTTTACTTAAAAAATTACAACCAAACATAGAAAGTTGCATTGCATTAAAAAAGATACAATATGATTAATTTCACTTAATAACTCTCTAAACAGAAATACACGCTTTTAAAACTTTCGACCTGCTTTATTTGATTAACATTTAACAACAGAAACCGGAAACATGGCACTAATTATAATAACAACACAAAGTCATCAATTTATCAGCCGAAGTTAACATTTAGAACAAAGGCGCTAAGTTAGTCCCTTGCGGCACGCCCCCATCTCCTAATCAAATTACGCGCAGCCACATGGCCCGGGCCTGGCGTTTTATCGCGCCCGATATAGCAAATTGCATTATAAACACCGACGAAACATCTAGCAATGTAGATAATCGCCAGTTACATTTGGTTGATGGATCCTACTGAATACTGATGTTATCGGATGCTTTAGGAAAATCTCATTTTCTGTTTTTGAGCGATCATCTAAGTACTTTATTCCGGAAGAGGCTCACTTTGCTTCTGAGTTGTGTCCATGGGAGCAGTCCGAACAGTACCTCTATGGCGCATTAACGAAAAGGTAGAGAGGTAGGGAAGAGCACTCTTTCATGTTAAAATACTGGATTAGCTCACACTGCCATTTTGTCAAGGGGGTTATAGGTTGGCAGGGCACTTGTGCATCTACTGGTATTGCAGGTAGTCTATGGGCGGCGGCAATCGCTTACCATCAGGTGATCCGTCTGCTCGTCTGCCATCTATCAAATACAACTAATCCAAATCCTAGATCGTGGTCTAAGCGGACCCCGGGCTCCAAAGTGACGCTCTTCGGTCGTGTCACACTAGTGTCCCATCGAATTTTAGAAGGGCAAGGGAATAGAGAGTGCACCTGTGTTTGCGTCCACACTTGAGCACTATATGTATAATATATTATCCTGCGTACGTGGCTGATCGTTAAGATTGGTTGGAGGGTACTTATTATTTTAGTATTTACCAACATACCATTTTAATGAACTTGTAGTGATAAAAATAAAATGAAATCATGTCCACTCCAAAGCATGTGTACTCATTAAGATAGCACTGAAACCCGAACTCGAGTGCGCCGGCGCATGTGGCGATAAGCGACGCTTTCACCAGGGAAATACTCAAGCTGAAGCTTGGCCGCGCTTGCATGTCTGCTTAGAACATACTCTGAAGAGTATGTTTTATGCGGACATGCAAGCTAGAACAGTGCTCGTATCACTGCGACCAGTTTGATATACTCGTATAGGTACTTAGTGAATTATGATAGCCTAACTTTACGTCCGTTTACTTACGTTTTGAACGGGACAGTCTTGTTTTTGGGTCACCAGTGCCGTTGTCCCGAAACAAAGCGCCGAGTCGCTAAATTGACCCGTTGAAAAATCGTCCCTTTTTGCAAAAATACCAATATGAAGCAATAAAGTTTATGTAATGAAATTGTCCCGTTTTTCGATATGATAAAGCGCTGGGGAACGTTGTAACTGTAACTGCATAAAGTTAGAAATTTGGTGGTTTCTATGGTACACTGGTTAAACTTTAAAAACAACTGCCCTATTGGCTTACCTGCGCATGGGCATCGGCCTGCCTCCTCCGCGGCGGCGCGTGGTGCAGCTCTGCGCGGAACCCGCCCGCCGGCTCGCCGTCCGTCTCCAGCACCTTCAGCAAGTACGAGATGTAAGACGTGGCTAGCCGCAGCGTCTTGATCTGAGGACAAGAAGAAACGAGACAACGTTGAGACAAATTTATAAAAAGTTGTGAGAATGTTATACAAAGTTGTGACAATTTTATACATAATTGTGACAGTCTTATACAAAGTTGTGACAATTTTTACCTACAAATTCGTGACAACTTTCTACAAAGTTGTGACAATTTTACACAAATTGTGACCATTTTATTATTACAATACAAATATGTGACAACTTTATGCTAGGTTGTAACAATTTTATTTCATGGTTATGACGATTTTGTGCATTTATTTCGTCTTGCGGCCTATAATACACAAAATGAAATTAGCAACCTTAGTATTAGGCGGGACGGGTAATTGGCTCCTCAGATTCATTTATGTCAATCCTGCTTAAGTTTTGTGTAAATATTTGTGTAATTATGACCATTTTATGCAACATTGTGACAATTATGAACAAAGTTGTGACCATTTTATGAATAGTTGAGACAATTTTAAAAATGATTTAGAGAGTAGTATCGGGCAGGGCATTAGGATGGTTCGTCCAACACGTTGTGCAAGTTTTGTATCGTTGTAACAATCTTGTGAATGTTTGTAACAATTTTATGCAAGGTTGTGACAATTTTATTTCAAGGTTTTTAATTAATTCTGATTATTTCTATGCATTTACTTCGCCTTGAGGCCTACATACACACCTTAGAGAGCTTTAGTATCGGGCGGGGCATTGGAATGGTTCGTCCAACACCATGTTGTGCAAGTTTTGTGAAGAATTATGACAATTTAATGCAAGATTGTGATATTTTTGTGTCGTTGTAACAATTTTATGTATATTTGTAACAACTTTACTTGAGTTGTGACAATTTTATGCAAGGTTGTAACAATTTTACGCAAGGTTGTAACAATTTTATTTCAAAGGTTATGATTAATTAATCCAGATTAATTATATGCATTTACTTCGCCTTCAGGCCTACATACACACCTTAGAGAGCTTAGTATCGGGCGGGACGTTGGGGATGCGGCCCCTCAGGTCTGTGAAGGCGACATTGATGCTCTGGTTCCGTCGCTTCTCTTTGTTCGTCGTCTGTTGACGACAGAAAGGGACCAGTTAATATTTTAGTGGTAGAAGAAGCAATTAAGGTAATAATTTAAGAGTAAATACAGCGGATATAACTAGTTTGATAAAATCGAACATTATTTTACTAAGCTGACAGGCCTAAAGCCCAAAAACGATTGATGATTTGACGATTTTAATCTGTAATTTAAGCCTGTTTTAAAGTAGGAACGAAGGGTTTCAATTTATTTAAAGATACCCAACCAAAGAACATTATAAAAATATTATATTATAAAAAAAAAAACTCTTTCACTTTATATACGCGATTGTGTTCCTTATAAAATGTACATTAAGGTCTAATTTCAAACGTATTACAAACATTCTTGCAAGTATTTTGAAACCTGGTTTTCAACCTGGTATTTGGAGACTCATGTGTGATTTCTGAAATACGACTCATGCCTAGTATCCCCTAATCAACTGGTTACTTGTTAGCCTTACCGTTTTCTTTAGATTTACTCCTTTACAAATAGCACAGATTTCAATGATATTTTTTTGTATAACATAGAACACGCGCATATGAGATTATTAAAATTCATCAAATTGATAGTTTTTTCCGACGTAAGCTCTCTAAAGGTGGGTAAATAGTTCAATATTGGGATAAATAAAGTAGCCTCCTATATATACAGGTAGCCACGCTTACCTACCATCAGGTGACCCGTTTGCTCGTCTGTTCCCGTCAGCGTAATCGATTTTTCTATTAAAATACTCATTGGTTAGCCCATCGATCGAGGGTGTTCATGGTAGAATCGAAAAATCGACTCGACCGATTGATAAGTCTGCGTAAAACTATCCTAGATTCTGCCGTCGTCTGAAGAGTTAGGGGTCAACTCGCCCGAACAAAACTCATCAGTGAATGAAACAATGACCAGCTAAAAATTCTTGAAATTCACGGGCGAGTTGTCCTAACCTTTCTGAACGTCTGGTAACACTCTGGTCGAGCCACCCCTTTCAAGCCGAAGCGTGGATATCCGTTTAACAGATTAGTCATCACAGATTACTATATTAGCGGCGATGCGCATGAATATTTGACGGCCTCGATGGCACAGTGGCTAAGGTGTTCGCCCAAAGCGCGAAAGGTCCCGTGTTCGATTCCCGGTCAAGTCAATTTAGGAAACTACATTTTCTAAGTTGTCTTGGGTCTGGGTTGACGCCCCCAGTTAATTATCATCACCCGGTACTCATAGTACAGGGGTTTGCCCTAGTTTGAGACCAGGTTGATTGGTGTGATTGTCTGGCGCATTTATTTATTTATTTTTACTAGTGGCCCGCCCTCACTTCGCTTCGGGACCGGAATTCCGAAATGAACCAATAGATGGCGCTGTGTATAATTACATCGCGCAAGCGTTTCGTGTTTTCGGTTTACCTATAAGCCTTGTCGTTGTCTATTGAAGTTATCTCTTTATAAATAGTATGAATGAATGATGGATGTAAAAAAAATACAGGATGTATCTGTGAACATTTACATCCCTTTAACCACAGTGTTCTATCAACCATTCTGAACAACATTTGATTAACAAATTTTCCAAATTCTTCGAAAAAAATTTTGACTCCCCATACAAAATGACCAAGTCACGTGACCGACTTTGTATGGAGAGATGAAAAATTTTTATGCGAATTTTCAAAAGTCATAGAACAAATGTTGTTCAGAATGGTTGGTACAGTTTTATTTCAAAGTTATGATTAATCTATTTATTTCGCCTTGAGGCCTACATACACACCTTAGAGAGCTTAGTATCCGGGCGGCACGTTGGGAATGCACTCCCTGAGGTCGGAGAAGGCGGTGTTGATGCTCTGCGTGCGCCGGCGCTCCTTCTTGTTGGCGGTGGTGCGCCGCTTCACCACGCGCACGAAGGACGGCGCCGGCCGCTCGTAGCGCAGGGGCAGGGGCTGCATGTCCATCTCCACTGCTGTAGACAAATTCATGGACGTATATAAGGGGGGGGGGGGTCCAGGGGGCCCGGACCCCTCCCCCCCCATTGAGGCCTGGTTTGACATAAGGTTGAATCGGCTATAGCCAAGGTCGACTTAATTAAGGGGTCGGCAAGGTTGCTGGGGTAGCAAATTGTAGATAGCCCTGGGACGGCAAATCAACAAATCAACCTCACGTTCTTCAAGAATGCGTACATGCAATAAGGCACGCTGAGTCCAGCCGGTCCTTGAATTGTAATTCGGGAGAGCCGCATTATAAAACATTATACAGTTAGGGAAATTGTTAAATCCGAGCACGAGGGGGGGGGGGGTGATTCGACCCCCCTTGTCAAAGCTATATATACGTCCGTGGACAAAAAGATTCGATCAAAATGCTATGTTTAATTTTATTTTGCTTTGCAATTTATTCTTAAGTAAATAACGCAATAAAAATTCATTCAAAATACTTATACAGGTTTTAAAACAATGATTTTACTACATAAAAAGTGCTGGACAGCGTTGCCATCCACATACCATCCAGACAATGCCGGCGCACTAATGAGGTTAGCTCCTCGTTCCTGCCCCGAACCATCAAGTCATGGAATGCCCTTCCACTTACAATAATTCTGGGTTTTTTAGGCGATGCGTGAAACAGCATCTCAGCAGGCCTTCAGGGTGAGAGTGACAGACTCAATGGACACTTTGTCTGTTCTTTTGTGCCTGTCAATCTCATATTTGGATCTCACGGCCGCTTACCATCAGGCGGAGTGGGGTCATCTTGATTGTCCTCAATATAAAAAAAATTCAAATGCTATGTTATACTTTTATTTTGGTTAAAGCAATTCTTTGCATTTTATTCTTAAGTAAATAACGCACTTAAAAATTCATTCAAAATACAGGGTTTAAAACAATAATTTTACTTATACTGATTTTAAAGTGCCAATTACAACTTTTTGTATGTGGTCAATAGAGAAATCTCAAAAAATATTGCGCATATATCAATGTCGCAGCTAATTCGATTAATCAGCTGTTCAATTAACGCCGCCACTTGGCCATTAAATAACTCGGCTATTTGTTTGATCAGCTCCATGGTAGGTACAATATTTTTTAACCAACTACGGCAATTTGCCATCGTCGTGGAGTTCAATCGCAATTAGACGATGAGATAGATTTGGTAGGTAAAGATAGCTTGTATTTTTGCTAGATTCACTCCCGCCTGCTCTTTTTTTTTTATTGCTGAAGTAGGCAGACGAGCACGCGGCCCGTCTGATGGTAAATGGTAACCGCCGCTCATAGACAACAACAATGCCGAGGCACAGTCATGCCGCTGCCTACCGTGAAAGAAGTACTCTTTTCAAACCTCGTTTAAAAAAGGACATGTCATAGCGATCAGGGAACACCGCAACTGGAAGGTCATTCCACAATATACACGTGCGTTTGTCGCTTCCAACATAAAATCAGTAAAAATTTTCGAAGGTTTCAGATGGGACTCGAACCCACAACCTTACACACGCCTACCGGGTGGCTGTTCTACCGATAAACTAACCGAACCCCATATTAAGCCGACGAATTTGGTAAGTGCTTGATTCGCCATGAGCTGACAATAGTCTTATCCGTATTGTCCGAGTCCCACCTGAACCCTTTGATGATCTTCTATCTTTTAGCGCATTCTTTATTTACGAATAAATTGCAAAAACGTGGTTTAAGTACCGGGCCGTGATCTCGGGGTCCCGGGTTCGAATCCCGGGTCAAGCAAAAAAAAAAGTTTCGAATTTTACGAACATAGCTCGGGTTTGTGATCACCAATCCGCATTAGGCAAGCGTGGTTAAGCCTAATCCCATCATAGTAGCGATGACTTGATTTCTATGATGGAGGCCTTTGCCCTGCAGTGGGATAGTATATAGGCTGAATGCTTTTATACTTTTAAATTGCAAAAAACTGCTATAAAAAAATATATAAAATCAGTATAGTGCCCTCCACAGGTGAGTAAGACGGTCGAAAAGCGTTGTATAGCACCATCTATGGAATCAACGCGGAATCATACTAACCTGGCCCACTCTGCGCGTACGCATGGTGCATGGCGTGGTAGCCGTCGTAGGGCTCGTTGCCGCCCATCTGCATGTCTTCATAGCCTGTACAAACACGTTCACAAATAAATAAATAAATTGAGACAACATCACATACATTGTCCTGGCCCCAAACTAAGGTTTTCCCTTGTGCTATGGAAACCAGAAACAACGAAGGAACCACAAACACCCAGACCCAACACAAATATCTGTTTCATCAACAAACATTTGTGTCGGAGCGGGAACCGAACCCGCGACCCTTCGTCTCAACCGGCGTTCAAACCATTGCGCTAAACGGGTCGTCAAAAATATTTTACTACTATAAATACCTACATTACCACTTACTCCGCTGGCTCAGCGATCTGAACCCAGTCTTGAATGAATGTGTAAACCAGTTATTCACTTCGTTTCGGGGCAGTAGTTCCAAAGTCTACCAATAGATGGCGCTGGGCGTTGATTGTATCGCGCAAGTGTTTCGTGTTTTCGGTTTAGCTATAAGCCCTGGCGTGGAATATGAGATTAACCTCTATAAATAGTACTGATGATCTTTATCGCACAAAATGGTTACGAAACTTAATGCTATGGTCATAGTTAAATACAATTCACAGACACATGGGCATAACCAGGAGGGAACAGGGGGGGCCTCCCCTGGATCATGTTTACGTCCCTAACTAATTTAACTTTTCTAGTTTTTTTTATCGATAGAAATAAAAAATACATTTGGGGGAAAGGGGACAAAGGTCAGCAGCGCACTTATACTCTACTGGTGTTGCAGGTGTCGCTTACCATCAAGCGAACCGGGACAGTATATAGGCTGATACTTTACTTTTATACATTAAAAAAAGTATTTAAGTTTAGAAATAAGACATTACAGATATATTTCCGCAGTATGCCTAACATTACTCTGCGCTCCACCGCGATGCGACGATCCGAGGACATTGATTACTTGACGGCGGAATTTGCCATGATTATGATCAAAGACGTCCAGTTCAACACGTTAGGTACAAATATCAGAAAATTCTCAGTGCTGTGTTACAAAATAGGCTAAAAAATAATAATAAGGTCTTGTACTGACTGTAATTTCTGCTAATGTAGTGCGTGTTGTCGTGGTAGACGTCCTGGGGGTCGAACTCATGACCCTCGCCGTTGGCCGCCGGCCAGTACACGCCGCCGTCCATCGGGCTGCCTGCGGAGATGGATGAGGACAAGATGAAAGTGTGCCCTGTGGCTAGGGGCGTAAGAATACTGCCAAGGTATTCCCGGCCTTTTTTTTTCCAGGGGTAACCACCTCCTTGCCACATATGGGGGACAAGGTGGTGTGTGGGACTCTAACCCTAACCAAAACCCCTGGGGTGTCCATCTCAGCGCAATCGTGGTCGGATACCCCACAGCCGGACTGGGACCCGCCACCGCAATCCGCGCTCGCCAACTTTGAGCCAAATTGTTTGGCGCAATGCGCATTTGGGAAGGGCTGCATTGCGCCAAACAATTTGTGACAATCAAACTCAATCAAACAGTACCTACAGTATCAGTACAGTATTCAACTGTGGGAGAGCCACGCTTCGGCATGAATGGGCCGCTCGACCGGAGTGATACCACTGCCTCACAGAAAACCGGCGTGAAGCAGCCCCCGTGCTGTGTTTCGCTGAGTGAGTGAGGTACCGGAGGCCCAGCCGGGGGGAAGGGGATAAAAGGTGGGCAGCGCACTTGTAACTCCACTGGTGTTGCAAGTGCCCATGAGCGTTTTTCACACGCGATAGCCCCCATTGATGCGGCGAAAGCGAGATGTACTCAGCGGTAGTTAGTAAAGTTTTTTTTTATAGTAAAGGAAGGCAAACGAGCAAGCGGGTCACCTGATGGTAAGTGAACACCGCCGCCCATGGACATCAGCTACACCAGAACGAGTGCGGATGCGTTTCCGGCCCTTTAGGAAGGTATAGGCTTGTTTCTTGAAGATTTTAGAAAGTTACCTAAATGCGAAGGCTGGCAATAGAAGGCGGGTTCGTAGCGGTCGAAGCCCTCGTCAGAAGGCGACATGCTGCCGTAGCTCGACATCGCACCTGAGACAAAAACATAGATATAGTCTGCAGCATGAAACAGTAGTGACCTTGAGTGCGCAGAAACCAATTTTAATTAGATAGTCTTCTTTTTACAAGTGCGCAAAATAACGGTCATTGCTATTCTTTCGTGCCGCCAGCTATAAGTACAAATATTTAATTAAAGACAGCCGTGGGAGCATCTAGGCGTACCAAAAATATAATATGTGCATTAGACAAAACACTAATGATGTGTTGTTCGAAAGCATGATAAGAAATAAAAGTAGGTAGGTAGGTATATTAGGTAATAATAGGTAGTATTATGCCTAGAGGTGGTGATTTGTTCAAATGCTCAGATATTTAGATTGAGGTTTGGAAGGTCCTCAGATGATTTTGCTTTGCTGTCTTCACCCACTTTTGTACAAAGCATGACATGGAAGAAACTCATTACTATACCCAAAACTGGAATTCAAGACCAAACAAATTCTGCACTAGCAATGTGCTACTGCAATAAAATGATCGTACAAATAGTAGGTAGGTACCCCTTTTTCTAAAACAGAAACATCCGCTGTATTTTTGGTAATTGTGATTCTATAATTAAAAAAAAATATTTCATTTACTTTTTGTCATTTCAATACAAGACACTATAAATAAAAACTTAACCATCAGTACAATTTTAGTTTTCAAAGATGATATTGAGCTCTGTACCTAACACTACAGGTGTTAATAACATTTGGTCTTTGGTCTTGTCATCTCCCACAACATTTTAACAATGTATGGAAACTTGACAGTTTTAGTCTGCATAATAAGAAAAATAATGCCAAAAAGGTTGGCGAAACCTGAAAACGTCACTTGAAAATGACATATGTGACATTAACAGATTTGACAGTGACGTATCTGTCGTAGATTTTTTGGTCTCGAATTCCAGTTTGGAGTTATTATCTCGAATTCGAGACCAAAAAATCTTTTAACTAACTTAACTTTCTTCTTATATAGGTATAGGATAGGGGGCAGACAAGCAGACGGACGGACAGTCTTGGCTGTATTTTGTGGTCTAGGTCTATTTTTAGGCAGAGCACCCAGTTCAAGCTAATGAAAATATTAATCAACGTTTCAGCGTTATAAAACGGAAGTTTTTTTCCAAAATTACGATCCTAGCTGATAGTTAGTTCTGACGTAAACATTGACTCAGCTGCGGCTGTTCGGTCCAACGTGCAGCACACATGTCAACTTGACATTGTAGCAACGCTGTTGTCGTGTGCACTTGCTTCAGATAATTTTTTATAGAGGCTCAGTAAATTGGCTCTAAGGATGTTGTAGAATGTAGAGAGCTTGTGGCCAAACCAAAAATAATGGGAAACGTCAGCAATGCAATATGCAATAGTTTAGCTGCGGCAGTATTTCCTGACGGCTATGACTTAGGGACCTTCAAGAAACGAGCGTACTCCTTCTTAAAAGCAACGCATCAGCGACCTCTCTGATCCCGCAGATGTTCATGGGCGGCGGTGATTACTTTTACCAGCAGGTGACCCGCTTGCTCGTTTGCCGCCTCTAGTATAAAAAAAATAAAAAAATGCTGCGCTGGAGAAAGTCAGCAAGGCTCCGCTGGACAAAATCAGCAAGGCTGCGCTGGACAACCTCAGCAAGGCTGCGCTGGACAAAGTCAGCAAGGCTGCGCTGGACAAAGTCAGCAAGGCTGCGCTGGACAAAGTCAGCAAGTTTGCGCTGGCTCTGTCGGATCGAGCCGCCAAGAAGGCTTAAAGTCTCCGGCATGAAACAATAGCGATGACCTTGAGTGCGCAGAAACCAATTTTAGTAGACGTCTTCTTTTTTACAAGTGCGCAAACTAGCGGTCATCGCTATTGTTAGATGCCGCAGACTATATAGCTGGAGGCACTGTTTGTATCTCAAGTGCGCGCGCGCACTCGAGACTGCGCGATGGCGCCTTACCTTTTTACTTCGGAAAGGATTGCGCAGCGTGGCACTTGGCTTGGCTACTGAAGACTGGTTTTAAGTCTTCTAATCTTGTAAGATACCTGTCTGAGATAAACGGGTTCGACTTTTACAAACAAAAATGGCGGATTTAATGTTTGACATGTTGCATTTAATATTTATTTGTCCTTAACTTTTTTTATGATATAGATGGCATGGCAGACGAACCGACGGATCACCTGATGGTTAGCGATTACCGCCGCTCATGGATACCTGCAAAACCAGTGGTGTCACAAGTGCGCCGCTAACCTTTTAACCCCGATTGAGCCTCCGGTACCCTCACTCACGCAGCGAAACCCAACGCGTGAAGCTGGGTTCAGCTTCACGCCGGTTTTCTGTGAGGACGTGGTATTACTCCGGTCGGGCCGGACCAATCATGCTGAAGCGTGGGTCTCCCACTGTTAAACTACTTTGACTGCCCTAGGTGGACAGTGAATAGTGGTAGTGGGTCGCAATTTAAAGCAGCGGCTGCGCTTGCGGTCCCATGTTCGATTCCTGGGTTGGGCCGAAAATTCGTAGCTGAGTTTTTCTGATCAGAAATTCTCAATGTCAGCCAGAAGTCTGGAAGTTGGCGGCCTTGTAGGTACTTATCGCCGTATCTCCAAATTAATAAATGTATTTTCTTTCTTTCTTTCTTTCCTCGCGGAATGCACGTTGAGATATTGGTCCTGCGCCCGATCTCTCTTCGGTCGTGCGCTGGCGTCCCATTTGAATTAAGAGGGTAAGGGAATAGAGAGTGCATCTGTGTTTGCGCACACACTTAAGCACTATATCCTGTCGTGTTTGCAGAAACATGGGGAAACAAACATTGAAATAAGAGTCAAGAAAGTCTTGAAAACAGATTTTTTGGGGAATTAACAGAGTCCCATGGTTCACAATCATTAGGGTTACCATGTGATAGGTACCGTCTATTTTATTTATTTAATTAACTAGTGACCCGCCCTCACTTCGCTTCGGGACCGTAATTCAGAAATGAACCAATAGATGGCGCTGTACTCAATTACATCGCGCAAGCGATTCGTGTTTCCGGTTTACCTATAAGCCTTGTCGTTGTCTATAGAAGGTATCTCTTTATAAATAGTATAGAAGATTAACTTAACTAACATACTTACTCCGCTGGCTAATAAACTAAGGTAAAAAAAAACTAACTTACCTTTAAAATCCTAATAAATTATTTACACAAATCGCTTTCTGGCTTCATTTCACATCACTATTTAGGTATTTATTTTTAAAACTTTTTAATCTTTGTACTTTTTTGTAATCACATCCACAAAATTTTACACCATAATTTGTTATTATGGTTAAAATGTTGAAATTATTTTTTTCACTTCAGATAATTATTTTTAAAACACCATTAAAGATTTTTCCACTTAACAGTTTTTATCGCACTTGCATAATATTTTTAAATATTCTGTAAAATTATTTTTACACACTACAATAACTCAGTATTTTACAAAAGCGAAAACTCGAATTTGAATTAAAACGACGTAAAACTATTGACTGTCATTTTGACAGTTGGGGACGCGCGCGCTTGCTCGATTATTTTTCTGACTGACTCCAGATGAACCTCAGGGACTGGAGATAAATATCTCTGGAACTAATTATGGGAGGGGCCTAGGTGGGGAGTGGCCTCAGACGGGAAGGAAGACATAATTATGTTAAAGGAAGGTAAATATAGAACTTTATTTTGAAGAGTGTAAGGACTTAAATTGCTTGGGGTCTTTTGTGATTAATTTGGGAAGCGGATGAACGGATCTAAGTCAAGTTACGAGAAATTAATTAGGTAATTTGATTTCCAACTATTAAGTTTATGAAAATAGTGTACAGCCAGCATCAAAATAATCTTAGCATTCTAAACTACCAAAGTTATCTGAGAATTAATTCAAAATCTTATTTAAAGGTATTGAAGGAAGGGGCAAACCTTCAAAAAGCGAGCGTACCTACTCTTTCTTAAAAGGTCGGCAGCGCACTTGCGACTCCTCTGTTGTTGCGGCTGTCCATGGGCGGAGGTAATCGCTTATCATCAGGTGATCCGTCTGTTCGTCTGCCCCCTATCTCATAAAAAAAGGTATTTTCGAACAAGAAATGAACTTACACCTTGGCATAATGACATGCAAGGGGCATGGGGCTTCATTTATTTAATACTAGTGGCCGCCCGCAACTTCGTTTGCGTGAACTTTATGACTCTTGACTTAAAGATGATTGTTTAAATAGATATAAAAAAAATATATTACTTATTATAAATGTTCGTTTTAGGTTAACAGATTTTTAAGGCGGCTAATTGATATTTTATACCAACTGCTAAGAAATGGAACAACTTTGCTTACCATCAGGTGATCCGCCTGCTCGCCTGCTACCTATCACATAAAAAAAAAAAAAAAACTTGCCCGCTATTTACAGAGAGCTACAATTTGGGTGTCTTTAAGTCGAGAGTGAATAGGCTTCTTCCTGGGAAAGCACGCTACTTAGACCTCATTGTCACTCTCCATCAGGTGAGATGAGGTCAAAAACCCATTAAATATTAAAAAAAATGATATCAACTTTTAATGAAAGTAACCCCCAAATTATTATTAATTCCATTAGGGGATGTAAGTATTCTATTAAAGTTTGAATCTTATATTTTATCCATCAATTCTGTCACAGAATGTGCAGGCAAAAGTTGGAGTATATTGGGCCAAGGAATCACGTAGTCCCATAAAGAAACTTGGAACCCCCCTTTTCGCTCTATTAGGGGTTTAAGTTCGGAATATCCTTTCTTATAGCATCTCATCCAAAAATGCTCATCGCATTTGACAATTTTTCATTCCATTTTATTCCATATTTGTTTTAGTGGAGCTGGGCTCTTATGGTTCCAAACCAGATGTTCCATGATCTTTGATTTTTTTCATGGCATCATAAAATGCTCATCAATCTGAACAACTTTTGTTAAAGTGCCATTGACCTAACTCTTATAGTTTAGCTGGGCTGTGGTAGTTCTACATCAAGGAGCCTGGTCTTCAAAATATAATATATCCTATAAGTTGCCCTGATATAACAGCTATACAATAAAAAAAGTTTCATTCAAATTGGTTCAGTAGTTTCCGAGATTAGCGCGAACAAACAGACAAACAGACAAACAGATAAACAGACAAACAGACAAACAGACAAACAGACAGACAAAAATTTTAAAAATCATTTATTCATGTTCTGTTACTGTTTTTTAGTCGTCCTAAGTTATTTTGAGATAAATATCTTCAATGTACAGACACAGCTTTTTTACATTTTTATTATATGTATAGATTTCATTTTCTTAAACGGTTCTGTCACCAAAATAGTTTGAGATCCACTGACCTTAATAAACTACTTACTTCATAAACTCTGGTTTGAGTAACAAAGAGTTTTCCCCTTATAACAAAAAGTGGTATTTTTTATGAAACAGAGACAAACGAACAAGAGATTACCGCCGCCCATGCTACATCAGGCGTCTTATGGCGTTAAGTTAAGTTAAGCCTTGGTTAAAAACCGATGTCGTCAGTTTTATAAAAGAGAATAATTTTTAAACCATGACTAACTTTAGTCTCCGTATTGTTTATCGGGGTTTGTTTTTGCTCCCTATGTTCGTCCCGCCCAGTACCCCGCCCCCTAACTTCATTGGTGCCCCACCCCTCCAATCACGATGCTACAACTGGACACACTGCATGTAAGAGCAGTGATACATACCGGTATAGTCCGAGGCAAGGAAGTGTAGTTATGACCTTGAGTGCGCAGAAACCAATTTTGATAGAAAGTCTTCTTTTTTACAAGTGCGCAAAATAACGGTCATCGCTATACTTTCGTGCCTCCAGCTATACAAGTCGTGGAGGGATTAGGGGAAAACGCGCCCGAGAATTTCCAGATTTTTTGGCCGCTCAGTGTTCTAACCTAACGTAACCAATATTTTTGAGATGATATGATAAATAGGTCGATGGATTACTGACTAAACTCTTACTAAACGAAAAAATATTGGTGAAGTTAGGTTAGTGCAGTAACAAGCAAAAAAATCTTGAATTTCTCGGTCGAGTTTTCCCCTAACCTCACACACTCGTTGTGTAACGAAAACGCCACAAATCAAAGTATAACATTACTTTATTTATTTTCATTTTAAATAAATAAAAAAAACGTATAATAACCATGAATAAATAAATTTAGGCAAGCCTAATATCTGTGAGCATTTTCATTCCATTAACAACTTCTTCTAGGTAACGATCATTCTGAACAACTAAGTATATCTTATGAAAACGACGATGATATTTCGTGACGACCCGTTTAGCGCAATGGTTTGAGCGCCGGTTGAGACGTAAGGGTCGCGGGTTCCATTCCCGCACCAACACAAATGTTTGTGTTGGGTCTGGGTGTTTGTGGTTCCTTCGTTGTTTCTGGTTTCCATAGCACAAGGGAAAACCCTAGTTTGGGACCAGGACAACGTATGTGATGTTGTCTCAATTGATTATTACTATTATTAAAATGTATAGATTTTTTTGACACTAGTTAGGAAATTAAAGCATAGCACCCAACCCAGGCACCGAACAAACACAAGTGTTCACACGAATGCTTGTCCAGGGTGGGGATCGAACCCACGATTGGCGAATGAGACAGGGTCATTACCAAATGCGGCATCCGGCCCGTCTAAATAGATAGATACTCTTTATTGCACAACACATTACAGAACTTAATGCTATTAGTAATATCCAAATACAATATCAATATTAAATGTTACCCTACTGTTTTGTACCCTGCACTGTTGATCTCAGCAGCTCCCCATTAGCTGATTATATTTCATCGAAATGCAATTGCAGGGAAATAAACTTCAATTAGGGGCAAAATTGCATTATGATATTATATTATTTTATTATGCATTCTTGAAAAAGCATTATGCTGTTTGATACACACCTATTATCTAATTATGGGGTAAATATAATTAGATTTAGCTCCATTATGGGGCTATTAGCGAAACTACTCTACCCTAAATAAAATTGGCAGCGCACTTGTGACTCTGCTGATGTTGCAGGTGTCTGTCTATGAACGGCGGCAATTTCTTACCATCAGGTGATCCGTATGCTCGTCTGCTACCTATCATATCGTCTGCTAAAATGACGACTGAATATTCCCGCCCATTTAGGGAAGCGGGGGGCGCGAGCGAAGCCGCGGGCAATACCTAGTAAAAATAAATTAATGCGCACAAACAATCACACCAATCAACCTGGTCTCAAACTAGGGCAACCCCTGTACTATGAGTACCTACCAGGTGACGATAACTGGGGGCGTCAACCTAGAAACCACAGACCCAAGATTAGTTTCCTAAATGACTTGACCAGGAATCGAACCCGGGACCTTTCGCGTTGCGGGCGCACACCTTAGTCACTGCGCCATCGAGGCCGCCGATTAGGTATACGAGTATTTTCGTTCATTGCGGGACGCTTACATAAGGGAATCCTTCAAACATAGCTCGGGTTTGTAACCAATCCGCATTAGGCAAGCGTTGTGATTAACCCTAATCCCATTATAGTAGCGATGACTTGATTTCTATTATGGAGGCCTTTGCACTGCAGTGGGATAGTATACAGGGTGTATTTGTGAACATTTCATCCTTGTTACCACGTGTTCTATCAACCGTTCTGAACAACATTTGTTCAACAACGTTTCGAAATTCATCGAAAAATTTTTCGACTCCCTATACAAAATTACCAAGACACGTGCGTGACCGACTTGGTATGGAAAGATTATTTTTTTATGTGAATTTTCAAAAGTCATAGAACAAAGTGTGTTCAGAATGGTTGGTAGAACACGTGGTTAAAGGGATGTAAATGTTCACAAATACACCCTGTATAGGCTGATACGTTATTTTTTTATGGGACGCTTCCGTTCCAGGTCTTCTAAACACAATTGGGACTTATTAAAACGAACTTATCCAATACATATTTGTTTATTTTTAGCAAATTACAAACACTGCAAGATTACATTCATCACATGGACTTTATACAAACTTCTAACACAATATACTCGTAGATAGACGGATAACGCTTTGAACTACGGTAGAAATTGGAAGTAGGTAATGCTAATCTTAGTACAGCCACACATCAGGTTATACAACCTGTCAAATTTCCTCAATTGATAATTCAACCTATAATCTGATTCATAATCATGTAAACTGACAGATAAAAATGACAAGTTTCTATGCATTCTGACATTTTGCATGTGTCAAATTGAGTGATAATGTATGGGGATGACACATTGACATCTGTCAAAGTAAAGTTACTTTACTTACATGATTATCAATCAGAGTATAATGTGTTTGACAATAAGAGGAGGATCGATTAAAGAAATTCGACAGTTTTGTATACTTTGATGTGTGGTTATAAACGTACAATGTACATATAAAGATTTGAATCGTTAGATATGTTCTGACACCTAAAAACATGCAATATTTTGATGACATTTTGCATTCTGTCAAAAGGAGCGCAAATGTATGGGAATGACATATTGACATCTGTCACTATAGTTCGCGTTGAACCACAAACCACGTATCTTTGCGTTTAGCACGAGTATAGTATTGTTGCCTTCTTGTGTGTCAACATATTTTTGACAAAGACAACATTAGTTCCAATTTCTACCACGCGCCCAAAGACCCTTGTTATTGTTGGTATTGACAGTTTACATCACGCCATCTACCGGAAGCACACTCACGACAACCATCAGTTATAAAAAAATATCGTTGATAGCTAATCATAAATACAATTTATTTTACAAAGGTATTTATTAAATTCTATTTTGTAGTTATTGGTAAAAATATTAGTACGCCAGGTCCAACTTTGACGACATTGGTTGTTTCTTAACATAACTTCATAATTTTGACATGATACGTCAAAATGTAACAATTGTCGTCAAAGTTGGACCTAACGTCAACGTAACGCCATCTATCGGATTTTGCATTTGCAAAAACCCTCATTAATTGGAGAATTTTTAATCATTATAAAAAATCACAATAGATGTTAATCTTTATGTATAGGAAATAAAATCGAAAGTCGAATAAAGAAATTTATCAGTTGTTAAACAGACCCGTAAAGTTATTTTATACACCATAGATGTTATGTTTTATATCATGAAACATTTCGACGTTAAAGTGCCAATACCTTTCACAAAATAGCTTGATACGCAAGAAGCAGGACGGAGTTATACGTCAGAAAGAGAATAATTTGAAAAATGTATAGAATTTGACATTTCTTGACAGCTGTCAAGTTGTGGAAACAACATAGCGTCGTTTACCTAACGCCTTTTTCTTTCGCAGACTCTCCGAAATGTAACCTGTAGAAAACCGAAAGACGGCTATGGCATAGACAAAGTTATAACCGCAAATTTTTGGCTTAGACGGTGTTGTTAGATAAACCACGAAAGTATATGAGAAAATGTTTAATTAATTTTAGAAGGTATTGGCACGTAACCGACGATTTCCTAGTTGAGTCCAAAGTTGTTGCGATGGCACCCGGGGTACGCTTATATGCGTATTCCTTGATGTAGTCTGTCCATCGCGTGAGTTGGTCCGCTGTTACCCAACGGACACAGACAGCTTTGAGAAATATAAAAAGACTAGTGGCTCGCCCTCACTTCGTTTCGGGACAGTAGTTGCACAGCCTGCTAATAGATGGCGCAGTTTCGTATTTTAGGTTTACCTATAAACCGTGTCGTTGTCCATAGAAGTTATCTCTTTATAAACAGTAGAGATAAAGTAGTATTTAAGAGCTCATTTGTCTCAACCTGTTAATTCTACACCAGGTTCTCATGATACAAGTTAGCCTATACTCTGATTCATAATCATGTAAAGTAAACTGACAGATGTGAATGTGTCATTCCCATACATTATCACTCAATTTGACACATGCAAAATGTCGAAATGCATAGAAACTTGTCATTTTCATCTGTCAGTTTACTTTACATGATTATGAATCAGAGTATGGTGTAAGGATCAAAGGTAATCTTGACTGGATTAGTCATCCATTAGTAACAAAAGTAGGTACGTAACAAAATGTTTTGACTAAGCACATGTCATTTATTTGTGTTGTCATAATCTTGTATTTTCATTTTTTCGAAATATTTTTTTTTCATTTTTATAGTCAACGCAGCATTGAGTCTTCCACGCACTTTTGCTGTTGATGTTCAGTGTGGTTCTAATCGATATACAGTGGCCAGCACATCAAGTTACTACAATCTGTCAAATTTCCTCAGTTGATATTGAACCAAACACGTTTGACATAAAAGTGAGGTTCGATTGAAGAAATTTGACATATTGTAGTAACTTGATGTGCTGGCCACCGTACATTGTAACATTGACGCTCCGACGTATTATTGCTGTGGTAGCATCGATGTCCCGCACTGTTCCTGGCTGCCGGCCTACCTGGGCCTGGTGGCGCGCAGGTGCCTGAGCGCACACCTGGCCGCGGTGCCCTTGGCGATGCGGTAGTTGCGGCCGACGCCCTTGAAGGCGCCGCGCCCGAACACCTCCACGCACACGCGCACGCGCCGCCCGTCCGCCAGCCGCTCCGGCTTGCTGCGCACAAACATAAACGACATTAATAAATTACATCACATACATTAATCTGACTCTGAGATAGGTAGCTCAAGCACCTGTGTTACAGATATCAGAACCAACAGTGGTATTACAAATATATACATATAATACTTTTATTTTGTAAATACATACTTATAATACATAGAAAACACAAAGACCGATACAAACAGACATGTTTATGCACACAAATGTTTGTACTGCGCGGGGATCGAACCCGCAACCCTTGGCCCAGACGCAGCATTCACTACCACTGAACCAACCGGGTCGTCATTAATAAATTGTTACATATAAAATTTTAGAAATTTTATTTAACTAGATTTTGTAGGAATCGATCGATTTAGTTTTCCCAATTGATTCGATTTGTAGATTTTTCCCATCTCTAACTCATCCTCATCCCTAAACCATAAAGCTGCCATAGGTCATTGGCCAATGCACAAGCTGGGCTTGCTGCACACAAACATAAACGACATTCATAAATAGTAAGTCCTCATCATTATGTCAGCCCACATCCACCCACTGCTGAGTATAAATCAGAAATCATTTATTTGCCAGAAAATAATAATCATAACTCATTTATTTCGAGCAATCTTAACCCGTATTCATACAATTCAAAAGTCACACATTATTAATAAGAATAAATAAATACAATTAATTAATATATTCGATCACATTACATTAAATGATACAAAATTCAAAATTACAATCAACAACAAAATTAAATAAATTTATAATAAATTTTACTTATCACAACTACTTTTTTTTTATGTGATAGGTGGCAGACGAGCAGGCGGATCACCTGATGGTAAGTAATTGCCGCCGCCCATGAACACCTACAACACCAGTAGAGTTACAAGTGCGCTGCCAACCTTTAATCCCCTTCCCCTCCCCGGGTGGGCCTCCGGTACCCTCACTCACTCGGCGAAACACAGCACATAAGCTGCTTCACGCCGGTTTTCTGTGAGGCAGTGGTAACACTCCAGTCGAACCGGCCCATTCATGCCGAAGCATGGCTCTCCCACAATTAATTAATTAAGTCTGCAGCATGAAACAATAATTTTAATTGTGGTAGAACCACGCTTCGGCATTAATGGGCCGGCTCGACCGGAGTGATACCACTGCCTCACATAAAACCGGCGTGAAGCAGCCCCTGCAGCAGTAATGTTTCGCCGAGTGAATGAGGGTACCGGAGGCCCACCGGGGAGGGGAAAAAATTAAAGGTTAGCAACGCACGTGTAACTCCACTGGTGTTGCAAGTGTCCATGAGCGGCGGCAATTGCTTACCATCAGGTGATCCGTTGCTCGATTGCTACCTATCACATAAAAAAAATAGCGTTGACCTTGAGGGCGCAGAAACCAATTTTAGTAGAAAGTTTTCTTCTTCACAAATGCACAAACTAACGGTCATCGCTATACTTTCATGCCGCCAGCTACATCACATTTGATGACCACAGACAAAATAAATTTAATACAACACAACAATAGGTAGGACACATTAATAGGCATAGAAAATAAGTCCCCATAACAGTGGGAGAGCCACGCTTCGGCATGTCGGTGCCGGGACTCACCCGAACTTGGCGGTGTCAGGCTCTGCCTCCAGCAGCTCGCGGACGGGCGACTTGGGCCTGTGAGGCCGGGACTCACCCGAACTTGGCGGTGTCGGGCTCTGCCTCCAGCAGCTCGCGGACGGGCGACTTGGGCCTGTGAGGCCGGGACTCACCCGAACTTGGCGGTGTCGGGCTCTGCCTCCAGCAGCTCGCGGACGGGCGACTTGGGCCTGTGAGGCCGGGACTCACCCGAACTTGGCGGTGTCGGGCTCTGCCTCCAGCAGCTCGCGGACGGGCGACTTGGGCCTGTGAGGCCGGGACTCACCCGAACTTGGCGGTGTCGGGCTCTGCCTCCAGCAGCTCGCGGACGGGCGACTTGGGCCTGTGAGGCCGGGACTCACCCGAACTTGGCGGTGTCGGGCTCTGCCTCCAGCAGCTCGCGGACGGGCGACTTGGGCCTGTGAGGCCGGGACTCACCCGAACTTGGCGGTGTCGGGCTCTGCCTCCAGCAGCTCGCGGACGGGCGACTTGGGCCAGTGAGGCCGGGACTCACCCGAACTTGGCGGTGTCGGGCTCTGCCTCCAGCAGCTCCCTGACGGGCGACTTGGGCCTGTGAGGCCGGGACTCACCCGAACTTGGCGGTGTCGGGCTCGGCCTCCAGCAGCTCGCGGACGGGCGACTTGGGCGCGGCGGCGCTGAAGGCCTCCAGCTCGGCGCCCATCAGCGCGCCGTACACGCCCCACACCGCTCCAAGAGACATGCCTGCACACATACACACATCACTAGGGAATGTCAGCTGTATGAAGAGGAACGGCAACAGATGCTGAATGACTGGAACAGGAACGAGATAGGACCAGTATACCATCATCATCATACATTACCATCATACACAGAAAACCGGCGTGAAGCAGCCCCTGTGCTGTGTTTCGCCGAGTGAGTGAGGGTACCGGAGGCTCACTCGGGGGGGAAGGGGATAAAAGGTTGGCAGCGCACTTGTAACTCCACTGGTGTTGCAAGTGTCCATGGGCGGCGGTAATTGCTTACCATCAGGTGATGCGCCTGCTCGCCTGCGACCTATCACATAAAAAAAAAACCATCTAGAGATGGTCAACACTGCAGGTTTTCAACGATTGCGTGCGTTTGCACACAAAAGGCTTGACATTAGGAAGGAGTTCGATTGATGTGGAACTGCCCGAGCGCGAGTCGCTTGTGCTAGTTTCACGCCCCATTTGGGGAGACGTGACATTGAGATGGGCCAAAGACACAGACTTTGTAGGGAGTGAAGAAACGCACCGGGGAAAGAGCCCTTAGCAAGTACCTGGTGAGCGTCTCCCAAGATTCGGACCGTATGCCGAGACGGTAGGAGGGACCATGGGCTGGTGGAGGGACTAATTAATGATAGTAACTTAATCTAGTAACCTGTTAGATCAGAAAGTTCAGATTTGCTTGTAGCAACATAGATTCCTTTTGATGTAAAGAAATTTTAAAGATACCTATGAAATTAAAACATACATTAGTTTGACGTGGCAGCTAAATTTATTTTTTTATATAAATTTATTGTCATGGTGTGACGTCAATGACATTTCCAAAGTCTAGTAGGATTCTTACGAAATGTCGTAAATAACGGCAATTAACGGTTAAAAGGTCAAAATCTCTGTCTATGCCATATTTAAAGACAAAATGTATAATGACATTTTAAAAGGTTGGCAGATTTTTTAAACGGTATGTTGGTATAACCGATTCTTTTCGTGCAAGCGAAAATTTACCTTAAGGTAACGAACCTTTTTATTCTCAGACAGTACCTTTCGTGAGTAGGACGTAGTCATTTTTTTTTTGTATGGCTGCTATCGTGCTATAACGAGCACATTTAACTCTGCCAACATCGAGTGATTAAAGAGACACGTTAAAAATAAAATTGACCGGTGTGACGAGAGAATAGCTCTTCTGGATTTTATTAATAAATTGAGTCTTTTTACACCATCTAGAACAGAACAAAACAACAAATAAACAAACACATATAGACGGCACAATGTTAAGAGGGAGATACGTTGGACGTAGTCATTATTATACTCTGATTCATAATCATGTAAAGTAAACTGACAGATGTCAATGACAAGTTTCTACACATTTTGACATTTTGCATCTGTCAAATTGAGTGATAATGTATGGCAATGACACATTGACATCTGTCAGTTTACTCCACATGATCAAAAACCATAGTATAAGTAGGGTGTAGTAATTATTATGTACCTGAGTCCAGGAAGATGGCCCCGGCGACGGACTCGAACAGGTCGCCCAGCGCCTTGGGCACCTCCACGTCCTCCGCCTGCTCCATCTCGTCCTCTTGGATCAGGTAGTGCTGCCAAGTTTACACAATATTTACTAAATGTTTCTAAAAGGTCTCATCAGGCTATTGGGAACTATACTGTTTGTACGGGTTTAGAACGAAACGAAACCGAGGAATCAGTCGTGCACGTAGCCCTGGAATGCGATGCTGTGACAAGACAACGAAACGGAATCCTCGGATCTGCGAGGTCACTCCGCGAAGCCTGTGAAGATTTCAGGAAACTTCTGCTCTTTTGGGCGGAGTGAGGCTGGCCAGAACAGCCAGGACCCCACACGTCACTGGACCAAGTAGGAGTCTAAGTGTGGAAACAAGAGTCCGGAGGCCCAAATGCCCCCATTTGGGCTTAAAGGGGGTTAAAGGTTGGTAGCGCACTTGTGACTCAACGGGTTTTGCAGGTGTCCATGAGCGGCGGTAATCCCTTACCATCGGGTGCTCCGTCTGCTCGTCTGCCACCCATAACATAAAAAAATACCTATACTCTGATTTTTAATCATGTTGAGGAAACTGACAGATGCAAATGTCAAGTTTCTATATATTTTAGCTTTTTGCATCTGTCAAATTGAGTGATAATGGGGATGACACATTGACACTCCACATGATGAAAAATTGAGTTTAGTTTTTTTTATATGATAGGTAGCAGACGAGCAGGCGGATCACCCATGGACATCTGCAACACCAGTGGAGTCACAAGCGCTGCTGTAAAGTTGGTTAGTTAAATCCGATGACTGGTTACAAAGCTATACTCTGATTCATAATCATGTAAAGTAAACTGACATATGAAAATGCCAAGTTTCTATGCATTTTGACATTTTGCATGTGTCAAATTGAGTGATAATGTATGGGGATGACACATTGACATCTGTCAGTTTACTTAACATGATTATGAATCAGAGTATAGTAGGTTACCTCCTCGCTGATGGAGTGTCCGTTCTCCTCCTGTATCTTGACGTAGCGCGTCAGCACCTCGTTGAGCCCCGGCGACATGTGCCGGAAATATCTGCAATGCGGAACTTGACATCAATACAAAATATATATGTTACTGTAAAAGCTCGAACTACGGTAAATCTTAAGATTTAAGTGTAAATCCTAAGATTTACCAACAAGAGTTGGTAAATATAAGTAATTCTGAAAATATGACGATTTTTTTAGAGCTTTTACCATTCAAGTTTAGTATTACTAGGTTTTACCACTGTCAGCTGGTAGATAATGGTTTTAGGAATAAAACAAAGAGCAATTCTTAATTATAAGTGGGTTATGGGACAACTCGCCTGAAAAAAACTCGCCCGAGGATATCAAGATTTTTGGCCGGTCACTGTTCTAACCTAACCAATATTTTATCGTTTAGCATAGTTTAGTCAGTATCATCTACACAAAAATATTGGTTAGGTTAGGTTAGAGCAGTGACCGCCAAAAAATCTTGAAATTCTCTTATTTTCAGAATTACTTACATTTACCAACACATGTTGGTAAATCTTAGGACTTTCCGTAGTCCTAGCTTTTACAGTAACATATTATACAGAAGAGCGTACTCCTTAAGAGGCTGCCACGCATCAGCGACCTCTCTGATCTCGCAGATGTTCATGGGCAGCGGTGTTCTTGAATTAATTGTTGGATTAGTTATACATATTTGAAATGCTTTTTGGATTAGTCACTTACTTGTGGAAGCCATGCTTGGCAGCCAGCGTCGCGAAGATGGTGTTGTTGACGAGCGCGGAGCGCAGGTCCGTGAGGGCGCCGGGCGAGTGCCGCCGCGCGTCCTCGTACAGGTGCCGCGTGATCAGGTAGTCTACACACACAATCATCAACATCATCATCAGCCTCACCTTCATCACCACCATCAACCCCATTATCATCTCAATCACCCTTACCATCATAGATAGATAGATACTCTTTATTGCACAACACATTACAGAACTTAATGCTAATAGTAATTTCCAAATACAATATCGGCGGCCTTATCGGTAATAGCGATCTCTTCCAGACAACCTTTGGGTAGAGGAATCATCATCACCTTCTTCATCATCACCATCACCTACATCATCACCATCACCCTCATCATCATCAGCTTAGAAGTACCCATTGCTGAAAATAGGCCTTCTTTTTATTTATTTATTTATACGGGAAACAAAACAGATAACAATCAGTAACTTATTGATACACATAATCAGTTGAGTCTAGAGCTAGATTGCTATCCTACTATTGTTTTACCAAATACACCCTGTATAATAATTCCAAATAAGCTCACCCAAGATGGCGTCCCCCAGGAACTCGAGCCTTTGGTAGCAGTCGGTGAGCCTGTTCCGCTGGTGCGAGGCGTGCGTCAGCGCCTGCAGCAGCAGCGAGCGGTCCTTGAAGCGGTACCGCAGGGTGCGCTCCAGCTCGTCGTAGCCTGGACCACAACATCCTATTATCTATACTATTAATAAAGAGGTAACGCCTCGGCCTGTGACTGACTGACTGACTGACTGATCTATCAACGCACAGCCAAAACTACTGGACCTAAAATCATGAAATTTGAAACATAGGTAGTTCTTACTATGTAGGCGCGCACTAAGAAGGGATTTTGCGAAATTCACCCCCTAAAGGGGTGAAAGGGGGGGTTTACGTTAGTATGAAAGTCTTTCAATTTTGATGTTAGAGATTTGAAAATTTGGATTATAGTTGTTTATCCTAACTAATATTATAAATGCGAAAGTAACTCTGTCTGTCTGTCTGTCTGTCTGTCTGTCTGTCTGTTACTCTTTCACGCCAAAACTACTGAACGGATTTAAATGAAATTTGGTATGCAGATAATCTAGACCCTGAGAAAGAACATAGGCTACTTTTTATTGCGAAAAGGGGGTTGTAATAGGTTAAAAGGGGGGTGAAAAGTTACTTTTCCACGCGGACGAAGTCGCGGGCGGCCGCTAGTCAAAAATAAAAATTGACCTGTTTTAGTTTTTTTTTTAAATTCAAGCCATAAAGGGGTGAAATGGGGGTTAAAACAATGTATGGGAGATTTATTATTTTTAAAGCTAGAGTCTTGAAAATTGGTATTTGGGTTTTCCATACAAATTAAATGAAAGTAATTTCAGCATTTTTTTTTTCTTCAGCTTACAAAGGGGTGAAAGGGGGTTAAAACGTCGTATAGAAAATTCGTCACTTTTAAAGCTTGAGCTTTGAAAATTGGTATTTGGGCTTTGCATGCAAATGTAAAGAAATTGAATTTGGCATTTTTTTCTTCAACCTAAAAAGGGGAGAAAGGGGTAATAAAACGCCGTATTGTCAATTTTAAAGCTAGATTCTTGAAACTTGGTATTTGGGCTTTGCATACAAATGTAATGAAAGTGAATTCGTTATTTTTTTCTTCAACCTAAAAAGGGGGGAAAAGGGGGTTGAAACGAAATATTGTAATTTTTTTGAAGCTAGAATCTTGAAAATTGGTATTTAGGCTTTGCATAGAAATTTTATAAAAGTCCCCCCCTATAGGGGTGAACGGGGGAACTAATTAAATTTGACAAAGTAAAGTTATAGAGTTTCCAGCATTTTTTAAATCAAATCTTTTTGAGATTCCTTCATTAAGGTTTACGATCACCAAAATTATCAATCCCATAAGTATCAGTAAAATTTTTTTTTGCTAATTACTTTGATTGTTGTGAATTCTACTTCGTTCAAAAAATTAAAATACTGAAGCGAAGCGAGGGCGGGCCACTAGTTACCATTATAAAGGCGAAAGTTTATATGGATGTTTGTTATTCTTTCACGTAAAAACTACTGAATGGATTTGAATGAAACTTTACCACAATATAGCTTATACATCAGAATAACACATAGGCTACAATTTTTGAGGTTTTTACGAACCTGAAGTCCACGCGAACGAAGTCGCGGGCAAAAGCTAGTAATAATATAACTGGCGGCATGAAATAATAAAATGCGCCAGACAATGACACCAATCAACCTGGTTTTAAACTAGGGCAACCCCTGTACTATGAGTACCATGTGACGATAACTAACTGGGGGCGTCAACCTAGAACACCCAGACCCAAGACAGCTTGGAAAATGTAGTTACCTAATTGACTAAACCGGGAATCGAACCAATCATACCGTTGTTTTTTTAATCCCCGACGCAAAAACGAAGTTATTAGTTTGACATATTAGAAATATCATTTACAATACAAATACTCAAAGCATTTCTATCAGTGAAGACTGAAGACCTGTAGACAGTTTTAAGATACATATTATAAGTAATAAATTAAAAATATATCCTAGTTCTTAAGTCTAAATTAACCGAAAATGCTCTATGAGATCAATTTAAACACAAAAACCGATTTAGCGTCGTAAGACCCAAAAGTCTCGTACGAAGCATAAACAATAAAATTTATTATCTATTGTGTCTGCTGTCTGGGCCCTACAACGTTAAAGCAAGGACGATATAAATAAAAGTATCACTAATCCCACACACATTTCTGCTTGTTCTTTTTTTATATTATTAATTATTTGGTAACTCTCCAACATAGTTGACTCACCAGAAAGCATTTGTTCCAGTTCCCCCTCAGGGTCTTCGATGTACCGCAGTAGGGGAGAAGGGGGGGCCTTCAGCTCCCCGTATATTGTCTGAAATACAACAAGGATATAAACGGGGGTACTAAAATTCCAAGGCAAAAGTTTTACTAATAAAAAGTAAAGCATCAGCCTATATACTGTCCCACTGCAGGGCAAAGGCCTCCATCATAGAAATCAAGTCATTGCTACTATGATGGGATTAGGCTTAATCACCACGCTTGCCTAATGCGGTGCGGTGATCACAAACCCGAGCTGTGATCGAAAATTCGAATCATACTCTTTACTCGACTTGGGAATCGAACCCGGGACCCCAAGATCACGGCCCGGTACTTAAAACATTAGATCAAGGGGGTTTTACAAATAAAAAAATATATAGATAAGATTTTTTTGGCAACCAATTTTTTCTCAGCGTGTCATTCCCTGTTACGTCCAAAGGGATTGCTTCAGAGCTCGGGGTACGCTTATAGACCATGATTCAAGATTTGAAGAGTCTGGGAATTACAAATTACAACTTTGCCTGATGCTACCAGTCACTCACCTGGTACCAGCCACAGTTGCCTGATGTTACTTATCAATCACTTGGTACCAGACCCTGATGTCTGCTGCCACTCTCAACTGACACCAGACGTCGTTGACTGACGCCACCAGTTACCAGTCTCTCACCTGGTACCAGGCGCCGGCCTGCTGGTGCGGCCGCAGGGAGCCCACGGGCCGGGGCCCGCGGCTCCAGTCCCGCTCGGGGGCCAGTTCCTCCTCGTGGCGGCCTGATGCTACCAGTCTCTCACCTGGTACCAGGCGCCGGCCTGCTGGTGCGGCCGCAGGGAGCCCACGGGCCGGGGCCCGCGGCTCCAGTCCCGCTCGGGGGCCAGTTCCTCCTCGTGGCGGCCTGATGCTACCAGTCTCTCACCTGGTACCAGGCGCCGGCCTGCTGGTGCGGCCGCAGGGAGCCCACGGGCCGGGGCCCGCGGCTCCAGTCCCGCTCGGGGGCCAGTTCCTCCTCGTGTCGGGGGGCTTCGGAGTCCGAGCTGTCTTCGGTGTCGGAGTCCGCCGGGGCCCGCGGGGGACGGGGTGAGGAGGGGGGCGATGGTTTCTGAAAACAAAATGCAAGGTAAAGTATCATCATATTTATTGCCCCACGGCACATAATAATAATAATAATAAAATCATTTATTTTTCTCTCCACAAAAATTGGTCTTAAATAGGTACAGTGTGACTTAATGCTAGTTGTACATATAACTATGTTATTTATGACCTGTATCGTTGTGAGAGACTGGTGCCTGGAGAAGGTTTTGAAGAAAACCTGTAGGACAGGTCACCAGGGCCCTCCCGCGGATAAAAGACAAAGACAACGAGATGTTGACGCAATTGCATCTAGGTTCTATGAGCAGTAAGTAACAAGTACAGGCAGCCTCGTAGAAAGGTTGCAAATTATGTCTAAAGTTTTATTAAATACTAGTGGCCGCCCGCAACTTCGTTTGCGTGAACTTTATGACTCTTGACTTAAAGATGATTATTTAAATAGAATTTAACAAAAATATTATGTATCATAAATGTTCGTTTATAGGTTAATATATTTTTAAGGCGGCTCATTAATATTTTATACGAAATGCTAAGGAATGGAACAACTTGCCGGCTTTTGTATTTCCAGAGAGCTACAATTTGGGTGTCTTTAAGTCGAGATTGAATAGGCTTCTTCTGGAAAAGCACGCTACATCTTAGACCTCATTGTTACTCTCCATCAGGTGAGATGAGGTCAAGTGCAAACCCATTTAATATTTAAAATATCAACTTCAAATGAACCCCCAAATTATTTTTTATTCCATTAGGGGATGTAAATATTCTATTAAAGTTTGAATCTTATATTTTATCCATCAATTCTGTCAAAGAATGTGTATGCAAAAGTTGGAGTAAATTGGGCCAAGGTATCACCTAGTCCCATGAACAAACTTTGAACCCCCTTTTCGCTCCATTAGGGGTTTAAGTTCGGAGTATCCTTCCTTATAGGATCTCATCCAAAAATGCTCATCACATTTGACAATTTTCCATTCCATTTCATTCCATATTTGTTATAGTGTAGCTGGGCTCTTAGAGGTCCAAACCAGATGTTCCATGATCTTTGATTTTTTTTCATGGCATCATAAACTGCTCATCAATATGAACAACTTTTGTTAAGGTGCCATTGACCTACCTCTTATAGTTTAGCTAGGCTGATGTGGTTCTACATCAAGGAGCCTGGTCTTCAAAATTTAATATATCCTATAAGTTGCCCTAATATTACAGCTATACAATAAAAAAAGTTTCATTCGAATTGGTTTAGTAGTTTCCGAGATTAGCGCGAACAAACAGACAAACAGACAGACAAAAATTTTAAAAATCATTGATTCATGTCCTGTTACTGTTTTTTAGTCGTCCTAAGTTATTTTGAGATAAATATCTTCAATGTACAGACACAGCTTTTTTACATTTTTATTATATGTATAGACTAGGGTGTGTGAGTGTACTGTGGGTTGTGTGCGTATGTCCATATGTGAGTGAGTATGTGCATATTTGTGTATGTGTGTAAGCGAGTGAATGAAGATGTTAGCTATTTTTATTAATTAGGTAGGAATATCCAGAATCTTTTCGGTCTCTTGGTAATTTAGGGACTTAAGGTATGCCATAATTTTCTTTTTACATTTATATTTGTTAAGTGCGTACAGATTTAGAATTTTATTAAATTGGTTGTAAAGGTGTGGACCAAGAAAGACAAATGTTTTTTGACAAAGTGCGGTATTTCTTTTTTTGGAAAAGCACACGGCATGCCTCCTACGTTTCCCCTCTATGCTACATGGATTGTAGGTTAGCTGGGCATGTTGTTTGGTAATAGTATGTAGAATAAACGATTGCCTGATAGTGAGAATGTTCCAGTATTTATATAGATCGAACGTAGGTGAGCGGAATGGAAAGCCTGCACCACATTATAATAATATAATCTAGCTTTGTATACAGAGTATCAGATTCAAAGGGTAATGTGTCGTGTGTGTATGAAATCTATACTATTTATAAAGAGATAACTTCTATAGACAACCACAAGGTTAATAGGTAAATCGAAAACACGAAACGCTTGCGCGATGTAATTGAGCACAGCGCCATCTATTGGTTCGTTTCTGAATTACGGTCCCGAAGCGAAGTGAGGGCGGGCCACTAGTAAATAAATAAAACGGTCAGTATGGAAAAGTCTGAAACTATAAGACATACGAAGATCTTAATAGAATAGAATAAATCTTTATTGTTTCAACTGTGTATAAAAAGATGGTACAGTATTTTTTAGAACATACAGTTTATACGTTTCGGACGTACAATAATACAAATTTAGTGTTAGTTAGTTAGTCTGTTCTGAGCTCTGGATGGAAGGACCTAAGGTCGTGGAGGGTCACCAGCCTTGGCTGCCATCGCTCTCTATGGATACACTACTGGATACATAGCTACAACGCACCATGGTCTCCCCGTGAGCCCTCACCATACGGGTCGCTGGGTCTATAAGATACCTTCTCGGGGAGGGTTCCTAACCTTGGCGACCATCGTTCTCCATGGATACACTACTGGATACATAGCTACAACTCACCTTGGTCCCCCCTTATTACAAAACGTGGTCAAAAGGTAGGCTTGGTTTAAAATGATGCTGTCACTTTCAGTAAAGTCACAAACGAAAGTGACAGCATCAGTTTGCCATCGCTCTCTATAGATACACTGCTAGATACACAGCTACAACTTACCCTGGCGGCCATCGCTCTCTACTCTATGTGTGCTGTCTCGGCATACGAAAAGATTCCAAGCAAGCTAAGGGCTCTTTTCCCGGTGCGTTTCTCCACTTCCTATAATGTCTGTGCCTTACAGTTACAACTCACCCAGTCTGCCATCGCTCCCTATGGATACACAGCTACCACTCACCCTAGCCTCCTCGCTATGGGCCCTCACATACGGATGGTCTGGTGGCAGCGGCAGGTCGTGTCGCGGCAGCACCCTGATACCGCAGGAGGCAGCTATGGTCCTCACTCACCCTAGCCTCCTCGCCGCGGGCCCTCACGCACGGATGGTCCTCTGGCAGCGGCAGGTCGTGGCGCGGCAGCTCCCTGATACCGTAGGAGGCAGCTATGGTCCTCACTCACCCTAGCCTCCTCGCCGCGGGCCCTCACATACGGATGGTCACTGGGCTCTCTATGTCTACACTGCTGGACACACAGCTACAACTCATCTTCTCGCCGTAGCCTCGCTGTATCCCGTGGTAGGAAGGTCCTATGGTCCTGGAAAGTCACTCACCCTAGCCTCCTCGCCGCGGGCGGTCACGTACGGATGGTCCGGTGGCAGCGGCAGGTCGTGGCGCGGCATCTCCCTGATACCGCAGGAGGCAGCTATAGTCCTCACTCACCCTGGCCTCCTCGCCGCGGGCGGTCACGTACGGATGGTCCGGCGGCAGCGGCAGGTCGTGTCGCGGCAGCTCCCTGATACCGCAGGAGGCAGCTATGGTCCTCACTCACCCTGGCCTCCTCGCCGCGGGCGGTCACGTACGGATGGTCCGGCGGCAGCGGCAGGTCGTGGCGCGGCAGCACCCTGATACCGCAGGAGGCAGCTATGGTCCTCACTCACCCTGGCCTCCTCGCCGCGGGCGGTCACGTACGGATGGTCCGGCGGCAGCGGCAGGTCGTGGCGCGGCAGCTCCCTGATACCGCAGGAGGCAGCTATGGTCCTCACTCACCCTGGCCTCCTCGCCGCGGGCGGTCACGTACGGATGGTCCGGCGGCAGCGGCAGGTCGTGGCGCGGCAGCACCCTGATACCGCAGGAGGCAGCTATGGTCCTCACTCACCCTGGCCTCCTCGCCGCGGGCGGTCACGTACGGATGGTCCGGCGGCAGCGGCAGGTCGTGGCGCGGCAGCTCCCTGATACCGCAGGAGGCAGCTATGGTCCTCACTCACCCTGGCCTCCTCGCCGCGGGCGGTCACGTACGGATGGTCCGGCGGCAGCGGCAGGTCGTGGCGCGGCAGCTCCCTGATACCGCAGGAGGCAGCTATGGTCCTCACTCACCCTGGCCTCCTCGCCGCGGGCGGTCACGTACGGATGGTCCGGCGGCAGCGGCAGGTCGTGGCGCGGCAGCACGCGGATGCCGAGCCAGGACATGAACACGAGCGCGCCGCGCGGCCCGCACTCCAGCAGGTACGCGCCGATCAGCGCCTCCACGCAGTCCGCTATCGACTTGTCTGGGGACAAGTTACGAGTGAAACTAGAGGTATAAATTCAAAATTCAAACATTCTACAAGCGATAAGACCGCCTTACTGTACTGTCTATTGCTGTTGTTTCAAGTTTTATAATCATTTCAATGTCAAGTTTTATAATCTACCGCTGATTCGGAAGGTCAATTTCTACCGAGAAGAATCAGCAAGAAGCTCAGTAGAATTAAAAAAAAAGCCCGACACTCATTTCCTGACGGCGGCCATCTTGAATTTGATATTTGTTACAGTAAATAATATATTGTGCTACTCAAGCTCTTTTATACAGGGTGTAACTGTGAACATTTTCATCCCTTTGACCACGTGTTCTATCAACCATTCTAAACAAAATTTGTTCAACAATTTTCCGAAATTCATCGAAAAATTTTTCTACTCCCCATACAAAATGACCAAGTCACGTGACCAACTTTTGTTTATGAGGTGGGAGGCAAACGAACAGACGGATCACCTGATCGTAAGGGACCACCGCCGCCCATGGACACTCGCAACACCAGAGGAATCGCAAGTGCGCTGCCGACCTTTTAAGAAGGTATACGCTCGCTTTTTGAAGGTTTGTAGGTCGTATCGGTTCGGAAATACCGCTGGTGACAGTTCATTCCATAGTTTTGTAGTTCGAGGCAGAAAAGTTCTTAAGAAACGCACAGTTGAAGATTGCCAAGCATCTAAATGATGTGAATGGAACTGTTGTCGAGTGGAACGATGGCGAAATGAAGCGACAGGAATCAATCCGAACAATTCCTTAGAGCATTCCCCATGGTATAATCGGTAGAATATACATACATAGCGAAGCTATAATCTGATTCATAATCATGTAAAGTAAACTGACAGATGTCAATGTGTCATCCCCATACATTATCACTCAATTTGACACATGCAAAATGTCAAAATGCATAGAAACCTGTCATTGACATCTATCACTTTACTTTACATGATTATGAATCAGAGTATACATCTCTACGAATTTTCAAAAGTCATAGAACAAATGTTGTTCAGAATGGTTGGTAGAACACGTGATTAAAGGGATGTAAATGTTGACAGATACACCCTGTATATGTTTTAGCGTCGTGGTATAAAAACTCACCAGGTATACTGTGCTGCGTGATCAGATTGTACGGGATAAAGCAGCCGGTGTTGTCCTGGGCCGGGGTCATCTCGCGCTTCTGCTCTCGACTCTCACTCTGTCAATGCGAGAATTCAATAAGGGTTTTTGCAAATGTAACATCCGATAGATGGCGTTACGTTGACATAAAGTCCAGCAACTTGTCTTAGAGAAAGTATCAAATAGAGAGGACACGCAAATAATAATATTCGTGAAAACGGAACAACTATATACAGAAATCGCTAAGAGTAAAAGAGACAGAATCATGATTTTTTGTCTTTGTCAGAGTTCCACTTTTTTGATGGACTTAGTTGTTGAACTGCGCCCGACAAAGATAGTTGCCATAGTAACCCATAGTAATTAAGTGCGATCTTTGTTCGTATTTTTACTACCGTAATAACCAACCAAATTCAGTCGTAGTAAGAGGCAACAGGCTACCGTACTGAAGTAGTCTTCAGTCACATCGATCCGCCATTTTGTAGTTATTTTTCATTTGGCCGGGTTATATAGATATCTGTCCCTTACGGTGATTCTCGCATAGCCACTCTATTTGATACTTTCTCTAAGCAATGAGTGGTTACATTTTGACGTATCATATCAAAATTATGAAGTTTTGAGAAACGACCAATGTCGTCAAAGTTGGATCTGACGTCAACGTCAAGCCATCTATCGGATTTTGCATTTGAAAAAAACCCTCATCAACTGCAACTGTTTTAAAGCTATAGATAAAGATAGAAAAAAAAACATATAAGTATTGCGTACGAAGTCGCTAGTGTTTTATAATTTCGACATACGGACGGACAGACAGACCCGACCTATTCTATAAGGGTTCCGTTTTCTGCCACTTGGGTCCGGAAACCAAGTGGCAAAAAACGGGACCCTTATAGATTCGTCAATTCTTTTTGTCCGCCTGTCTATCCGTCTGTCACAGCCATTTTTTTCCGAAACTATTAGAGTTATACCGTTAAAATTTGGTAGGTAGATGTATTCTGTGAACCGCATTGGTATTTTTATGCAAAAAAGGAAAAAATATATGCAATGTTTTTCATTAAATATTATCCATAAAGTGGTACGAAACCCTTACGACACACACTTATCCGGTTTTTGCCATTAGGCTACGGAACCCTAAAAATGAATGCTTATTATTAGCTAAACTCACGTGCGCGTTGGGCGGCGCGTGCGTGTTGGGCGGGCGGTGGCAGGGCGGCAGCCAGTTGTCGTGCGGCTCGAACTTGCTCGCGATCATGCGCGCGCCGAGGCGCCGTCCGCGGCCAAGTCGGTACAGGTTCAGGTTCGATACCTGGGGGTAGACGCAACGAAATAACATGAGGACACAGTTTTACAATCATACATAGTGTATTTGTTAACCGTTTATCCACGTGATCGACCAACCTGGAAATTCGCAAAGAAATAGTTAAACTCTTCATAAAAATTTGGTCACGTGTCTTAGTCATGTTATGAGAAATAGATTTGATATCTGTAACACAAGTGCTAAATCTACTCAACGGCGGATCCAGGGGGGGGGTCATGGGGGTCATGACCCCCCCCTGGGCTGGTTCCAGGACTTAGGTGGACAACTAATTGAACTTAATGATTTTATTCATATTTATTGTCATAGTAAATAATAAATATTTTTAAGTTCCTACAGTACTTAGTACATTAATAAAATACCAAGGTACTTTTTACTTATACCTATCTTTTGTTATCAAAGTTAAATTGAGTTGAGTTGACGACCCATTTGGTTCGTGTTACAGTTAAAACTAGTTATTAGTTAGAACGCGTTTTTTCTAGTTAGAACTAGTTTTTACGTAATTCCCTTGTTAAAACTAGAATTCACTGATGTCTGAATCGAATATCAGTTAAAACAACATAGTTTCTACGAGACAAAACGCGTTTTTCCAAAACAAGTCAGTTAAAACTGTTCCGACCGTAGCACAGAATCAGATATCAAAATCAGGGCCGTTTTGAAATGCGGCCGGTCAACGATTAGCCGCATTGTCATTGAGATTATGTCCTTCAATAAGGCGGGCCACGTTTGCCATATCGTACTTCTTTCTACTTATGACTGAGACGTGTTGCCTAGGGAAATGCAAATCTCGCGATTTGTTTGTTTTTTTTTTCAAATATTAACAATATTTGAATAGTTAAATGAGGAAAATAATTACTAAAAATAAAAAGTATTAGTACATATGTATTATAAAACCGTGTTTTTCTTTTTTTTTTGCCTACGTTGTCCCACTGCTGGGCAAAGGCCTACCCCAAATGCCGCCATTGCACTCTGTTTGTAGCGGTGGTTTGCCAATTGTTGGAGAAATGGTCTAAATCATCTCGCCATCTCTTTTTGGGCCTGCCTAGAAGCACGACGACGCGACGTCCTGCTGGCTGCCAATGCGTAATGATTTTGGTTCACCTCTCTGAATGCATCCTGCAAACGTAGCCGGCCCAATCCCATTTGAGCCTAGCGGATTTTTTGCCCACATCCACAATCCCAGTTTTGGAGCGGATTGTGGCATTCCTGACTCGATCAGTGATCTTGAAACCCAGTATACTCCACTCCATCGCTCTTTGGCAGTCCTTGAGCTTGGACTTTTGATGTTCGGTTATTTATTTATATATTATTATTCACCTTACAAGTATGCTTACAGAATACTCCAAAGCGCAAACAAGATAATTAAAGAAATTAGAAAATTAATTACATACCTACATTACTTATAGGCACATAAAATATACAAATCAATGTCAATAAAAATGGATAATTAGAATGGATAATTAAGTTAGCGACTAAGTCTGAGCACCGTAGGTAAGGATGGGCAAAATACACACGTCAAAGAGCTTACGTAAGGTCTCCCTTCATGTAGGTACGCTTTCATGGACCAGTAGCTCTTTCAGGCATTATCGAAGCGGCGCTCGATTCCTCTATCTTGTGTCTCGTATTCTATATCTTGCTCATCTACCGATATCCTACATTTTGTACTATTTGTCATCAATTTTGTTTTCAACTGATTGAACTAATTCATCATTAGTCCAACCTCAAAACTCGCTGTGCTCATTTCTTTAAGCATTTTTCTAGTTTCGTGGATGTGTTAGCGAAGATCATGATCTCGTCTGCAAAGCGAAGGTTTGTCAGCCTTTTTGGACTTCTACTTCGATAGATACCCTTTGATTTCCATTAATCCGCTAGGACTGACTTCTTCTAAAGTGCTAGTAAACAGTATGGGAGAGAGGGGGTCGCCCTGTTTGACGCCCTTTAGTATTTGAAATGACGGATCGGAAGTATATAATTTGATATTTGCAGTACTCTGAATAGGTAAATTATACGGAGAAGGTTTATATACTTACTTACTTACTACGCTGGCTCAGCGATCCAAAGTGGGTCGTGGCCTCCGACGTCAAAGTTCGCCATTTTTTGCGGTGTTGTACCAATTCCACCCAATCGTGCACGTTGAGTGCTTTTAGGTCCTTGGCGACTTCGTCCCTCCAGCGGTATCTCGGACGACCCACAGGACGTCGCCCCATTGGTCTTCCCAGGTAGGCTCTTTTGGCTGCACGATCTTCTCCCATTCTCTCCACGTGTCCGAGCCAGGGTAGTCGGGATGCTGTTATCTCCCCGATGATGTTCGGCTCGGCTATCAGGTCTTCGATTTCCTGGTTGAACCTATGCCTCCAGCACCCATCTTCTCTTCTCTTCATCTTCTTCTTCTTCGGAGAAGGTTTATATAAGTGGAATCAATTTCCTGGCTACTTAACGCGTTGAATAAGGAATTATGGTATAAACTGTCAACCACCATACTATTCAAAATATTGTTAATATTTGAAAAAAAAAAACAAACAAATCTCGCTTGAGCCCAATCTAGCGAGATGTGCATTCCCTTGGCAACACTTCTTATAATAAGTAGAAAGAAGTACAATGTGGCAAACGTGGCCCATCTTATTGAATAATCTTAATGACAATGCGGCAAATCGTTGACCGGCCACATTTCAAAACGGCCCTGATTTTGATATCTGTGCTACGGTCGGAACAGTTTTAATTGACTCGCTTTGGGAAAACGCGTTTTGTCTCGTAGCAACTAGTTTTAACTGATATTCGATTCAGACATTTGCATTAGTGAATTCTAGTGTTAACAAAGGCATTACGTAAAAACTAGTTCTAACTAGAAAAACGCGTTCTAAGTAATAACAAGTTTTAACTGTAACATTTATATTTGTAATTCCACTGTTGTTTCTGATATCCTTAACACAGGTGCTTAAGCTACCTATCTCAGAGTCAGATCAATGTATGTGATGTTGTGAAATATTAAAAAAAAATTAAGTTCTTGACTTGAGCACGACTATGTGACCCCCCCCTGGCGCCAAAGCTGGATCCGCCCTTGAATCTACTTATTACGCAAATCAGATGAATGTCCAGTGAAAGTGAAAATCTAGTGAGTAGTGCTATCTCGCTCATTATGATATGAATACAATTCACGACTGTCGAGTGTCGCGGTTACTGTAGCAACCAAACATGGCGCGCAAGCATCAACCAATTAGAAATTGTCATGTTCAGCGACTCTTTCACGCCAAAACTACTCAACGGATTTAAATGAAATTTGGTATACAGATAATCTAGACCCTGAGAAAGAACATAGGCTACTTTTTATTGCGAAAATGGGGTTGTAAGGGGTTGAAAGGGGGGTAAAAAGTTACTTTTCCACGCGGACGAAGTCGCAGGCGGCCGCTAGTAACTTATAAAACTAATACTAATATACCTGCTTGCTCCTCATATGGCTTAGTTTCCCCTCGTGCACGGTGGGGTGCGCGCAGTACAGGTAGGCGGTGATCGCGAACTTAAGGAAGCTGTCGCCCACCGTCTCTAAGCGTTCTAGGTTGATGCCGTCGTTGGCGTTCGACATCGTCAACGCCTGGGGACAAAATGATATATGTAATTATAAATAAACTAGCTTTTGCCCGCGACTTCGTTCGCGTGGACTTCAGGTTCGTAGAAACCTCAAAAATTGTAGCCTGTGTTATTCTGATGTATAAGCTATATTGTGGTAAAGTTTCATTCAAATCCATTCAGTAGTTTTTACGTGAAAGAGTAACAAACATCCATACATCCATACTTACAAACTTTCGCCTTTATAATAGTAATAATAGGATAAATAAATAAACTGTCACCACATCTCATACATTGACCTGACTCCTTACTACTAACCATACCTTGATTCGTAATCATGTAAATACAGACAGATGAAAATGACAACTTTCTTTGCATATTGACATTTTGCATCTGTCAAATTTAGTGATAACTAGCGGCCGCCCGCGACTTCGTACGCGTGGAGTTAATTATTGACACTTACCGTCATATTTTGGACAATCCACACAATATATTTTTATAAATTGTAGCCTATGTGTTATTCTGATGTATAAGCTATATTGTGGTAAAGTTTCATTCAAATCCATTCAGTAGTTTTTTCGTGAAAGAGTAACAAACATCCATACATCCATACTTACAAACTTTCGCATTTATAATAGTAGTAGGATGTATGGGGATGCCACATGGACATCTGTCAGTTTACTTTACATGATTATGAATCAGAGAATAGATTAAGCACCTGTTTTACAGATATCAGACAACAGAAGGCCAATTCTCGGTTTTCGCCTTCTATGTCGAGTCAACTTCATGGAACGCACAACCAATAGGAGAACACAGATTACAGTCGACATTCCTTGTCTTGTTCTCCTATTGATCTATACGTTTCATGAAGACATATCATACAGACAGACACATTTTCCCCTTTTATAATAATTTAGTATGGATTTATGATTCTTAGGAGGCCAATTCTCGGTTTTCGCCTTCTATGTCGAGTCGACTTCATGGAACGCATAGACCAATAGAAGAACAAGACAAGGTATGTCGACTGTAATCTGTGTTCTCCTATTGGTTGTGCGTTCCATGAAGTTGACTCGACATAGAAGGCGAAAACCGAGAATTGGCCTTCTGTACTTTTTGCCCCTTTTGCTACCCCGAATTTACTTAATACGGAGTCAGGTCAATATATTAGTATCTAAGGTGTTGTGTGAATTTATTATTATTATGACAAGGATAAACCGAACTATTATTGTGTGCTATTTTTTTTGCCGTTCTATAACCGAACTAGTGGCCCGCCCTCACTTCGCTTTGGGACCGTAATTCAGAAACGAACCAATAGATGGAGCTGTGCTCAATTACATCGCGCAAGCGTTTCGTGTTTTCGGTTTACCTATAAGCCTTGTCGTTGTCTATAGAAGTTATCTCTTTATCTATACTAATATAATAAAGCTGAAGAGTTTGTTTGTTTGTTTGTTTGAACGCGCTAATCTCCGAAACTACTGGTGCGATTTGAATAATTCTTTTTTGTTGGATAGTCCATTTATCGAGGAAGGCTATAGGCTAAATAACATTACGCTATGACCAATAGGAGCAAAGACAGAGCGGTAAATGTGTAAAAAACGGGGAAAATTATTCATTTTTGAAGGCTTTCTTTGCGTGCGCTGCGAAAACGGTTCAAGATACACAAAAAATATGTATGAAAGAATTATTCCTCTATACATGATCTAAAAAAAAGTCCGCGACGGCATATGTCTATCTTTTAAGGTTTAGTCACAATGACCGTTTTTATGGTAGGTACCAAATTTGGTCGAAATAATTTGTTTAAGTTGTATCAACATAATAATATTAAGGGGGTTGTAAGGGGTTAAAAGGGGGGTAAAAAGTTACTTTTCCACGCGGACGAAGTCGCGGGCGGCCGCTAGTAAATAGTATAAAAGATAATCTAGTAAAAACACTAACCTGCAATATCACACTAGGACTCGGTCCAGGATGTCCCTCCAACGACGGCTGATAATCAAAGTCGAACTCCTTCCCCTGACTCCTACCGTCCTGGTAATACGGCTTATATTCCTTCACACTGTCCCACTTACTAATCTTCTCCACGTAACTGTCTTTCGTATCAAAACCTACATTTATTACTTTTTCATTCACATAATTCGGCGAATCAATATCCACATCGACCATAGAGAAGCAGTTCAGCTTTTTAATTTCCGTCTCTGGCAACGATTTTTTCAATTTCTCCAATAACTTTCTTTTATTCCTCTCTATACTTTCAAGAGTTATCTGTCCATTGTTCGTTACCAATTCTTCGTCTCCGTAAGGGAAGAGTTCCTCTATAATCTCTGAGTAGGGTTTGTTGATTGTCTGTGGTCGGTGGTCTTTTGTCTCTGGTAGGATGTCGGTTATGGCCTGCGTGGCTTTGATGAGGTTCCCATTAGTAAGGATGTCATTCCTATGCTCTGTGACTGAAGTGCGGAATTTCTCGATGTACTGAAGGAGAGACAAAATCAACAATGAGGATTTTTGCAAATACAAAATCCAATAGATGGCGTTACGTTGACGTCAGGTCCTATAACGAGTGGATTGGTTACTTTTCGACGTATCATGTCAAAATTATGTAACGACTAATGTCATCAAAGTTGGACTTGAAGTCAACGTAACGCCATCTATCGATTTTTGCATTTGCAAAAACCCTCATTACATTAGATTAAATATTATCATTATACAGGGTGTATCTGTAAACATTTACATCCCTTTAACCCCGTATTCTATTTGTTCAACAACTTTTCTAAATTCTTCGAAAAAAATTTCGACTCTCCATACAAAATGAACAAGTCACGTGACCGACTTTGTATGGAAAGATAAACATTTTTTATGCGAATTTTCAAAAGTATAGAACAAATGTTGTTCAGAATGGTTGGAAGAACACGTGGTTAAAGGGATGTAAATGTTCACAGATACACCGTGATTAAGTCGTAAGCCCCAGAAACCCTTTTAAAGAGTATTAATTGTTTTTTGTGTTAGATGGCAGACAAGCAGACAGATCACCTGATGGTAAGCGATGGCCGCCGCCCATAGACACTTGCAACACCAGTGAAGTCACATCATACACAATCACAATACATTACCTCATCAGGCGCCTGTAGGCCGCTATGAAGTCTCTATAGGCGCGGTGGTCCCTGGCGTCATCTGGCTTTGGTTGATGCTTGGTCTTCTCCAAGTATCATACACAATCAGTCACCATACATTACCTCGTCAGGCGCCTGTAGGCCGCTATGAAGTCTCTATAGGCGCGGTGGTCCCTGACTACATCTGGCTTTGGTTGATGCTTGGTCTTCTCCAAGTAACATACACAATCAGTCACTATACATTACCTCATCGGGCGCCTGCCCGGCCGCTATGAAGTCTCTATAGACCCGGTGGTCCCTGGAGTCATCTGGCTTTGGTTGATGCTTGGTCTTCTCCAAGTACAATACACAATCAGCCACAATACATACCCTCGTCGGGCGCCTGTAGGCCGCTATGAAGTCTCTATAGGCGCGGTGGTCTGGCGTCATCTGGCTTTGGTTGATGCTTGGTCTTCTCCAAGTATCATACACAATCAGTCACCATACATTACCTCGTCGGGCGCCTGCCCGGCCGCTATGAAGTCTCTATAGGCGCGGTGGTCTCCGACTACATCTGGCTTTGGTTGATGCTTGGTCTTCTTCTCTATACTCTAAACTGGAATTCGAGACCAAAAAATCTACGACAGATACGTCACTGTCAAATCTGTTAAAGTCACTTAAGTCATTCTCAAGTGACGTTTTTAGGTTTCGCCAAACTTTTTGGCATTATTTTTCTTAATATGCAGACTAAAATGTCAAGTTTCCATACATTGTTAAAATATTGTGGGTACCAAATGTTATGAACACCTGAAGTGTTACAAGCGCAATACCATCTTTGAAAACTAAAATTACGGATGGTTAAGTTTTTATTAAAGTGTCTTATATTTACGTGAAAAAAAAGTATATACCTAAAATATTTTTTTTAAATTATAGAATCAAAATTACCAATAAATAAATTACATCAGCGAGTGTTTTTAAAAAAAAAGGGGTATACTATGGTACGATCATTTTATTGCATTAGCAACATTTTAGTAGATTTTTTGGTCTCGAATTCCAGTTTTGGGTATAAGTAACATACAGTCACAATACATTACCTCGTCGGGCGCCTGCCCGGCCGCTATGAAGTCTCTATAGGCCCGATGATCCCTGGCGTCGTCGGCGGGGTCTGGCAGCGGTTGCGGCTTGGTCTTCTTCTTCTTCTCCACGTCGACCGCCTCGGCCTCGTGGGCTGTCTTGTATTCTATTCTCACGCCCATGGCTAGGGATGAAGCATAAAAATAAAAAGTATCCTACTACTATTATAAAGGCGAAAGTTTGTATGGATGTATGGATGTTTGTTACTCTTTCACGTAAAAACTACTGAATGGATTTGAATGAAACTTTACCACAATATAGCTTATACATCAGAATAACACATAGGCTACAATTTATAACAATATATTGTGTGGATTGTCCAAAATATGACGGTGTGTCAAAATTAACTCCACGCGTACGAAGTCGCGGGCGGCCGCTAGTCAGCCTATTTTTGGTGTATCTGTAAACATTTACATCCCTTTAACCACGTATTCTATCAACTATTGTTAAACTTTTCGAAATTCATCGAAAATTTTTTCGACTCCCCATAAAAAAGGACCAAGTCACGAGACCGACTTTGTATGGAAAGATAATTTTTTTATGCGAATTACCAAAAGTCATAGAACAAATATTGTTCAGAATGGTTGATAGATCACGTGATTAAAGGCATGTAAATGTTCACAGATACATCCTGTACCTCTTAAATGCCAACTTGTGATATATGTGTGTAATTGAATATGAATGTAATGTGAATGTATAGCTTTATTATTATTTTTGTATATGACCTTAAGTTGGTTGAAATATTATGATGATTTTTTTTTATTTATTTATATTGTTGGCGCAGATTGTACTCACAATTCTTACTCCAGAAGCCGCCCGACTCGGTGTCATCGTCGCTGTCAGAGTTCAAGTCAGAGTCATCCGTGTCGAAGTCACTGTGAAACCAGAATAAAATAATAACAACATCTCCTTAGGGGTATGGAGTGTCTTTAGACACAGGTATAGGTATATTGAGTGCGCAGAAACCAATTTTGATAGAAAGTCTTCTTTTTTACAAGTGCGCAAAATAACGGTCATCGCTATACTTTAGTGCCTCCAGCTATACTCGAAATGGGGGCTATCGCGTGTGGAAAACCCGCTAGATGGCGTCTGGCGGAGAACTGAGGTCGACCTCAGTCTACACGTACGCCATCTACCGGATTTTCCACTCGCGGTAGCCCCCATTAATTTATTCCTATTACCTGGACATGTAAGAACAGTCGCTCTCGGCCATGGAGAAGGCTCTGTTGGCGTTGTACTGGCTCTTCGGCTTCTCTATCGGGTCGCACCAGTGACTACCGCCTGTTGACAAACATATGATTCAAAATGGCAAGCCTCGATGGCGCAGTGGCTTAGGTGCTCGCCCGAAGCGCGAAAGGAACAGTGGGAGAGCCACGCTTCGGCATGAATGGGCCGGCTCGACCGGAGTAATATACCAACGTCCTCACAGAAAACCGGCCTGAAGCAGTGCATGCGCTGTGTTTCGCTGCGTAAGTGAGGGTACCGGAGGCCCAAACCAGGCTAAAAAGTAAGTTGATCGTGGAGTAAGGTTCCGTACCACTGCCCCACGATCCTCTCCCACTTAAGGACGATGAGGGAGAGTCCCAGGAGTTTTAGTCGGTATACCCCCGCCTTCTGCGGGGGGGAGTCCGACATAACCCATCCGTTTACAGACGGATGGGGAGTTCGACATAACCCATCCGTTTACAGACGGATGGGGAGTTCGACATAACCCATCCGTTTACAGACGGATGGGGAGTTCGACATAACCCATCCGTTTATAGACGGATGGGGAGTTCGACATAACCCATCCGTTTACAGACGGATGGGGAGTTCGACATAACCCATCCGTTTATAGACGGATGGGTATGCGTAACGCATTTCCCCTGGGTCACCAAAAAAAAAAAGGCTAAAAAGTAAGTAGAGTACTCGTGACACCACTGGTGTTGCAGGCGTGCATGGGGGACGGTAATCGCTTACCATCAGGTGATGCGCCCGCTCGTCTGCCACCTATATAATAAAAAATGCCGAAGCGTGGCTTTCCCTCGTTAAGACTCACCGGATGCGGATGTGCAGAAGGTGAGGTTGGAGGGCAGCGGCTCCATGTACTCGTCGTACTCCGAGTCGGGGATGGACGACGCCATCTCGTTGCTCCACGTGCCGATCTCGAAGCCCTGCAACCGAATATCCTACTACTATTATAAAGGCGAAAGTTTGTAAGGATGTATGGATGTATGAAATGAAATGAAATGAAATGAAAATATCTTTATTCAAGTTGGGTCCATACAGAACACTTATGAATGTCAAAACATAATATAATCTACCACTGGTTCGGAACGTCGATTTCTACTGAGAAGACACCAGCAAGAAACTCAGTAGTATGGATGTTTGTTACTCTTTCGCGTAAAAACTACTGAATGGATTTGAATGAAACTTTACCACAATATAGCTTATACATCAGAATAAATAAATAAATAAATAAAATAAATTGAGACAACATCACATACATTGTCCTGGTCCCAAACTAAGGTTTTCCCTTGTACTATGGAAACCAGAAACAACGAAGGAACTACAAACACCCAGACCCAACACAAATATCTGTTTCATCAACAAACATTTGTGTTGATGCGGTAATCGAACCCACAAAACACAATAACACATAGGCAGAATAACACATAGGCTACAATTTATAAAAATATATTGTGTGGATTGTCCAAAATATGACGGTAAGTGTCAATAATTAACTCCACGCGTACGAAGTCGCGGACGGCCGCTAGTAATGAATAAGTAACACTCTAAAGCAGTGTTTCCCAAACTTTGCTATGCCATGGTCCTATATATGTATGTACCTTTTCTGACTTTATCTAATAGGGTATTTGACTAATCTCGATAAGTTAAAAATATTTATATTTTTCCAAAAAACTGGTAAATGAGAACCAATGGCCAACATTTTCAGTAAAAAATATAACGTCTAGCTGGTTTTATGAGCATTCAAAGTTTCATGGGCGAGGCCATTTTTAAAGTATAAAATTAAAAAAATATATATATATCATTGAACTTCCCGTACATTTTTCACCAACTTTTATTATGAAACCATTTACTTAAACAAAACATTTGATATATATAGCTACCAAACAAAATTTACTAGACGCGCATACGAGATACGAGCGTGTAACGTCACTTGCCTGTAGCCATTTGTACAGAGCGTTTTTGGGCTTGCCCAAAATATGTGCTCTTAAAGTTGTGATATCTCAGGTGATTCAAATCAGAATTGAGCAGTCTTTTGATTAAACACATAATTTTTTTTTGTCAAATACCCTATTGAGTGTCCGGGAGCGCTAATCTATTTTTATATCGTAAATCACGGGGGATTGAATAATGGTATCACTTCTTTTAGATTATGAACATGAGTGCAAATATAAAACTACTTACACTTTCACTAGCCTCCTCTTTCTCAGCCAGAATATCGTTTATGGTCTTCTCTGTCAGTTCCGACGTCTTCTGCTCATCTGCCTTCTCTCTCTCGCTTTCTTCCCTGTATCAAAAGAAAAAAATAATTTACGGAGAAATTGACGGTTTATATTTACTAAGGCATGCATGCATGCTAGATTGAAAAGATCTATCTTACGCGGTTTAGAATCTATACTATTTATAAAGAGATAACTTCTATAGACAACGACACGCGCTTACAGGTAAACCGAAAACACGCTTGCGCGATGTAATTTAGCACAGCGCCATCTATTGGTTCATTTCTGAATTACGGTCCCGAAGCGAAGTGAGGGCGGGCCACTAGTTTTTCATACAAATGTAAGTACCTTGGACTTCTTCTATCCTTGTCATCTCTTTTGGAACTGTCGCTTTCGTCTTTTTTCTTATCACCTTTTTCTGAATCTGCGCTAAGCACCTGCAACCAAATGTTAAAGGTCAGTGTTTCTCAAACTTTCTTACATTATGGGTAGATAATAACTGCCGATATTACCATTCAGAGATGTCATTTAACCTAAATGCTCATTATCTTAAATTATTGGTAGTCATTATTTTTATTTAAATAAAGGACAATTTTTTAATTGAACAGACGGCCGTTGGGGTGGAAAGGTCCTTGAGTGGAGGCCGCGTGCAGGAGGCCGCAGTCGTGGCAGGCCTACCACCAGGTGGACCGACGATCTGGTGAAGGTCGCGGGAGTCCCTTGGATGCGGCACAGGACCGATCTGTGTGGAGAACTTTGCGGAGGCCTATGTCCAGCAGAACATCTATTGGCTCTGCATGTGGCGTCGTCGATCTTGGTACGGAGTCAGGCCAGTGTATGGGATGTTGTGTGGTACCGCATCAGAAATGATGTAATCGACAGAGAACCAGAGTCACCGACATAGTCCACCGAATTAGCAAACTGTAGTGGCAGTGGGCTGGTCACATTAGCCGCAGAACTGACAACCGTTGGAGCCGTAAAGTCCTTCAGTGGAGACCGCGACTCGGTAAGCGTAGTGTTGGACGCCCTGCTACAAGATGGGATGACGACATTCGAAGGCTGGCTGGAGTGAGCTGGATGAGAGTGGCCGAAAATCGGGAGCGGTGGCGTGCATTAGGGGAGACCTATGTCCAGCAGTGGACGAGCGTGGGTTGCTGATGATGATGATGATCACTCACCTCGGCCAGGCTCCAGCCGAAGTCCAGCGGCGGCCAGCGGAAGCCGGGGCACGTGGCCTCGTCTATCTTGGGGATGCCGAGCCCCACGTCGATGGCTACCGCGCGACGGATCTCATCCGCTATGAGGAGGGCGTTTATTCTGGAATTAATAAAATAGTTTATTTATATCCACAGTGGCAAGGCGCAAGGATGATAGGTGGACTAGAAAGCTTACCGAATGGCAGCCAAAATTGGGGCAACGTCCTGTAAGTAGACCACCTGCCCGTTGGTCCGACGATATTGTAAGGGTGGTGGGGAAACAATGGATGAGGCTGGCTGGGGACCGTAGACAGTGGCGTGATAGAGAAGAGGCCTATACTCAGCAGTGGGTGGATGTAGGCTGACATGATGATGATGATCGTCTCCACAGTAAAACACCAATTATCCGAACGGGTTATGGTACAAATCGCCCAAAAATTTCTGATTGATTTTTTGCCTCGACTGTTCTTACCTAACCTAAAGTATATAGTTGTGATGATAATACTGACTAAAGGTAAAAGCAGAGAACGCTAATTAATACTGTATAATGTAATCAACCTAGTTTGTTAAAGGGCGGTAATGGGCATATATAATGTACACAGATTGATCCTGCGCCACCCGCATCCAAGGGAGTCCCGCGACCTTCACTATACTCTGATTTTTAATCATGTGGAGTAAACTGACAGATGCAAATGTCAAGTTTCCATACATTTTGACATATTGCATCTTTCAAATTAAGTGATAATGTATGGGGATGGCACATTGACATCTGTCAGTTTAATCCACTTGATTAAAAATCAAGAGTATAGATCGTCGATCAACCGGGAGGCCTGGTAGGTGATGATTTTATCAAACACTAACCTGTATAGCACACAAGGCAGCGCGACTGTCGCGAACCACAGCGGCGCGGCGAACGGGTGTACCCTGCATAGTTCCGGCACCAGGATCTGCTTCTGGTCCAGGCGGTCGCGCTTCGCCCTCCGCGTGCGCTCCGACGAAACGGGTAGGGCTACGCCTTTCCTGTTCACGTATCTGTGAAGAAGAGTATTATTATCACAATCCATCTATACTATTTATAAAGAGGTAACTTCTAGAAACAACGGCAAGGCTTATAGATAAACCGAAAACATGAAACACAAGCTAGTCTACGCCCAGCGCCATCTATTGGTTTGGTTTGTAACTACTGTCCCGAAGCGAAGTGAGGGCGGGCCACTAGTATTATTATAAATGCGAGAGTAACTCTGTCTATCTGTTAGTCTTTCACGTCAAAACTACAGAACGGATTTAAATTAAATTTGGTATGCAGATGGTCTAGACCCTGTGAAAGAACATAGGCTACTTTTATTGCTAAAAAGGGGTTGTAAAGGGTTTAAAGGGGGGGGGGGGGTGAAAATTATTGAATAATTAAAGATGCTACCCAAAGATACAATTCCACGCGGACGAAGTCCAAATATATAGAAGATTCTGGCTGCCCCATGGCCTACATCCATTCATCAATCATTGATTAATTTAGTTATCCCGCCCCCAGTTGCTCCGCCTGCTCGTCTGCTACCTATCACATAAAAAAAAAGGAAACAAGTTGATTTATCGTAACCGGGGTTGCCCCGGTTTGTGACCAGGTTGATTGGTGTGATTGTCTGGCGCATTTATTTATGTAACTAGCGGCCGCCCGCGACTTCGTCCGCGTGGAAAAGTAACTTTTTACCCCCCTTTTAACCCCTTACAACCCCCTTAATATTATTATGTTGATACAACTTAAACAAATTATTTCGACCAAATTTGGTACCATAAAAACGGTCATTGTGACTAAACCTTAAAAGATAGACATATGCCGTCGCGGACTTTTTTTTAGATCATGTATAGAGGAATAATTCTTTCATACATATTTTTTGTGTATCTTGAACCGTTTTCGCAGCGCACGCAAAGAAAGCCTTCAAAAATGAATAATTTTCCCCGTTTTGTACACATTTACCGCTCTGTCTTTGCTCCTATTGGTCATAGCGTAATGTTATTTAGCCTATAGCCTTCCTCGATAAATGGACTATCCAACAAAAAAAGAATTATTCAAATCGCACCAGTAGTTTCGGTGATTAGCGCGTTCAAACAAACAACAAACAAACAAACTCTTCAGCTTTATTATATTAAGTATAGATGTGCCTCAAACGCCAAAAGTCGTGGATCCCCTTCCTGCCGGGCTAAGATGCGCACCACGAGATAATTTTGTCGACACTCGTATTGCGTCAGCGCTAGTTGCTTCTCGCTCACCTGACAGGGTGAGGAGCGGGATAGAAAGATACGCTCTCGCGAACGAGAGTCGACAAAATTTTGTCGCGGTGCGCATCTTAACCTGGCTGGACAAACATTCGTATGATGAACACTTGTGTTTGTTCAGTGTCTGGGTGTTATTTAACTATTATATTTGTGATCCTCTGTGTCTGATGTCTGTAACACAAGTGCTTAAGCTACTTAGTACGGAGTCATGTCAATGTAATAATAATAATAATAATAAATGCTGTGAAAATCAAATGATTTAAGAAAAATAATAATAATAATAAAATCTTTATTGTTCAATTGCGGTGTTACAATAAATTATTGAAGATGTTACAAAATATGAAATTGATCTCGCAATTACCTAAATAGGCATACAATAGTCAATTTTTTATAATTCTATACAATACTTGACATGCATTTCAATTCTATTTTAATTTATTAAAATAATGTTTAATTTAAATAATGTCCGAATAAAATTTGTCAAAAATGTTATGGTAATGTCAAAAATTTAAGATGTCAAATAATAATTGTAATAAATTGATAGTATTGTAATGATGTCCGGGTAGTATACATTATTAAATTTTATTTGTCCCGAAATACTCTTTTAAGTCATAAAAACAACTATCAATCAGCCACTTTTTTAATTCACTCTTAAATTTATTAAGTGGAAGTGTTCGGATTGAATACGGCAAATGATTATAAATTTTAATGCCCATAAATGCATGTTCCTCCGGAATAATTCATTCCTAGCGCCGGGTAAAATCACTTTATCTTTGTTGCGCCTGTTGCTGTTATAAGGAATAGTATTTTTTTCAGGGTAGTAACTGCTATTTTGTTTTATAAAAAGTGCAATGCTGTAGATGTATATGCATGTTAGTGTGAGGTAGTGGTGCTCCTTGAATACAATCCTACAAGTATCGTCACTTTTTAAGTTGTGAATCGCTCGAATGCACCTTTTTTGTAGTCTAAAGGTTGTGATTATTTCTGTGCAATTTCCCCAATATATTACACCGTAATTTAAAATTGAAAATATTTTGGCATAATATGCTATTTTAGCAGTCTCTATGTTTGTTTTATTGGCCAAAGTCTGCAGAACATAACAGAATGGTCTAATTTTATTGTTAATCATGTCAATATGGTGTTTCCACGTAAGGTGATTGTCAAGCATTATACCTAAGAATTTGGAATGGTCAACTTCTTCTATTTCAGCGTCATGATATTTTATATTTAATGTCCTATGTTGGGCTTGGTAGGGTCTAAATTGTATATATTTTGTCTTACCTATATTAATATTCAAATTTAATGTCTTGAGCCAGTTAATTACTATTGTCAGGTTTTTATTAATTAAATTATTATACTCATTAAATGTCATATTTTTACATGTAATTAATAATGAAGCATCGTCAGCAAATAATACACAATTGTCATTTATTAATTTAGGAAAGTCATTAATATATACAAGAAATAATAATGGACCTAAAATACTCCCTTGTGGCACCCCAAGCTTAATTTCTGCATAATTTGACTGCGTCGTCATTAATGTTTTGGTTTTAGTGTCGATATAGTCTACTTCTGTTGCTTGTACTCTGTGTTGTAAATATGATTTGATAAGATTCAAAGCTGTTCCCCGCACACCCATGCATTCTAGCTGTGTTAGCAATATGGAATGACTAACACAATCAAACGCTCTGGACATGTCCAAAAGTATGGCTGTGGCAGGAGTTTTCCTATTAATAGAGTCTAGTACATCTTTTATCATTTTAAAGATAGCAAGGATCGTAGACCGATTTTTGCGAAACCCACATTGCGCGTCATTTAAAAGATTATTATTTTCAAGAAAGTTTACTAGTCTTGTGTGTATTATTGATTCCAATATTTTAGAGAAGACCGGCAATAAGGCCACTGGTCTGTAGTTGTCGATATTGTCTTTCGGACCCTTTTTGTATAAAGGTTTAATGATCGCCTTTTTTAAAACCTCTGGGAATATTCCACAGCTCAGCATTTCGTTTGCTATGTGGGTTAACGGTCCAGATATTTTGCATGCTACAGCTTTGACTATGTCAATTGTAATTCCGTCATAACCACTGCTCCTTTTATTCTTTAATAGCATAATATGCTTAACTAGATCCTCTTGTGATACGGGATCTAAAAAGATAGATTTGTTAAACATATTGGCAAGGGGTTTGTAAACCGAGGTCTGTGGTGTGTTATCTCGATTTTTGTTCACGTATGATTTATTGAAAGTTTCAGCGATAGTTTGAGGGTTCGTTATAGTGTTATTATTTTCTACAATTTTACTAATTAGTCTATTTTTGCTTGATTCATTCACTGTATTATTTATTAATTGCCATGCGCCCTTGCTTTTATTTGTTGCATTATCAATGTATTTAATATTAACATATCTTTGTCTCTTATTTATAATCTTTTTCAACATTTTATTGTATTCTTTATAATAGTCTTTTATGTTTCCTTTATTAGATTTAAGAGTTTTATAATATAATTTCCGTTTATTTTTGCAAGCAATGCTAATTCCTTTCGTTATCCAGTTAATATTATTTGATTTCCTTTTTTTCCTAATGATTGGAAAACACAAATCATAGAATAATTTAAAATGTTCAATAAAATTGTCATAGGCTTTACTCGGATTTTCCTCGTCATATACATTGGAGAATGTCAATTTTGAAATACAGTCCATAAATTTTTTTATGTTGTCCGGGTGCTTATCTCTAACATAATGGAAATTGTTGTCATAGTGTTTTAGGTTGCAATTTAAATTCGTTTCAAAAATTTGCCCACTGTGATCCGAGAGCCCTGTGTGAATGACAGAAGATGTACTATTCTTGATATTGGTGATCACGTTATCTATACATGTTTTAGATTTGTTTGTAATGCGTGTAGGTTCGTTAATTGCCAACCGCATATTATAAATGTCAACAAGCTCTGTGAATTTAGTGGTGTTTTTTGATTGTTTAAGTATGTCAATATTAAAGTCCCCTATGATAATTATGTGTTTGCAAGATTTTTTGTCAAGTGTGGTCAATTTATTCAATATAATGTCCAGTTTGTTTATAAATATGTCCAAATTACTATCCGGAGTCCTATATACACATACAACAGTGCACTTCAGCAAGGGGATATACACTCCGCAGCATTCGAAATGTATTGCCATTGCGAGTTCAGTTACCCAAGACAGTTTCCTGAATTCCAAATTTTTATGAACCAAAATTACAGATCCTCCTCTACGCTGGTTTTTCCTGCAGAATTGTGCAGCAACAAGATATTCTTTGATTTTGATAACAGATTCAGCCCCTGCTGGAACGAAAGTCTCCGTGAAACATAGTATTTCGGGCCTAGATACAAGATCATTTAAGAGTATTTCTAATTCTGCAACTTTAGTCACTAAGTTATGAATATTGTGATGAAAAATGCTAAGTTTATTGGGTTTTTTCACGAAATAAATTATTTTCATTTGAGTCATCTAGTGGCACTTTATTAATTATATCGTGGATTTTCTCCGTGTCAGTGTTTTCATTCAGTATTATGTCGTCAGTTTGTGTATTGGCGTCATTAAATTGCTTAGTTTTTTGTATATTCTGAATGTAACGCAAATTAGTTAAGTAGTTGTGATAGTTGTTTCTATAGCCTAATCGAAGAATTTCTTTAAGTAGTCGTCTAGTAATATGATTTAGAAATCTAGATCTGTTGGGAATAAATGTAGAGAATCCCATATCGACAAACTCGCTATGCTTAAAATAGAACAAGTACATTTTATTTCATTGTTTAGTTTGTATTCATTAACAATCCGGTTATATGGAATTTCGCTCACAATTACGTTTGTATGTTTAGTTTTCGACAAATTATAAAATAGAATTGATGAGGATTCTCTTGGATTGCGATCATTTTTTCCCGCTAGTATAATTAAATAATCTTCTTTTGTGAATTCCTTGGTGAGAACATTAACATCATCTAAAATATCTCCTGAACTTGCTCCTGGCTTGAAGTATGAAAACACTTTATAGTTGGTTCCAAGCAATTTTTGAAGGGAAGCTTGCAATCCCCTGCCTTGTTCATCCGCCAGTATTATTACTTTGTGCTTTGGTTCATCAGTGTTACTGTAGTTGTCTTGATTTATTTTATTTTCTGTATAATGATCTGAATTTTTAATGTAAATATTTGTATCATTGATTATTTTATCTGTGTGTATGTCTTGTATTTGTACATTGCTGGTATCACTGTTATAATTTTTATCATTTTCTTTTATTATGCTATCATCACATGTGCTAGTGTTTTCATCTGTTACTAACGTGCAAAATTCTTCTTTGCTCTCCTCTTCATAGTTTAACTTTTTAGAACATTTTTCTTTTTTATTTTCTTTTCTTAGTGAGTCTGACATTAAAGAATCGCGTTTTTGTCTCTTTTTCTTTGTTTTACTCTTTCCTGTGCTTCCTGTATTTCCTTCTTCAGTTATCTTTTTTAAAGTTTCAATTTGTTTTTTATTATTTTCTACCTCTTGTTTTAATCGACTGTTTTCAATATTAAGGTTTTCTATTTCTAGATGCGCCCCATCTAGTTCTAGTACCATTTGTTCCAATTTTAATTTTAACTCTGTTATTTCTTCACAGTCAACGCTGAGGTTCGGTAAGCTCCGCATACTGCTATCCATCATTGTACTATTATGGCCATCGTCGGACAAGTTTCTTGAAAGATCAAAATTTGATTGTGACTTAAGTTTATTACGACTTGTTACAAAATCCATGTCAATCCAATAATGTATAATAATCAATAATAAAAAACAAAATTAAATTCAGGTCAATATAATATGGCAATGTCAGGTAATTTATTTTCTTAAGAACGCAGTCGATTAGTTTAAATGTCAAATAAATATTTTTCTTCAGAACGCATCCGTAGTCTATGGTTTTTTGTCGTACAGTTGGTAGTACTGAGTGTCAAGTTTAATTCGAAAATGTCATCGGCGTAGTCCAATCAGCTGACTTTTAATTAGCGGATATTCGAAGTGTTTGTAATGTAAACAATCGGTAATTTCGATTTTAAACAATAACGACTTATGTAAAAGTCTTACCGCTAAGGATTTCTTGAAAAATCTTCAATTGTAGTGCACCAATATGGGATTTGTGATGTTCGCCTGTGATGTTGAGGTTATGTGCTGATGTTGTGATGACTTGTGGTGGTAATTATTCAGTATTTTTCTTGAAACAAATATTTATTTACGGAGCCAGTTAACAGCAACTTTCTCTTTCGAGTACGGAACCGGAACGTATGAGTTGTTGTGTGAATTATTCATTCATTCATTCACTCACCTGGGAGTGAGCAGGTTCAACCTCGCACTGGTATGGTCCACATCCAGCAACGGTTGCTTCTGCTGCGTCAACGTGACGCCATACTTGTTCTTGTAGTACTCCCGGAAGCTGGTGTGAGCTGATGATGGGAAGGCTGACTCTGGACTTAGGTTCCAACAGATTTCTGCTACCAGGAAGAACTGGGGACAAATGGGAAATTGTAAGCATCACAACTATACTATAAATATACCAATAGATGGCGTTGGGTCAGGCCTGTCCCACTCCGCGTGTATTATCAACTTGCAAGTACATGCGGCGTCCCCTCCGGAGGGGCCAGTCAGTAGAAAATCACGAGCGAGCGGCGACGCATGCGCGACAGTTGCGTGCGATAGAAAGAGAACGCACTTCTAGGTATGAATAATTGTAGGTGTTGAACGCTGGGCGGCCGGAATTTCAACTTTATGTTATGGTAGCCTGAGCCTTTATTTTTCTATAAACGGTTTTTAGAAGTGGGCATTCTGTACTTGTACTATTAAGTATTCTGTGGTTGGGTGTCAAATAAAACGTGCTAGTGTTTCGTGTTTTCCAGTTCCTTATAAGCTATATTGTTTTCTGCAGAGTTAACCTCTTTATAAATAGTATAGAAGTAGATCATCATCATCATCATCAATCATCATCATCAGCCTGTTGCAGTCCTCTGCTGGACTAAGGCCTCTCCAAATGCTCGCCACTTTGATCGATCTACGGCTACTCGCATCCAGCTCTAGCCCTCTTGCGCAGATCGTCACTCCATCTGGCCTGAGGCCGTCCTACACTACGTTTGCCAAGACGCTTAGACGACGTCTAGAAGAAGATAGAAGACATAGACTAGAAACTCAGCCTTACTTCTTAACGGTTCATTAGTTCCCAGCAGCACCCATAGATGGCGCTGGGCGACAATTACATCGCGCAGGTGTTTCACTTTATAACTATCTTATTAACAACTAGCGGCCGCCCGCGACTTCGTACGCGTGGAGATATTTTGGACAATCCACACAATATATTTTTATAAATTGTAGCCTATGTGTTATTCTGATGTATAAGCTATATTGTGGTAAAGTTTCATTCAAATCCATTCAGTAGTTTTTACGTGAAAGAATAACAAACATCCATACATCCATACTTACAAACGTTCGCCTTTATAATAGTAGTAGGATGGCAGATATATTTTCACCTGCGGCTGGTCCTGGTTCCTGTACCAGGGCGTGACGACGGCCTCCCGGTACTTCTCCGCGTCAAACACAAAAGTCTCCCCCGGCTTGAGGAGGGGGTTCTCCATCACTTTCGCACAGCCGCCTCTCTCTTTCTCCTTCTCTACCTGGGTTTAAAAATTGAATATTTAAGTATTTTATTTAAATTTATATAAGTTTTCAAAGCAATCGTAGCGTATACGTAGGCGTAGTCACACGTTCATATACCTCCTACCGTAGCACTTTGACAACGTGTGACTGCGGATTTCCAAACATGAAAATTTATCTCTACATAGTGAATATTGCATACTTCAGAATAATATTGTATGACATTATTGTAAATTGACAACGAAGGCTTGTTTTATACTTTTTCAGCGTCGTTTTTTGTCATAGTTGGGTTTTACTTTTTTTACTTTATTTTTTTATGAATCGAGAAGGCAAACGAGCAAGTGGGTTGACCGGACCGAAGTGATACCACGGGCACACAGAACGGGCGTTGGGCTGCTTCATCCTTGCTAACATGCGCACCGCGAGATAATTTTGTCGACACTCGTATTGTGTCGGCGCAAGTTGCGTCTCGCTCACCTGACTGTGCGACGAGCGGGATAGAAGGATGCGCTCTCGCGAACGAGAGTCGACAAAATTTTGTCGCGGTGCGCATGTTAGGCCTACAGGAACGCCAAGTCTATGTCTATCTTCGTGGAGCCGTTCTCTCGGGTCACGATAAAGCTTAGCAGCGCACTCGTGACTACTAATGTTACAGGTGTCTATGGGCGCCGGCACTCGTTTACCATCAAGTGATCCGTCTGCTGGTCTGCCACTCATCATGCTCTCACCTTCTCCACGGGCTCGTCGTCGTCGTCCTCATCATGCTGCCATAGGAGAGGCTTCTCCACTTCGCAATTCTTCTTCTCCTCTGTGTGCTGGTAGATCAGCTCCAGGAACGCCCAGTCTATGTCTATCTTAGTGGAGCCGTCTTCGCGCGTCGCTAGGAATACATAGATAGATAGTTATACAGGGTGTATCTGTAAAAATTTACATTCCTTTAACCACGTGTTCTATCAACCATTCTGAACAACATTTGTTCAACAACTTTCCTAAATTCTTCGAAAAAATTTTCGACTCCCCATACAAGTCACGTGACCGACTTTATATGGAAAGATGAAAATTTTTTATGCGAATTTTCAAAAGTCATAGAACAAAATTTGTTTAGAATGGTTGGTAGAACACGTGGTTAAAGGGATGTAAATGTTCACAGATACACCCTGTATGTTCTTTGGGTAAAATTTTCTGGTGGACCTCGCTTTAGGCAATAAGACCGCCGATATTGTACTTAAATACGTTCCGATTCGAATTAAATAGGTAGATTTTTAACTAAATTAATTGATGGCGCCACTGCCGCTTAGGTCATAACTCCTAACTAAGTAGTTTAAGCACTTTTGTCACAGATATCAGACAACAGAGGATCACAAATATAATATTTAAATACATAAGTAGGTATGTAACACCCAGACAGACAGTTTCGGGACTTATTTCCGATTTTGCCAAAAGATGGCGCTGGGTTTCGATTTTCTAAGTTGTATTAAGTTTTGTAGTAGGGTATATCTTTGTGTATACTCAAAACTGGAATCCAAGACCAAAAAATCTACGACAGATACGTCACTGTCAAATCTGTTAAAGTCATTTATGCCATTTTCAAGTGACGTTTTTAGGTTTCGCCAACCTTTTTGCCACTATTTTTCATATTAAGCAGACTAAACTGTCAAGTTTCTATACATTGTTAAAATGTTGTAGGTAGATACCAAATGTTATTAACACCTGAAGTGTTATAAGCGCAATACCATCTTTGAAAACTAAAATTACGGACGGTTAAGTTTTAATCTAGTGTGTAGAATAGAATAGAATATAATATTTTTATTTGCGTGTAAAATGGTATTTACATAGTTGGTACATAATAGACATGTATATGTGGATGAACATGTGTATGTGTATGATGATGATGTTTTATGTATAAGGTGTGTGTATGGGTGTTACTCACTCTTGATGGTGGGCACCACGTAGTAGTTGTTGTGCGTGGAGCCCTCGCTCTGCAGCTTCATGCCGCGTCGGCGCACGCGCAGCACGTGCGCGAACACGAACCGCATGAACCTACGACAGACCAATAAGCAATGAAAAAAATATTACCTTTCGAATAAAAAAAGAAACCTTTTTTTCTTTTGTGCCTGTCAATCTCATATTTGGATTTTATGGCCGCTTACCATTAGGCGGAGTGAGACAATCATCTTGATTGTCCTCAATATATCCGTCCCACAAGCAATGGTCAGTGTGTACGTGTTTGTCTTTCTTTCACGGCAAAACGTAACGACGAATTGACGTGATTTTTTAAGTGGAGATAGTTGAAGAGATGGAGAGTAACATAGGCTATTTTTTGCCCTTTTCTAACCCCTCATTTTAGGGAAATGG
>CM026302.1:3627646-3774446 GCA_014851415.1 Cnaphalocrocis medinalis
AGATACGTCACTGTTAAATCTGTCAATGTCACTTATGTCATTTTCAAGTGACGTTTTAGGTTTCGCCAACCTTTTTGGCATTATTTTTCTTATTATGCAGACTAAACTGTCAAGTTTCCATACATTGTTAAAATGTTGTGGGTAGATACCAAATGTTATTAACACCTGAAGTGTTACAAGCGCAATACCATCTTGGAAAACTAAAGTTAAGTTTTTATTAGTGTCTTTTATTTAAATGAAAAAAGTTATATATATTTTTTTAATTATAGATTCACAATTACCAATAAATAAATTACATCAGCGAGTGTTTTTAGATAAAAAAGGGTATATATGGTACAATCATTATATTGCAGTAGCAACATTGTAGTAGATTTTTTGGTCTTGAATTCCAGTTTTGGGTATCTATATTCCTTAATATAATAGTCACGACGTAATATCACAAGATGTCAAAAATATATAGATCAATTTTGTTTCACCATAAACAAGTGTACAAATATCACAATTTACTTAAATAGGTACTTAATAGAATGTCACTCGTCGGCTGCAGCCTGGCCATGAGGATGCTAGCGGGTATCCTCACTCGTCGGGCCATGAGGATGCCGATGGCCTGGCTGGCGTGTTGGGGCGCGCGGAGGCGGCATGGGCCGGGGGTACACTCACTCGTCGGGCTGCAACCTGGCCATGAGGATGCCGATGGCCTGGCTGGCGTGTTGGGGCGCGCGGAGGCGGCATGGGCCGGGGTACACTCACTCGTCGGGCTGCAACCTGGCCATGAGGATGCCGATGGCCTGGCTGGCGTGTTGGGGCGCGCGGAGCGGCATGGGCCGGGGGTACACTCACTCGTCGGCTGCAACCTGGCCATGAGGATGCCGATGGCCTGGCTGCGTGTTGGGGCGCGCGGGGCGGCATGGGCCGGGGTACACTCACTCGTCGGGCTGCAACCTGGCCATGAGGATGCCGATGGCCTGGCTGGCGTGTTGGGGCGCGCGGAGGCGGCATGGGCCGGGGGTACACTCACTCGTCGGGCTGCAACCTGGCCATGAGGATGCCGATGGCCTGGCTGGCGTGTTGGGGCGCGCGGAGGCGGCATGGGCCGGGGGTACACTCACTCGTCGGGCTGCAACCTGGCCATGAGGATGCCGATGGCCTGGCTGGCGTGTTGGGGCGCGCGGAGGCTGGCATGGGCCGGGGGTACACTCACTCGTCGGCTGCAACCTGGCCATGAGGATGCCGATGGCCTGGCTGGCGTGTTGGGGCGCGCGGAGGCGGCATGGGCCGGGGGTACACTCACTCGTCGGGCTGCAACCTGGCCATGAGATGCCGATGGCCTGGCTGGCGTGTTGGGGCGCGGAGGCGGCATGGGCCGGGGGTACACTCACTCGTCGGGCTGCAACCTGGCCATGAGGATGCCGATGGCCTGGCTGGCGTGTTGGGGCGCGCGGAGGCGGCATGGGCCGGGGGTACACTCACTCGTCGGGCTGCAACCTGGCCATGAGGATGCCGATGGCCTGGCTGGCGTGTTGGGGCGCGCGGAGGCGGCATGGGCCGGGGGTACACTCACTCGTCGGGCTGCAACCTGGCCATGAGGATGCCGATGGCCTGGCTGGCGTGTTGGGGCGCGCGGAGGCGGCATGGGCCGGGGGTACACTCACTCGTCGGGCTGCAACCTGGCCATGAGGATGCCGATGGCCTGGCTGGCGTGTTGGGGCGCGCGGAGGCGGCATGGGCCGGGGGTACACTCACTCGTCGGGCTGCAACCTGGCCATGAGGATGCCGATGGCCTGGCTGGCGTGTTGGGGCGCGCGGAGGCGGCATGGGCCGGGGGTACACTCACTCGTCGGGCTGCAACCTGGCCATGAGGATGCCGATGGCCTGGCTGGCGTGTTGGGGCGCGCGGAGGCGGCATGGGCCGGGGGACACTCACTCGTCGGGCTGCAACTGGCCATGAGGATGCCGATGGCCTGGCTGGCGTGTTGGGGCGCGCGGAGGCGGCATGGGCCGGGGGTACACTCACTCGTCGGGCTGCAACCTGGCCATGAGGATGCCGATGGCCTGGCTGGCGTGTTGGGGCGCGCGGAGGCGGCATGGGCCGGGGGTACACTCACTCGTCGGGCTGCAACCTGGCCATGAGGATGCCGATGGCCTGGCTGGCGTGTTGGGGCGCGCGGAGGCGGCATGGGCCGGGGTACACTCACTCGTCGGGCTGCAACCTGGCCATGAGGATGCCGATGGCCTGGCTGGCTGCGTGTTGGGGCGCGCGGAGGCGGCATGGGCCGGGGGTACACTCACTCGTCGGGCTGCAACCTGGCCATGAGGATGCCGATGGCCTGGCTGGCGTGTTGGGGCGCGCGGAGGCGGCATGGGCCGGGGGTACACTCACTCGTCGGGCTGCAACCTGGCCATGAGGATGCCGATGGCCTGGCTGGCGTGTTGGGGCGCGCGGAGGCGGCATGGGCCGGGGGTACACTCACTCGTCGGGCTGCAACCTGGCCATGAGGATGCCGATGGCCTGGCTGGCGTGTTGGGGCGCGGAGGCGGCATGGGCCGGGGGTACACTCACTCGTCGGGCTGCAACCTGGCCATGAGGATGCCGATGGCCTGGCTGGCGTGTTGGGGCGCGCGGAGGCGGCATGGGCCGGGGGTACACTCACTCGTCGGGCTGCAACCTGGCCATGATGCCGATGGCCTGGCTGGCGTGTTGGGGCGCGCGGAGGCGGCATGGGCCGGGGTACACTCACTCGTCGGGCTGCAACCTGGCCATGAGGATGCCGATGGCCTGGCTGGCGTGTTGGGGCGCGTGAAGGCGACGGCCTCTCGTGTTGTATCGCTCCGGGAGCGCGCACCATAGCTTGGAGACGATGGCGTACAGCATGTTTCGTTTTGTCCCTGTGTACACATAAATACCGTGGGTCAGGAGTCACCAATGGGGGCTATCTCATGTGATAAATCCGCTAGATGGCGTACTTGAGAACTGAGGTCCAACTTCGACGTTATTGGTTGTTTAGTGACATCTTACATCAAAAAACCAATCTACACGGTGATTGGTTATTTTTGATGGACCTCAGTTCTCAAGTGCACCATCTAGCGGATTTTCCACACGCGATAGCCCCCATTAGTTTCATTCGGGGTCCGTTGAAGAAGTAAAACGACCAATGCGGTCCGCACAAAGAGAATAGGCTTATTCGCAAAATGTCGATTTCGGACTTTAGTATGTCCTAAGTAATTAGAAAACTAAACTATGATGTATAAAAGTGTATAATTTTTTAACTACCGATTATTAATTTATTTTATTACTTTTTTATATAATCCCCTTTTTACAAGCAAAAGGCATATAAATATTTTCTCCTTCCCGACTTTATCAAAAGTAACCACATCTCTATTCTATCGAGTTTCTAGCTGATTCTTCTCGGTAGAAATTGACCTTCCGAATCAACGGTAGATTACAAATTTGACATTCATAAATGTTCTGTAAATGACTTAAACTGAATAAAGATAGATAGATAGATAGATAGATATTCTTTATTGCACAGAAATAGAATACATGAGTAAAACAACAGCTATAGACAGTACAATAAGGCGGTCTTATCGCTTGTAGCGATTTCTTTCAGACAACCTTTAGGTGAGAGAAACAGCGTGTTGGCAATGGGGATATTTTGATTTGATTGGATTCTTTTTTTATTTGATTAAACCACTATTCCTACCGACCTTTTTTTATATCTAACCATTATTCCTACTAACCTTTTTTAACTGGTTCTGCTCGATGTGTCTCGGCGGGTTCTCTACTGGATCCCCGGCGGGGGGTCGATCTCCGAGTCGCTCGTGTCCACGATCGGTTGGCAGTCCGTGAACGCCCATGCCGTCTGCCACAAGAAATAATGGGATTTTTACTTTCAGACTAGTTAAGGGTCTGTTTTACAATATTTTTTTGTGATAATTAGCAGACGAGCATGGACACCTGCAGACACATACGGATAAGTTCTACATCCTACTAATATTATAAATGCGATAGTAACTCTGTCTGTCTGTCGGTCTGTCTGTCTGTCTGTCTGTCTGTCTGCTACTCTTCCACGCCAAAACTACTCAACGGATTTAAATGAAATTTGGTATACAGATAATCTAGACCCTGAGAAAGGACATATGCTATTTTTTGTTGCGAAAAAGGGGTTGTAAGGGTTTAAAGGGGGGGTAAATTACTTTTCCACGCGGACGGAGTCGCGGGCGGCCGCTAGTTCAGCTATATACCACAAGCGTAGCCAGGTTTAGTTTTGATGGTTCAATAAAATAAAACAAACACGACAGCTATTAGGTAATATGTTTCTAGCTTGTTAAATTTTATTTTACTCAACTTTTCGCAGGGGGGGGGAGGGGTGGAACCCTAACCCCGCTCCCTGCCCCTGGCCTGGCTGCTACTTAACACTAATATTTAAGCTGTATGTTTGACGGCCTCGATGGCGTATTGGCTAAGGTTCGACCGAAGCGCGAAAGGTCGTTTTTGATTCCTGGTCAAGTTAATTTATGAAACTACATTTTCTAAGTCGTCTTGGGTCTGGGTGTTTCGAGTTGACGCTCCAAGGGTACTCATAATAATATAGTATAGGAGTTGCCCTAGTTTGACAACAGGTTGGCGCATTTCTTGCCCTCACTCGTTTTGGGACAGTAGTTCCACTGTGTATCAATAGATTGCGCTGGGCGTCGATTACAACGAGCTATGTTTCGTCTTTTCTGTTTGTATGAAAGGTTTGTCGATATCTATGGAGTTTATCTCTTTAAAATAGTATAGAAGATAGATGTAAATTTAAATGTATGGATGTATTATTGTCGCACCCGCTTGAAGTAGTACTGCCTGCGCTTGGTGGTCCCGGGGCGCGCGGCGTCGGCGTCGGCCGCGTCCGTCACGAAGTTGTTGCCCGCGTCCAGCTCCGCCGCCTTGAAGTTCTCCTTGCCTGGACAAACAGACAACATTGTAGATTTACCATCAAGTCCATCCTTCTAGAGGGAAAAAAAAACTGCTTGCTGCTTATTGTTTGATCGGTCTAGCACCAACACACTCCTTTTTTTTTGTAAACTACATTTTCATTTAGATTATTAACACAATATGGGCTTTTGAAAATGAAAAACCCGCAAGATGGCGTTAGAGGACGACTCCAACAACGAGTGGATTGGTTACATTTTGAAGTATCATGTCAAAATTACGAAGAAATGTTATGAAACAACCAAATCGTCAAAGTTGGACCTGACGTCAACGTAACGCCATCTATCGGATTTTGCATTTGCAAAAACCAACATTCACATATGCACCTTAATAGGCATAGCAAAGGAAAGGAAAGAGAGAGGCAAAAATTTACATCCATGGAATATTATTTAGTCCCGTACCACGCTTATAAGTCACATCGGCGTGCGTTATAGCCGATTGATTACTATTGCGAACGCTGTTGAAATACAGACTTTATTGCGTTACATTGATATGACAATTAAAAAAATCCAGTGAGTAGTGCTATCTCGCTCAGATATGACAGTACAATCACGAGTGTCGAGTGTCGCGGTTGCTGTAGCAACCGAACATATGGCGCGCACGCATCAACCAATTAGAAATTGTCATGTTCAGCGCGCGTAAGCGGAACGTTGTGATTGGTTAAGATTGTTTGAATTGGAGACTTCTGCGCATGTACAAACATACATACAGGGTATACAGGGTATACATACATATAGGGTAGGTATACATCGGTGTAACAATGCAATTTAATAAATAAATAAATAACTTATAAAACTGATACTAATATACCTGCTTGCTCCGCATATGGCTGAGCTTCCCCTCGTGCACGGTGGGGTGCGCGCAGTACAGGTAGGCGGTGATGGCGAACTTTAGGAAGCTGTCGCCCACCGTCTCCAGGCGTTCTAGGTTGATGCCGTCGTTGGCGTTTGACATCGTCAACGCCTGGGAACAAAAGGATATATGTAATTACAAATAAATAAATTGTCACAACATCTCATACATTGACCTGACTCCTTACTAATAACTATACTCTGATCCATAATCATGTAAATACAGACAGATGAAAATGACAACTTTCTATGCATATTGACATTTTGCATCTGTCATATTTAGTGATAACTAGCGGCCGCCCGCGACTTCGTACGCGTGGAGTTAATTATTGACACTTACCGTCATATTTTGGACAATCCACACAATATATTTTTATAAATTGTAGTCTATGTGCTATTCTGATGTATAAGCTATATTTCGGTAAAGTTTCATTCAAATCCATTCAGTAGTTTTTACGTGAAAGAGTAACAAACATCCATACATCCATACTTACAAACTTTCGCATTTATAATAGTAGTAGGATGTATGGGGATGCCACATGGACATCTGTCAGTTTACTTTACATGATTATGAATCAGAGAATAGATTAAGCACCTGTTTTACAGATATCAGACAACAGAAGGCCAATTCTCGGTTTTCGCCTTCTATGTCGAGTCAACTTCATGGAACGCAGAACCAATAGGAGAACACAGATTACAGTCGACATTCCCTGTCTTGTTCTCCTATTGATCTATACGTTTCATGAAGTCGACTCGACATAGAAGGCGAGAATTATTATAAAAGGGGAAACTGTATGTTTGTCTTTCTTTCACGGCAAAACGGGGCGTCAAATTGACGTGATTTTTTAAGTACCTCTAGAGATAGTTGAAGAGATGGAGAGTAACATAGGCTACTTTTTGCCCCTCCGTGCTACCCTGAATTTACCTAAGTAAGTACGGAGTCTGGTCAATATATTATTATCTAAGGTGTTGTGGGAATTTATTATTATTATGACAAGGATAAACCGAACTATTATTGTGTGCTATTTTTTTTTTGCCATTCTATAACCGAACTAGTGGCCCGCCCTCACTTCGCTTCGGGACCGTAATTCAGAAACGAACCAATAGATGGCGCTGTGCTCAATTACATCGCGCAAGCGTTTCGTGTTTTCGGTTTACCTATAAGCCTTGTCGTTGTCTATAGAAGTTATTTCTTTATAAATAGTATAAGATATAAGATAATCTAGTAAAAACACTAACCTGCAATATCACACTAGGACTCGGTCCCGGATGTCCCTCCAACGACGGCTGATAATCAAAATCGAACTCCTTCCCCTGACTCCTACCGTCCTTGTAATACGGCTTATATTCCTTTACACTGTCCCACTTGCTAATCTTCTCCACGTAACTGTCTTTCGTATCAAAACCTACATTTATTACTTTTTCATTCACATAATTCGGCGAATCAATATCCACATCGACCATAGAGAAGCAGTTCAGCTTTTTAATTTCCGTCTCTGGCAACGATTTTTTCAATTTCTCCAATAACTTTCTTTTATTCCTCTCTATACTTTCAAGAGTTATCTGTCCATTGTTCGTTACCAATTCTTCGTCTCCGTAAGGGAAGAGTTCCTCTATAATCTCTGAGTAGGGTTTGTTGATTGTCTGTGGTCGGTGGTCTTTTGTCTCTGGTAGGATGTCGGTTATGGCCTGCGTGGCTTTGATGAGGTTCCCATTGGTAAGGATGTCATTCCTATGCTCTGTGACTGAAGTGCGGAATTTCTCGATGTACTGAAGGAGAGAAAATATTAAGAATTTATTACAAAAGAAAATTCAATGCCCTAATACTTGGGCTATCCAGGGGGTCTACAACGAAAACGTCCCATGACTCCAACGAAAATGAATATGTCTGTCACATCCGTAAAGATGACGTACAGCACTTTACTCGCCACAGAATTTCAAGATTATTCTGCTGGTTAAGGCTGCTTGTCCATTTAAGCGGAGCGATGCGGCGGAGCGGAGAAACGGACAAATATTAGCCAATAGTATTTATTTATTTTAGCCAGTAGAATTTTTGTGTAATCTCCGCTCCGCCGCATCGCTCCGCTTAAATGGACAGGCAGCCTTAGGGGCTATACGAATGAAACTAGCGCCGCCAACCTATTTACACTGATTGTGGCGAAAATATGATATTTTTGAAGAAAATAAAACATTACAGACTTAGATCTAAGTAAATTGGATTTTTCAAGATGCCCCCATTTTTTATTGAACATTGTAATAAACATTTTGGCGATTAAAAAGAGTAACTGGCGAGTTTCTTGCCGGATCTTCTCGTCAGAAATAACTTTCCGATACCGGTGGTAGAATCGCATTATATCTATTTATTTTTTAGTATATCTTATGTATCAAGATATATATTTAATTTCATTTAAATCTTATATATTATCTTTAAATAGTTTTAAATATTTTCTTTATGTAAGACGATTTGTAAGTGCTGTGTACAAGCCTATACAAATAAAGAATAAAATTTGACTTTGACTTTAACTTTAATTACCGTCTCCCCATGGGTTAATTACCTCGTCGGGCGCCTGCCCGGCCGCTATGAAGTCTCTATAGGCGCGGTGGTCTCTGACTACATCTGGCTTTGGTTGATGCTTGGCCTTCTCCAAGTAACATACACAATCAGTCACCATACATTACCTCGTCGGGCGCCTGCCCGGCCGCTATGAAGTCTCTATAGGCGCGGTGGTCTCTGACTACATCTGGCTTTGGTTGATGCTTGGCCTTCTCCAAGTAACATACACAATCAGTCACCATACATTACCTCGTCGGGCGCCTGCCCGCCGCTATGAAGTCTCTATAGGCGCGGTGGTCTCTGACTACATCTGGCTTTGGTTGGATGCTTGGTCTTCTTCTCTATACTCTAAACTGGAATTCGAGACCAAAAAATCTACGACAGATACGTCACTGTCAATCTGTTAAAGTCACTTAAGTCATTCTCAAGTGACGTTTTTAGGTTTCGCCAAACTTTTTGGCATTATTTTTCTTAATATGCAGACTAAAATGTCAAGTTTCCATACATTGTTAAAATATTGTGGGTACCAAATGTTATGAACACCTGAAGTGTTACAAGCGCAATACCATCTTTGAAAACTAAAATTACGGATGGTTAAGTTTTTATTAAAGTGTCTTATATTTACGTGAAAAAAAGTATATAAATTTTTTTTTTAATCATAGAATCAAAATTACCAATAAATAAATTACATCAGCGAGTGTTTTTAGAAAAAAGGGGTATACTATGGTACGATCATTTTATTGCATTAGCAACATTGTAGTAGATTTTTTGGTCTCGAATTCCAGTTTTGGGTATAAGTAACATACAGTCACAATACATTACCTCGTCGGGCGCCTGCCCGGCCGCTATGAAGTCTCTATACGCGCGGTGGTCTCTAGCGTCGTCGGCGGGGTCTGGCAGCGGTTGCGGCTTGGTCTTCTTCTTCTTCTCCACGTCGACCGCCTCGGCCTCGTGGGCTGTCTTGTATTCTATTCTCACGCCCATGGCTAGGGATGAAGCATAAAAATAGAAAGTATCAGCCTACTGTCCCACCGCAGGGCAAAGGCCTTTATAGAAATCAAGTCATCGCTACTATGATGGGATTAGGCTTAATCACCACGCTTGCTTACTTAGTGATCACAAACCCGAGCTCGAACATAGCTCGACCCGGGAATTGAACCCAGGGTTCTGAGATCACGGCCCGGTACTAAAACCACTAGACGAACTTTTTCATGTTGTTTTTAACCCCCCTTTCACAATAAAAAGTAACATAAGTTCTTTTTCAAGGTCTAGACCATCTGTAAACCAAATTTCATTCAAATCTGTTCAGTATTTTTGGCGTGAAAGACTATCAGACAGACAGAGTTACTTTCGCATTTATAATATTAGTTAGGATTATTACTCACAATTCTTACTCCAGAAACCGCCCGACTCGGTGTCATCGTCGCTGTCAGAGTTCAAGTCAGAGTCATCCGTGTCGAAGTCACTGTGAAACCAGAATAAAATAATAACAACATCTCCTTAGGGGTATGGAGTGTCCTTAGACACAGGTATAGTCCGAGGCAAGAAAGTGTAGTTATGACCTTGAGTGCGCAGAAACCAATTTTGATAGAAAGTCTTCTTTTTTACAAGTGCGCAAAATAACGGTCATCGCTGATGACGAACTGATGTCCATCTACACGGTGATTGGTTATTTTTGATGTGAGATGTCAAAATGTCACTAAATGACCAATGACGTTGAAATTGGACCTCAGTCTACACGTACGCCATCTAACGGATTTTTTAATTTATTCCTGTTACCTGGACATGTACGAGCAGTCGCTCTCGGCCATGGAGAAGGCTCTGTTGGCGTTGTACTGGCTCTTCGGCTTCTCTATCGGGTCGCACCAGTGACTGCCGCCTGTTGACAAACATTTTGAAATCAGGGACGTTAGGGTAGCCACCTAACTTATAAAAATAGTCGGGCCGTTTTAAGATGCCCGATTTGACAGATGTCAGACTGACAACACTAGTGAGGAACAACAGTAAAATTCAAATCCAGGGGGACCGGACCCTCCCCCCCCCCCCCCATTGAGGCCTGGATTGACATAAGAAGCCCCTTAAGAAGGCTCTAAGTCACTCAGAGGGCAATGGAGAGGAATATGCTCGGAATCTCCATGCGTGATCGTGCCAGAAATGATGAGATCCGCAGGAGATCTAAGAATTGCGTAGCTTAAGTGGCAGGGCACATTGAGATGAGAACAGACTACCGTTAGGGTGGATACCGTGCAGACAACCGTGGCAGGCCTCCCACCAGGTGGTCGCGGGAGTCCTTTTTGCGAATGTGCTTTTAGACTACCATACGCCGTGGTTGAAGCTGGATGCGAGTAGCCGAAGATCGATCAAAGTGGCGAGCATTTGGAGAGGCCTATGTCCAGCAGTGGACTGCAACAGGCTGATGATGATGACGCCATTGCAGTTGCCTACATTTCATGTACTAAGTGCCAGGGGGGGGGGGGGGGGGCTGACTCCCCATTGTCCGATACTCACGACGCTGCTCCACGCCGGCCTCCTATGAACCCGTGGTATGACTGGCCGAGCCCATTCATGCCGAAGCGTAAACTCACCGGAGGCGGAGGTGCAGAAGGTGAGGTTGGAGGGCAGCGGCATATACTCGTCGTACTCCAGCGAGTCGGGGATGGAGGACGCCATTCAAGTAGTAATCAGACTACAAGTTTAGTATTGAATCCTGAATATGATTTTAATAGACTTGTTTACTCATATTGTGTAACTTTGAGTATTTATCAAGATACTGTATAGCTTTTACATCCTTACTAATCTATAACTAATAAAATTATAAATGCGAAAGTAACTCTGTTTTTCTTCCACGCCAAAACTACTGAACGGATTTGAATGAAATATGTGTATACAGATGGTCTAGACCTTGAAAAATAATATAGGTAGCTGTTACAGCTAGTATATTATACTAGCTGTTACCCGCGACTTCATCCGGGTAGAATAGTATCTTTGAGTAGCGTTTTTAATTATTTAATAATTTTCACCCCCCTTTTAACTCCTTACAACCCCCTTTTCGCAATAAAAAGTAGCCTATGTCCTTTCTCAGGGTCTAGACCATCTGTATATTAAATTTAATTTAAATCTGTTTAGTAGTTTTGGCGGGCAAGAGTAACAAACAGACAGACAGAGAAAGTTACTTTCGCATTTATAATATTAGTAAGGTTTCTACTCGTGGTGGCCACCGGTCCAAGCAGGGATGTTAGGAAGCTCTGTAACCGTAACATCACGCCGTGGTATGACTGGCCGAGCCCATTCATGCCGAAGCGTAAACTCACCGGAGGCGGAGGTGCAGAAGGTGAGGTTGGAGGGCAGCGGCTCCATGTACTCGTCGTACTCCGAGTCGGGGATGGAGGACGCCATCTCGTTGCTCCACGTGCCGATCTCGAAGCCCTGCAACCGAATATCATTAATAAAAAACACTCTATACTCCAAACTGGAATTCAAGAGCAAAAAATCTACGACAGATACGTCACTGTCAAATCTGTTAAAGTCACTTAAGTCATTCTTAAGTGACGGTTTTAGGTTTCGCCAACCTTTTTGGCATTATTTTTCTTACTAACGGCCGCCCGCGACTTCGTACGCGTGGAGTTAATTATTGACACTTACCGTCATATTTTGGACAATCCACACAATATATTTTTATAAATTGTAGCCTATGTGTTATTCTGATGTGTAAGATATATTGTGGTAAAGTTTCATTCAAATCCATTCAGTAGTTTTTACGTGAAAGAGTAACAAACATACATACATCTATACATCGTTACAAACTTTCGCCTTTATAATAGTAGTAGGATGCGAAAGTAACTCTGTCTGTCTTTCTGTCTGTCTGCTACTCTTTCACGCCAAAACTACTCAACGGATTTCTATGAAATTTGGTATACAGATAATCTAGACCCTGAGAAAGAACATAGGCTACTTTTTATTGCGAAAAGGGGGTTGTAAGGGGTTGAAAGGGGGGTATAAAGTTACTTTTCCACGCGGACGAAGTCGCGGGCGGCCGCTAGTCATAAATAAGTAACACTCTAAAGCAGTGTTTCCCAAACTTTGTTATACCATGGTCCTATATAATTATGTACCTTTTCTGACTATATCTAATTGAGTGTCCGGGAGCGCTAATCTATATATTGTAAACTAGCGGCCGCCCGCGACTTCGTCCGCGTGGAAAAGTAACTTTTTACCCCCCTTTTAACCCCTTACAACCCCCTTTTCGCAACAAAAAATAGCCCTATGTCCTTTCTCAGGGTCTAGATCCGTGGTCGTCAAACTGCGGCCCGCGGGCCGCATGCGGCCCGCCGACGTTATTTGCGCGGCCCGCGATATAGTAGATTTATTTAATTACTAGTCAAGTACATATTCGTATTTATCAGAAATCAGTTTAGTACGCATATACTGCGGCCCGGGCCCTGATGTTCATGTTAATATGTGGCCCTTGAAGAGTAAAGTGTGACGACCGCTGGTCTAGATCATCTGTATACCAAATTTCATTTAAATCCGTTCAGTAGTTTTGGCGTGAAAGAGTAACAGACAGACAGACAGACAGAGTTACTTTCGCATTTATAATATTAGTATGGATTACGGGGGATTGAATAATGGATTGAATAATATAAAACTACTTACACTTTCACTAGCCTCCTCTTTCTCAGCCAGAATATCGTTTATGGTCTTCTCTGTCGTTTCCGACGCCTTCTGCTCATCTGCCTTCTCTCTCTCGCTTTCTTCCCTGTATCAAAAGCAAATAATAATTTATGATATATTACTAAAATCAAAGACTTAAATCTAAATATATAAAAGGAGAAATTGACGGTTTATATTTACTAAGGCATGCATGCATGTTAGATTGAAAACATCTATCTTACGCGGTTTAGAATCTATACTCTTTACTATTTATAAAGAGATAACTTCTATAGACAACGACAAGTGCTTATATGTAAACCGAAAACATAAAACGCTTGCGAGATGTAATTTAGCACAGCGCCATCTATTAGTTCGTTTCTGAATTACGGTCCCGAAGCGAAGTGAGGGCGGGCCACTAGTTTTTCATACAAATGTAAGTACCTTGGACTTCTTCTATCCTTGTCCTCTCTTTTGGAACTGTCGCTTTCGTCTTTTTTCTTATCACCTTTTTCTGAATCTGCGCTAAGCACCTGCAACCAGATGTTAAAGATCAGTGTTTCAACAAGAGAACGCCACTTTAGTTGATCCTGCACTAATGTTAATTGTGGGAGAGCCATGCTTCGGCATGAATGGGCCGGCTCGACCGGAGTGATACCACTGCCTCACAGAAAACCGGCGTGAAGCAGCTCCTGTGCTGTGTTTCGCCGAGTGAGTGAGGGTACCGGAGGCCCATCGGGGGGGAAGGGGATAAAAGGTTAGCAGCGCACTTGTGACTCCACTGGTGTTGCATGTGTCCATGGGCGGCGGCAATTGCTTACCATCAGGTGATCCGCCTGCTCGTCTACTACCTATCACATAAAAAAAAAAAAAAAAAACTACTTGTAGCCAGTCATTAGCCTGACGTTCTCGCTGATCATTTTCAGCCTCGAGAGATCGGACGAGGATCGTCTCGTGAAGAAAGCATACCAGAGCCGACCGATGGGCCGACGCCCCGTTGGCCGAGCTAAGTATCGCTGGAAAGAGGTCATAGGTGATAATTATTTAATTTTTATTTAGGAAGGAAGTGACAAATACCTCTGCCAAGCTCCAGCCGAAGTCCAGCGGCGGCCAGCGGAAGCCGGGGCAGGTGGACTCGTCTATCTTGGGGATGCCGAGCCCCACGTCGATGGCTACCGCTCGACGGATCTCATCCGCTATGAGGAGGGCGTTTATTCTGGAATCAATCATTTTGTTTATAAATACCTACCCGATGGTCAAATAGTTAAAGTACGAAGCCGTGATCTTGGGGTCTGGATTGGGGTGGATTCCCAGGTTGAGCAAAAAATATGTTTCGAATTTTACGAACATATCTCGAATTTGTGATCACCAATCGATTCAGCAAGCGTAATGATTAAGCCTAATCTCGTCTTAGTAGCGATGACTTGATTTCTATGATTGAGGCCTTTGCACTGCAGTATATAGGGTGATACTTTACTAACTCCCGACACTCAGTCAAACACTAAACTACCTACCTTACATTGTAGACGTATACCTATAGATAAGACTATCAGCTCATGGCGAATCAAGCACTTACAAAATTCGGTTTGTTTAATTGGTAGAACAGCCTCCCGGTATGTGGAAGGTTTTGGGTTCGAGTCCCATCTGAGCCCCTGGATGCTTAAGTGCATAAGGGGAATGCTCTGAGGAATTTTTCGAATTGATTCCTAACGCTTTATTTCGCCACCGTTCTATTCGACAACAGTTCCACCCCCATTAATAAGATGGTTGGTAATCTTCAACTGTGCGTTTCTTAAGAAACTTTCTGCCTTGTACCACAAAACCATGTTATGAACTGTCATCTGCGGTATTTCCGGACCGATACGACTTGCAAACTTTCAAAAAGCGAGCGTACTCCTTTTTAAAAAGTCGGCAACTCACTTTGGTGTTGACTAGTAAAAATTAATTACTGTTTATGTTGTCATGTGCTTTATGTTGGTAATCCAATAAGCATTAACCTGTATAGCACACACGGCAGCGCGACTGTCGCGAACCACAGCGGCGCGGCGAACGGGTGTACCCTGCATAGTTCCGGCACCAGGATCTGCTTCTGGTCCAGACGGTCGCGCTTCGCCCTCCGCGTGCGCTCCGAGGAGACGGGCAGGGCTACGCCCTTCCTGTTCACGTATCTGTGGAGAAAAGTATTATTGTAACACATGCATAACTACATGTGTATTTGTGAACATTTACATCCATTTTATTCACGTCTTTTATTAACCTTGTACGATGTCTCGCTTAGTTGACCACGATGACACCATACACCATAAATTTGAAGTGTGTGAAGTTGCAGTTAGGTAGATAGTTGGATGATGTATCTCGGAGGAAAAGTCACGATGAAAGTTTCCTTAGTTTATTTGATGTTTACAGTACTATAGTTAGTTGATACATAAATTAAAAACATATGATTCAAAGTATTTATCTATCCCCAACTCTGTTCCTCCTGCATATCAATGACATGTTACATACCAGTGGCATTCATTGTTATGCGGATGACAGTACGGGCGATGCCTCATATTCCGGCCATGCAGGGGTTTCTCGGGCCCACGTCGACGAGTGTCGGAAAGAACTTGTGTCTGTTATTGAAAATACGCTAGATCATGTACGAGTATCGAGTTGGGGTGAACCGCTTTTGTCGTTTCCCTTCACTTCCAGGACACTCACCTTAACGCCAAAACGAGTATTGGGATTCTTGGCGTCGATATATCGAGTGACGTTCAATTTCGGGGTCATTTGGAGGATAAGGCTAAATTAGCCTCTAAGAAACTGGGTGTTCTCGGCAGAGCAAGGTGGTACTTTACGCCAACCCACCGCCTTCAGCTCTATAAGGCTCAAGTCCGGCCCCACATGGAGTACTGCTCCCATCTCTGGGCCGGGGCACCCCAATATCAGCTCCTCCCTTTTGACCCGCGTCCAACGTCGCGCAACTCGATTAGTCGGCGACGAGAATCTCACTGCTCGCCTAGATTCTCTGGCACTGCGGAGAGATGTTGCATCTCTATGTGTCTTTTACCGCCTTTACCACGGTGAGTGCTCTGAGGAGTTGTTCGAATTAATACCCGCTGCCAAATTTCACCACCGCACTACACGCCATAAACTCGGATTCCATCCATACCACCTGGATGGATAGGCGATCCACTACCGTGCGCTTTACTCGACACTTTCTGCCACGCACCTCCTCATTGTGGAATCAACTTCCCGCAGCGGTATTTCCGAACCGGTACGACATCCAATCTTCAAGAAACGAGCCTATACCTTCCTAAAAGGCCGGCAACGCATCCGCACTCCTTCTGGTGTAGCTGATGTCCATGGGCGGCGGTGATCACTTACCATCAGGTGACCCGCTTGCTCGTTTGCCTTCCTATAATATATAAAAAAAAAAAAAATTTAAACCTAAGCATTGTAGAGTAGGTCATTACGCGAGTGACGCATAATGCCGACGCTGCTGATGCATGTACGGTGTTTAACCGTACAAACCTTTTGAACAACATTTGTTTTGTGACTCCACTGGTGTTGCATGTGTCCATGGGCGGCGGCAATTGCTTACCATCAGGTGATCCGTCTGCTCGTCTGCTACCTATCACATAAAAAAGATGACATTGAGAAATTCATATAAAAATATAATCTTTTCATACAATTTTATTCACGTGAATTGTTCATTTTGTATGGAAAATTAAAAAAATATCTTACAACAAATATTGTTCAGGATACTTGGCAGAAGCGTTACGTTGACGTCAAATCCAACAACGAGTGGATACATTTGACGTATCATGTCAAAGTTTTGAAGTTAAGTTATGAAATAACCAATCTCGTCAAAGTTGGACCTCACATCAACGTAACGCCATCTATCGAATGTTTAATTTGGAAAAACCCTCATTCGGATGACGTGCGAGAATGAGATAAAAGACTAATGGCCGCCGACGACGGAAGGTGCAAAAATATGAAATATGGTGAAGACGTGTGAATAATGAAGAATAAAATACAGAAGATTCTGGTTTTCTTTGCCCCATATCCTACATTTATTCACCAATTCATTCATTCACTCACCTGGGAGTGAGCAGGTTCAACCTCGCACTGGTATGATCCACATCCAGCAAGGGTTGCTTCTGCTGCGTCAATGTGACGCCATTCTTGTTCTTGTAGTACTCATTCATTCATTCACTCACCTGGGAGTGAGCAGGTTCAACCTCGCACTGGTATGGTCCACATCCAGCAGCGGTTGCTTCTGCTGCGTCAACGTGACGCCATACTTGTTCTTGTAGTACTCATTCATTCATTCATTCACTCACCTCGGAGTGAGCAGGTTCAGCCTCGCACTGGTATGATCCACATCCAACAGCGGTTGCTTCTGCTGCGTCAACGTGACGCCATACTTGTTCTTGTAGTACTCATTCATTCATTCATTCACTCACCTGGGAGTGAGCAGGTTCAACCTCGCACTGGTATGATCCACATCTAACAGCGGTTGCTTCTGCTGCGTCAACGTGACGCCATACTTGTTCTTGTAGTACTCATTCATTCATTCATTCATTCATTCATTCACTCACCTGGGAGTGAGCAGGTTCAACCTCGCACTGGTATGATCCACATCCAGCAATGGTTGCTTCTGCTGCGTCAACGTGACGCCATACTTTTTCTTGTAGTACTCATTCATTCATTCATTCACTCACCTGGGAGTGAGCAGGTTCAACCGTGCACTGGTATGATCCACATCCAGCAAGGGTTGCTTCTGCTGCGTCAATGTGACGCCATACTTGTTCTTGTAGTACTCATTCATTCATTCATTCACTCACCTGGGAGTGAGCAGATTCAACCGTGCACTGGTATGATCCACATCTAACAGCGGTTGCTTCTGCTGCGTCAACGTGACGCCATACTTGTTCTTGTAGTACTCATTCATTCATTCATTCACTCACCTGGGAGTGAGCAGGTTCAACCTCGCACTGGTATGATCCACATCTAACAGCGGTTGCTTCTGCTGCGTCAATGTGACGCCATACTTGTTCTTGTAGTACTCATTACATTCATTCATTCACTCACCTGGGAGTGAGCAGATTCAACCGTGCACTGGTATGATCACATCTAACAGCGGTTGCTTCTGCTGCGTCAACGTGACGCCATACTTGTTCTTGTAGTACTCATTCATTCATTCATTCACTCACCTGGGAGTGAGCAGGTTCAACCTCGCACTGGTATGATCCACATCTAACAGCGGTTGCTTCTGCTGCTTCAACGTGACGCCATACTTGTTCTTGTAGTACTCATTCATTCATTCATTCACTCACCTGGGAGTGAGCAGGTTCAACCTCGCACTGGTATGATCCACATCTAACAGCGGTTGCTTCTGCTGCGTCAATGTGACGCCATACTTGTTCTTGTAGTACTCATTCATTCATTCATTCACTCACCTGGGAGTGAGCAGATTCAACCGTGCACTGGTATGATCCACATCTAACAGCGGTTGCTTCTGCTGCGTCAACGTGACGCCATACTTGTTTTTGTAGTACTCAATTCATTCATTCATTCACTCACCTGGGAGTGAGCAGGTTCAGCCTCGCACTGGTATGATCCACATCCAGCAAGGGTTGCTTCTGCTGCGTCAACGTGACGCCAAACTTGTTCTTGTAGTACTCATTCATTCATTCATTCATTCACTCACCTGGGAGTGAGCAGGTTCAACCTCGCACTGGTATGATCCACATCCAACAACGGTTGCTTCTGCTGCGTCAACGTGACGCCATACTTGTTCTTGTAGTACTCATTCATTCATTCATTCATTCACTCACCTGGGAGTGAGCAGGTTCAGCCTCGCACTGGTATGATCCACATCCAACAGCGGTTGCTTTTGCTGCGTCAACGTAACGCCATACTTGTTCTTGTAGTACTCATTCATTAAGGTGTTCGCCCGAAGCAAATTACACTTTCTGAGTTGTTTTGGGTCTGGGTGTTCTGGGTTGTCACCCCCACGTTAATTATTGTCATCTGGTCTATCAGACCAGGTTGATAGGTGTGATTGTCTGGCGCATTTATTTATTTAATGAAGGTGTTTGCAAATGCAAAATCCGATAGATGGATGACTTTAACGTCAAATCCAACAACGAGTGGATTGGTTACATTTGACGTATGTCAAAATTATGAAACAACCAATCCCGTCAAAGTTGGACCTCACGTCAACGTAACGCCATCTATCTGATTTTGCATTTGCAAACACCTTCATTCATTCACTCACCTCGGAGTGAGCAGGTTCAACCTCGCACTGGTATGGTCCACATCTAACAATGGTTGCTTCTGCTGCGTCAGCGTGACGCCATACTTGTTCTTGTAGTACTCCCGGAAGCTGGTGTGGGCTGATGACGGGAAGGCTGACTCTGGACTTAGGTTCCAACAGATTTCCGCTACTAGGAAGAACTGGGGACAAATGGGAAATTGTAAGCATCACGCCTATACTATAAATATACCAATAGATGGCGTTGGGTCAGGCCTGTCCCACTCCGCGTGTAGTATCAACTCAACTTGCAAGTACATGCGGCGTCCCCTCCGGAGGGGCCAGTCAGTAGAAAATCACGAGCGAGCGGCGACGCACGCGCGACAGTTGCGTGCGATAGAAAGAGAACGCACTTCTAGGTATGAATAATTGTAGGTGTTGAACGCTGGGCGGCCGGAATTTCAACTTTATGTTATGGTAGCCTGAGCCTTTATTTTTCTATAAACGGTTTTTAGAAGTGGGCATTCTGTACTTGTACTATTAAGTATTCTGTGGTTGGGTGTCAAATAAAACGTGCTAGTGTTTCGTGTTTTCCAGTTCCTTATAAGCTATATTGTTTTCTGCAGAGTTAACCTCTTCATAAATAGCATAGAAGTAGATCATCATCATCATCAGCCTGTTGCAGTCCACTGCTGGACTTAGGCCTCTCCAAATGCTCGCCACTTTGATCAATCTTCGGCTACTCGCATCCAGCTCTAGCCCTCTTACGCAGATCGTCACTCCATCTGGCCTGAGGCCGTCCTACACTACGTTTACCAAGACGCTTAGACGACGTTTAGAAGAATATAGAAGAAAGACATAGACTAGAAACTCAGCCTTACTTTTAAAGGTTCATTAGTTCCCAGCAGCACCCATAGATGGCGCTGGGTGACAATTGGGTATTTGACTAAAATTTTATTATGTGTTTAATCAAAAGACGCCTCAATTTAAGAAATATCGTTGAAATAATCACTTGATTCTCATTTGAATTACCTGAGATATCACAACTTTAAGAGCACATATTTTGGGCAAGCCCAAAAACGCTCAATACAAATGGCTATTGAATTGTGACGTCACAACTCAAACTTCTGTGTGCGCGTCTAGTAATTTTTGTTTGGTAGCTATATCAAATGTTTCGTTTAAGTAAATGGTTTTATAATAATAGTTGATTTAAAATGTATGGGTAGTTTAATGTATAATTTTTTATTTTTTAATTTTTCTATTAAAAATGGACTTGCCCATGAAACTTTGAATGCTCACAAAACCAGTTAGACGTTATATTTTTAACTGAAAATGTTGGTCATTGGTTCTTATCCATACTATTTATAAAGAGATAACTTCTTTAGACAACGACAAGGCGGCTTATAGGTAAACCGAAAACACGAAATGCTTGCGCGATGTAATTGGAGACAGCGCCATCTATTGGTTCATTTCTGAATTACGTTACCGAAGCGAAGTGAGGGCGGGCCACTATTTTCCAATATTTTGATAGAGTATCAATATTTTTACTATATCGAGATTAGTCAAATGCCCTATTTATAGTTTTCACCTGCGGCTGGTCCTGGTTCCTGTACCAGGGCGTGACGACGGCCTCCCGGTACTTCTCCGCGTCGAACACAAAAGTCTCCCCCGGTTTCAGGAGGGGGTTCTCCATCACTTTCGCACAGCCGCCTCTCTCTTTCTCCTTCTCTACCTGGGATTAAAAATTGAATATTTAGTAATAGCACAGAATACTTAATAGTACAAGGTACAGAAAACCCACTTCTAAAAACCGTTTACAGAAAAATAAGGCCTCAGGCTATAACATAAATTTGAAATTGGGTATTTGACAATTTTTAAAAAAGTATTTTATTGTATTCTTAGGACACTAAAGATACGTTTGATAATTGTCTATTTCATTTTTAAAGTTAATTTATAACAAAAACAGCCATTTTAAATAATACGATTCAAATTTCCCGCCAAAACAGCAAGTCACGTGACAAATTAGCCCTCGACGTCATGATTCAATCTTTGAGTATATAGCCACTGGAGATGCCATACCGGGCGTTTCCCCTCCGGCAAAGTACATTGGTCAACTATTCGGAACTGGTCAACTAAGTTATACAAAACTACTTGGATGTCGCTACATCGCCATTTTGCATCGCTCCGTGTCGCGTGACGTTTCTCTTAAAAATGGTGAATTGTGCAGTATTTTCATGTAAAAGGCGATCTGACAGCTAAAATTCGCAACAAGATCGCGTTTCCTATCATAAGTAATGACTTTTATTAATTATCAAATGTGTATTAAACTAGAAAATCTATTTTAATAAAAAATCGTTACGATACGTAAACGACAGAAAAAATTAATAATGATATCGTGGTATCGGTCCTAGTGATGGGACCAATTAAAATCAACTCGACTTTTGAATGAATCATTCACTCACTGCAGTTAGTTTCAAAATCCGTTCTTTTCATTATAGTTTGAATAAAATAGTATAGACGTATATTATAATATTAAAACATTGTAAAGTGAATTAGAGAAATTACTGTCCTTTCTTCTGGTCATACGATGTTGGAATTTATTCTAAAAATAAAAAGGTGGCTATAAAATATTTCGAGGTAAAAGGAATAAAATATGTGGTCCGGGAGTATCATGCATGATAACGGAGTAGATAGTAAACCATAATTGACAACATTTCAAAATTTCTAAGCCCTAAAATAAAAAATACCATTTCTTTGTTTTCTTCTCCTGATATCGAGAATATATCAAAATATTTTTTATATTGCTTATTTACTGAGAAAAAAAATTATAACTGAAAACTGAAAAATGACGTCATACTTACACTGAAGAATGAAATATTTCCTTTGCCTATACCTTCTCCATTGCTAAAACTGATAATATCTGTGAATTAACTGTCATGTGTCTTCAGTGACATTTGTAAAAATAATTCCTCGTACTCATTACAATTCTCATAAATTCTCATTTATAATCGTTTACAACAAAGAAACTATTGCGTATGTGCCAATGAAGGATCCGAAATATTGTTGTGTCCCTATCTGCACGAACAATTCTATTCATGCTCCGGAGAAATCCTTTTTTTCATTGCCAGTGTCTACGAAGTAAGAATGGTGCAATGCATTGGTTATTAAGAAATTAACTGTTCTCTGCGTGTTTTGTACTTAGAAAATTAATGAAGACGGTGAAAGGACGGGTCAAATTGAAAGCTAGATTGCCATCGTAGATTCATAGGTGTATAATTATTAAAATTCAATAAATAAGCTTCACATAGGTAGGTACTTAAGTAGTTATTTATTTACACAAGGTTAATAAAAAATATGAAACATTTTACATCTTTTATTTTGCACTCTATACTTTTTTGAAACATATAATTTTTCCAAAATACCTAAGCAGCATCTATTATTTTTTTAACACAGAGCTCATCATAGTCAGCCAGAAGTCAGAACTTATGTATCAGCACTGGACGGTACACAAATGGACATCTCGCTTTAATTCTACGTATCCCACCGCAGTGTCTACGTAGGCTTCCCGCAAAGCAAGTAATGCTTTAGCACTACGTAGTTCAGCAACGTTGTAGCAGTCGTTCTCTTGCATGAACTCCAGTAACATTAGATAGTTTACTCTTGGCAAGTTTCTACTATCAGCAACTTGAAATCCGTCGGAAACTTTCATTTTATTTAAATAGTATGGGAAAAAGGGAGGTTATAATTCTATGACAGACAGATGCAAGACATAAAATGAAATTGTCAATAGTTGTCATGTATTCCTCAGTAAGCACAGAGTATATTGTATCTCAGTAAGTATGACGTAATTTGGCGCTTACGTCTGTTTAGAATACGAAGGATTAAAATATGTTTTTTAGGTATCTTATAAACATAATTTCGAAAAAACAAAAAATATGGGTCGCTTTATTTTATATCTACTTTCATATAAAACAATAATATAGACATGCAAAAATTATGAAATGTTGTCAATTGGAGCTCGCTAATTTTAATATAGAAAAGTATACGAATGTTCGTTTATCCAATATTTCAAAAAAATTAGACCCCCAGAAATATATTCGACACGTGTACAATAAACTTATTCATTTTGAAAATCAATATAAATGCGTAATAAGGATTTTTTGTAATATTTCAATAAATCATTCTAATTAAAAATATATTGTTTCATTTACTCTCCCTTTGTTTGTCCAAATGTTTAACCCCAAACTAACAGTAACAGCACCGTTCACAAGGGGAATTTTGTTGTTTCTTGCATCGTGACGTCACGCGTTCTGATTGGCTACAAGCCGTTTTAGTTTTGATAATCCACAGATGCATAATTTCTTATTTATTTTCAAGAAATAAAAATATTTCTAATGTTTAATTTGTAAATTAACATAGATATTCTGAATCAGCGTCTTAAAATCTACATAATTCAATTATTTTCTTATTTAATTGTTAACCATGTCAAATACCGAATTCCGACCGCCCAACGTTCAACACCTACAATTGACAACATTAAGTAGGTAAATTTTCTTCATTTTGATAATTGGACTGTAAACTAGAGTTAAAAATATTGTATACGTGTTTTTTTATTTTTTTAAATTTAAATGTTTAATATGATAAATTATTATTTTAAAACTTGCTCATTCTAAAACGACGTAAGTACCATTGTAGGTGTTATCCGTAATATTTCTTTGCCTTTTGCTGGCCTAAAAAAGTCCAGTCCCTGTCAAATGTCAATCAAATTCAAATCGAAGAGATTTGTTGGAGATTCGTTGAAGATAGGTTCATTTTGCTTGTTTCGTGGATATTACTGAATAATTATGAAAGTAGACGAAGGTTTTGTTATGGCAGACAGCCGTAATCTACCCAAGGTAGATTTTATAATGTTACTAGCGGCCGCCCGCGACTTCGTCCGCGTGGAAAAGTAACTTTTTACCCCCTTTTAACCCCTTACAACCCCCTTAATATTATTATGTTGATAGCCTATAGCCTTTCTCGATAAATGGACTATCCAACAAAAAAAGAATTATTCAAATCGCACCAGTAGTTTCGGAGATTAGCGCGTTCAAACAAACAAACAAACAAACAAACAAACAAACAAACTCTTCAGCTTTATTATATTAGTATAGATTAGAACTCATTCGTGAAGATGAGAACTATAATGTCGCTGAAATTCGTGGTGCGAAAATGCTCATATCGTCCAGGGACGCCTATGTAGAATCTGCAGTGGGGTTTGTACAGTTGAAAAGAGCAGGAGCTATTTGCACCGTGAAGTGCCGGGTATTACCGGAACACAAAGTGTGTACGCAGCCATACATCGTGTTGGCTGTAATCGACGAGGATGCGAACAATTTATTTTTAAGAAATTTTTACAAATGGCTAAGTAAATAAAACTAAACTTGTGCTTAAATATTGTTTTATTGATTGTGTTTAATAATTTTGTACTATTGGAGTTGGTAAATTTATTAGACCACAACTTATTAACTACATCATATGTTACGTGATCCTCACACACATAAAGTGTTCCTTTTGTTACGTTTGCTCTACCAACAGCAATGCACCAACTTGCTTTATTCCGATCAGGAACACGAAAGAAATGTTTGTCTGGCGAAGTAAGAGCTCTATTTTTACATTTAGGGACGAAGCACAATGTCATAGGGTCCCGTTACGGTCTTGGTCTGACTGATCTCATTATTTTTTAATACTTTAGTTTACTTTCTTTTATGCCGAATAAATTATCAATTTATTGCAATATTTTCACTGACTTCTTATTTGTTTATTAGTCATCTGTCAATTTTGTCAATAATGAGTTTTTTTTTTTGTATATTGTACGTCCAGAAATTAATTTAAAAATAAAAAATAGTGGTAAAAGGAATATTATCTAAAACACCTACAGAGTAATTTTTTTTCTATCTCGTAATTTTGAGAGTAATTAATTACTAAAAAAGCGTAATTCACATCCGGAAAGCCCAAAAACATAAATGGCATTTTAATTTTTATATCAATTTTTCGATGAAATGTTGTCAATTATTCATACCTAGAAGTGCGTTCTCTTTCTATCGCACGCAACTGTCGCACATGCGTCGCCGCTCGCTCGTGATTTTCTACTGATCGTCCCCTCCAGAGGGGACGCCGCATGTACTTGCAAATTCATAGGTACACGCGGAGTGGGACAGGCCTGGTAATAGTGCGAAATCTGAGGACCTAGCAGGAAGTTTTCAAAGCAATCGTAGCGTATACGTAAATCTTCAAGAAACGAGCCTATACCTTCCTAAAAGGCCGGCAACGCATCCGCACTCCTTCTGGTGTAACTGATGTCCATGGGCGGCGGTGATCACTTACCATCAGGTGACCTGCTTGCTCGTTTGCCTTCCTATAATATATAAAAAAAAACAAAATACGTACCGTAAACAATTCTTCTTCTCTCGTACGGTTATTTTTTTTTTTCGAAATATAATTGACCGTTTGCTTTAAAACATCTTTTATTAAATACTTAGTTACTAATGATAATAAATAACAACGAATATTCCATAAATCAATTCTGTATTTCCAGAGAGCTACAATTTAGGTGTCTTTAAGTCGAGAGTGAATAGGCTTCTTCTGGGAAAGCACGCTACATCTTAGACCTCATTGTCACTCTCCATCAGGTGAGATGAGGTCAAGTGCAAACCCATCTTATATTTAAAAAAAATCAAATAATACTATTTGTCTTTCTAAATTCGTAAATATCAAAAAATAAAATAAAATATAAAAAAATCTGAAAAAATTGGGAAGGTCTAATGCAAACTCTGGTGGGGTAAACTGACAGGTGTCAATTTGTCATCTCCATACATTATCACTCAATTTGACAGATGTAAAACGTCAAAATGTATAGACTCACCTTCTCCACGGGCTCGTCGTCGTCGTCCTCATCATGCTGCCATAGGAGAGGCTTCTCCACTTCGCAGTTCTTCTTCTCCTCTGTGTGCTGGTAGATCAGCTCCAGGAACGCCCAGTCTATGTCTATCTTAGTGGAGCCGTCTTCGCGCGTCGCTGTGGAGTACATAAATAAATATACAGAGTGTCTTGTAATTAATGGATCAATCGTAAATGATACATAGCTCGCTTGATTACCGAAAACTAATTTGAACAGTTTTTTTCAATACTCTAATTCACTCGTTGTTGGACCTGCCGTCAACGTAACGCCATCTATCGGATTTTGCATTTGCAAACACCCTCATTTCCGAGGTTGGAATCTACTAGTGTGTAAGCACTTGTGCCAGGAGGGTCCACTCTTCTATAACGTAAGGTGGAATAAGGAAGCAACAGACTAATTAATTAATTAACTAAAAGTTAAATTAATCTACGCATGTTTGTGTGTGTGTGTGAGTGTGTAAGTGACCTGACTACTGTGTCCTGTAGTGTGTACATCTTATCTGTGTCTTGTCAATCATATGAGGATTGACAATAAATGAATTGAAATTAAATTGAAATGGTGTGTGTGTGTGTGTGTATGTGTATGTGTGTGTGTGTGTGTGTGTGTGTGTTGTGTTTCTATCCAACTCGAGATACTATAAAATTTTCTATTTCCTCGTAACTTACAAGTTATAATCCAGTGTGTAGAATAGAATAGAATATAATATTTTTATTTGCGTGTAAAATGGTATTTACATACTTGGTACATAATAGACATGTATTGTATATATGGATGAACACGTGTATGTGTATGGAGCATTACATGTGTATGATGATGATGTTTTATGTATAAGGTGTGTGTATGGGCTACTCACTCTTGATGGTGGGCACCACGTAGTAGTTGTTGTGCGTGGAGCCCTCGCTCTGCAGCTTCATGCCGCGCCGGCGCACGCGCAGCACGTGCGCGAACACGAACCGCATGAACCTACCACAGATCATTCAATTGTTTGACATGATGACAAAAAAAAATACCAGAAAGAAAAAAAGATGACCCATATATTTTTTTTAGTACAGTAGTACACAAGTGACACAAAATAAAAACTGACACAGAAGTCTGACTTAGCCTTGATTTTGAATTTAGAAGAGTTCGTCGACATATGCTAGGGTTGTTGCCCGGCATGAGTACATAAGCGCGCGGCCTCTACCACAGACCTCGACAGTTCGACAATCGTATGTCATAAGTTAGGATTAATGTGGTCGAAAAGGCCGTTAGTGCGCATGCGTGAGTACATGACATATTTTTAGCTCTTAGTGGGCAGTCAGCTTTCTGTGTCAATATTTATTTTGTGCAAGTGATAAGGCTCACCGATGTACCTGCGCAGAAGACGAATTTAAGTAGCGCGGAAAATGCTATTGACCAATCGGGATACTCCACGTATGGCGCGTCTTCTTCCTGTGCTGGTATTGGTCCGTCGCCGTGTCATGTTTGCACGCGCTGTGACACATATTGTGCAAGTGAGACGGGGAATATAATCGTAAAAATTGTGTCCTTGTCTGCGTGCCCGAAGACTCACGATGCGCCTTATTGTTGTGTACTACTGTAGCAGATTCTATTTATTTATTTTCCAAATGCGAATACCTGTTATTAGCTTAGTAACTTTATGATGTAATTTACGCTGTCGGTGTTCCAAATAAAAATAAAATAAATAAATAAATTATTATGACAAATATCAAATCCAAGATGGCCGCTGTCAGAAAATGAGTGATGGGAGTTTTTTAATTTTCAATTTATAGTTGTATTTACTTTTAAGTGTATATGTGATCATTTACATCCCTTTAACTACGCGTTCTACCAACCTCTATTTTTTTTTTATACTAGAGGCGGCAAACGAGCAAGCGGGTCACCTGCTGGTAAGTAATCACCGCCGCCTATGAACATCTGCGAGATCAGAGAGGTCGCTGATGCGTTGCCGGCCTTTTAAGAAGGAGTACGCTCGTTTCTTGAAGGTCCCTAAGTCATAGCCGTCAGGAAATACTGCCGCAGCTAAACTATTCCACAAGACTGAGGTTTGCGGGAGAAAATTCCTCGAAAAACGCACAGTTTGACATACACATACAGTGTTACATAATTTAACAAAAAACATGCAATTGTTTTTAATGTAGGTGGCAGATAGGTGGCAGACGAGCAGACGGACTGGATGTGTCTCAGCAGTGTACGTACCGGCGTATGAGACGAGTCCTGCGCGGCGACACGCGAACGTCGGCGTCGGGTACATGCTCCACGGACACGCGCACCTCGCCCGACCGGGTGTACACTGGGAACGACGGGATCTGCAGGCTGGAGACAATACAATAATATATTAATACATTCATACGAAGTCAAAGTCAAAATATTCTTTATTTGCATAGGCTTGTACACAGCACTTACAAATCGCCATACATAAAGAAAATATTTAAAACTATTTAAATATAATGTATATACTATAACTATAATTAATTAAATATAATGATAGAACACGTGGCTAAAGGGATGTAAATGTTCACAGATACATCCTGTATGTATGTCGTCTTATGTCATCATGACCTATACTCCAAACTGGAATTCAAGACCAAAACATCTACGACAGATACGTCACTGTTAAATCTGTCAATGTCACTTATGTCATTTTCAAGTGACGTTTTTAGGTTTCGCCAACCTTTTTGGCATTATTTTTCTTATTATGCAGACTAAACTGTCAAGTTTCCATACATTGTTAAAATGTTGTGGGTAGATACCAAATGTTATTAACACCTGAAGTGTTACAAGCGCAATACCATCTTGGAAAACTAAAGTTAAGTTTTTATTAGTGTCTTTTATTTAAATGAAAAAAAGTTAATATATATTTTTTTTAATTATAGATTCACAATTACCAATAAATAAATTACATCAGCGAGTGTTTTTAGATAAAAAAAGGGTATATATGGTACAATCATTATATTGCAGTAGCAACATTGTAGTAGATTTTTTGGTCTTGAATTCCAGTTTTGGGTATACTATATTCCTTAAATATAATAGTCACGACGTAATATCACAAGATGTCAAAAAATATATAGATCAATTTTGTTTCACCATAAACAAGTGTACAAATATCACAATTTACTTAAATAGGTACTTAATAGAATGTCACTCGTCGGGCTGCAGGCTGGCCATGAGGATGCTAGCGGGTATCCTCACTCGTCGGGCCATGAGGATGCCGATGGCCTGGCTGGCGTGTTGGGGCGCGCGGAGGCGGCATGGGCCGGGGGTACACTCACTCGTCGGGCTGCAACCTGGCCATGAGGATGCCGATGGCCTGGCTGGCGTGTTGGGGCGCGTGGAGGCGGCATGGGCCGGGGGTACACTCACTCGTCGGGCTGCAACCTGGCCATGAGGATGCCGATGGCCTGGCTGGCGTGTTGGGGCGCGCGGAGGCGGCATGGGCCGGGGGTACACTCACTCGTCGGGCTGCAACCTGGCCATGAGGATGCCGATGGCCTGGCTGGCGTGTTGGGGCGCGCGGGGGCGGCATGGGCCGGGGGTACACTCACTCGTCGGGCTGCAACCTGGCCATGAGGATGCCGATGGCCTGGCTGGCGTGTTGGGGCGCGGCGGAGGCGGCATGGGCCGGGGGTACACTCACTCGTCGGGCTGCAACCTGGCCATGAGGATGCCGATGGCCTGGCTGGCGTGTTGGGGCGCGCGGAGGCGGCATGGGCCGGGGGTACACTCACTCGTCGGGCTGCAACCTGGCCATGAGGATGCCGATGGCCTGGCTGGCGTGTTGGGGCGCGCGGAGGCGGCATGGGCCGGGGTACACTCACTCGTCGGGCTGCAACCTGGCCATGAGGATGCCGATGGCCTGGCTGGCGTGTTGGGGCGCGCGGAGGCGGCATGGGCCGGGGGGTACACTCACTCGTCGGGCTGCAACCTGGCCATGAGGATGCCGATGGCCTGGCTGGCGTGTTGGGGCGCGCGGAGGCGGCATGGGCCGGGGGTACACTCACTCGTCGGGCTGCAACCTGGCCATGAGGATGCCGATGGCCTGGCTGGCGTGTTGGGGCGCGCGGAGGCGGCATGGGCCGGGGGTACACTCACTCGTCGGGCTGCAACCTGGCCATGAGGATGCCGATGGCCTGGCTGGCGTGTTGGGGCGCGCGGAGGCGGCATGGGCCGGGGGTACACTCACTCGTCGGGCTGCAACCTGGCCATGAGGATGCCGATGGCCTGGCTGGCGTGTTGGGGCGCGCGGAGGCGGCATGGGCCGGGGGTACACTCACTCGTCGGGCTGCAACCTGGCCATGAGGATGCCGATGGCCTGGCTGGCGTGTTGGGGCGCGCGGAGGCGGCATGGGCCGGGGGTACACTCACTCGTCGGGCTGCAACCTGGCCATGAGGATGCCGATGGCCTGGCTGGCGTGTTGGGGCGCGCGGAGGCGGCATGGGCCGGGGGTACACTCACTCGTCGGGCTGCAACCTGGCCATGAGGATGCCGATGGCCTGGCTGGCGTGTTGGGGCGCGCGGAGGCGGCATGGGCCGGGGGTACACTCACTCGTCGGGCTGCAACCTGGCCATGAGGATGCCGATGGCCTGGCTGGCGTGTTGGGGCGCGCGGAGGCGGCATGGGCCGGGGGTACACTCACTCGTCGGGCTGCAACCTGGCCATGAGGATGCCGATGGCCTGGCTGGCGTGTTGGGGCGCGCGGAGGCGGCATGGGCCGGGGGTACACTCACTCGTCGGGCTGCAACCTGGCCATGAGGATGCCGATGGCCTGGCTGGCGTGTTGGGGCGCGCGGAGGCGGCATGGGCCGGGGTACACTCACTCGTCGGGCTGCAACCTGGCCATGAGGATGCCGATGGCCTGGCTGGCGTGTTGGGGCGCGCGGAGGCGGCATGGGCCGGGGGTACACTCACTCGTCGGGCTGCAACCTGGCCATGAGGATGCCGATGGCCTGGCTGGCGTGTTGGGGCGCGCGGAGGCGGCATGGGCCGGGGGTACACTCACTCGTCGGGCTGCAACCTGGCCATGAGGATGCCGATGGCCTGGCTGGCGTGTTGGGGCGCGCGGAGGCGGCATGGGCCGGGGGTACACTCACTCGTCGGGCTGCAACCTGGCCATGAGGATGCCGATGGCCTGGCTGGCGTGTTGGGGCGCGCGGAGGCGGCATGGGCCGGGGGTACACTCACTCGTCGGGCTGCAACCTGGCCATGAGGATGCCGATGGCCTGGCTGGCGTGTTGGGGCGCGCGGAGGCGGCATGGGCCGGGGGTACACTCACTCGTCGGGCTGCAACCTGGCCATGAGGATGCCGATGGCCTGGCTGGCGTGTTGGGGCGCGCGGAGGCGGCATGGGCCGGGGGTACACTCACTCGTCGGGCTGCAACCTGGCCATGAGGATGCCGATGGCCTGGCTGGCGTGTTGGGGCGCGTGAAGGCGACGGCCTCTCGTGTTGTATCGCTCCGGGAGCGCGCACCATAGCTTGGAGACGATGGCGTACAGCATGTTTCGTTTTGTCCCTGTGTACACCATAAATACCGTGGGTCAGGAGTCACCAATGGGGGCTATCTCATGTGATAAATCCGCTAGATAGCGTACTTGAGAACTGAGGTCCAACTTCGACGTTATTGGTTGTTTAGTGACATCTTACATCAAAAATAACCAATCTACACGGTGATTGGTTATTTTTGATGGACCTCAGTTCTCAAGTGCACCATCTAGCGGATTTTCCACACGCGATAGCCCCCATTAGTTTCATTCGGGGTCCGTTTGAAGAAGTAAAACGACCAATGCGGTCCGCACAAAGAGAATAGGCTTATTCGCAAAATGTCGATTTCGGACTTTATGTATGTCCTAAGTAATTAGAAAACTAAACTATGATGTATAAAAGTGTATAATTTTTTTAACTACCGATTATTAATTTATTTTATTACTTTTTTTATATAAATCCCCTTTTTACAAGCAAAAAGGCATATAAAATATTTTCTCCTTCCCGACTTTATCAAAAGTAACCACATCTCTATTCTATCGAGTTTCTAGCTGATTCTTCTCGGTAGAAATTGACCTTCCGAATCAACGGTAGATTACAAAATTTGACATTCATAAATGTTCTGTAAATGACTTAAACTGAATAAAGATAGATAGATAGATATTCTTTATTGCACAGAAATAGAATACATGAGTAAAACAACAGCTATAGACAGTACAATAAGGCGGTCTTATCGCTTGTAGCGATTTCTTTCAGACAACCTTTAGGTAGAGGAGAGAAAACAGCGTGTTGGCAATGGGGATATTTTGATTTGATTGGATTCTTTTTTTATTTGATTAAACCACTATTCCTACCGACCTTTTTTTATATCTAACCATTATTCCTACTAACCTTTTTTAACTGGTTCATGCTCGATGTGTCTCGGCGGGTTCTCTACTGGATCCCCGGCGGGGGGGTCGATCTCCGAGTCGCTCGTGTCCACGATCGGTTGGCAGTCCGTGAACGCCCATGCCGTCTGCCACAAGAAATAATGGGATTTTTACTTTACAGACTAGTTAAGGGTCTGTTTTACAATATTTTTTTTGTGATAATTAGCAGACGAGCATGGACACCTGCAGACACATACGGATAAGTTCTACATCCATACTAATATTATAAATGCGATAGTAAACTCTGTCTGTCTGTCGGTCTGTCTGTCTGTCTGTCTGTCTGTCTGCTACTCTTCCACGCCAAAACTACTCAACGGATTTAAATGAAATTTGGTATACAGATAATCTAGACCCTGAGAAAGGACATATGCTATTTTTTGTTGCGAAAAAGGGGTTGTAAGGGGTTGAAAGGGGGGGTAAAAAGTTACTTTTCCACGCGGACGGAGTCGCGGGCGGCCGCTAGTTCAGCTATATACCACAAGCGTAGCCAGGTTTTAGTTTTGATGGTTCAATAAAATAAAACAAACACGACAGCTATTAGGTAATATGTTTCTAGCTTGTTAAATTTTATTTTACTCAACTTTTCGGCAGGGGGGGGGGAGGGGTGGAACCCCTAACCCCGCTCCCTGCCCCTGGCCTGGCTGCTACTTTAACACTAATATTTAAGCTGTATGTTTGACGGCCTCGATGGCGTATTGGCTAAGGTTCGACCGAAGCGCGAAAGGTCGTTTTTGATTCCTGGTCAAGTTAATTTATGAAACTACATTTTCTAAGTCGTCTTGGGTCTGGGTGTTTCGAGTTGACGCTCCAAGGGTACTCATAATAATATAGTATAGGAGTTGCCCTAGTTTGACAACAGGTTGGCGCATTTCTTGCCCTCACTTCGTTTTGGGACAGTAGTTCCACTGTGTATCAATAGATTGCGCTGGGCGTCGATTACAACGAGCTATGTTTCGTCTTTTCTGTTTGTATGAAAGGTTTGTCGATATCTATGGAGTTTATCTCTTTATAAATAGTATAGAAGATAGATGTAAATTTAAATGTATGGATGTATTGTATTGTACGCACCCGCTTGAAGTAGTACTGCCTGCGCTTGGTGGTCCCGGGGCGCGCGGCGTCGGCGTCGGCCGCGTCCGTCACGAAGTTGTTGCCCGCGTCCAGCTCCGCTGCTTTGAAGTTCTCCTTGCCTGGACATACAGACAACATTGTAGATTTACCATCAAGTCCATCCTTCTAGAGGGAAAAAAAAAACTGCTTGCTGCTTATTGTTTGATCGGTCTAGCACCAACACACTCCTTTTTTTTTGTAAACTACATTTTCATTTAGATTATTAACACATTTCTTTTTTGTTGAAACTTTTATATTGTTTAGATGTCAATCATAAAACTCATGTTGTGATATCCTATCATTGGCTTTGAAATATGTATCATGTTTCTTTTCTGTATAATGTACTTATGGTTGTGCTGTTGGATATCCTAATAAATAAAATAAAAATAAAAATAAAAATAAAAAATAAAGTCCACCACCACCCACCAAGTGATACCACCTTCGGTGGTAGAAAGGGTTCTACCACCGGACAATGCGGAAGACGAAAGGAATCCACCCTTACACTGTGGAAGTTCCACCAGCTCGTACTAAGCGTTTCGCTTCTTCTTTTTTGGTACGAACTGCTAAGGGAATGGAATAACTTGCCGGCTTCTGTGTTTCCAGAGAGCTACAATTTGGGTGTCTTTAAGTCGAGAGTGAATAGGCTTCTTCTGGGAAAGCACGCTACATCTTAGACCTCATTGTCACTCTCCATCAGGTGAGATGAGGTCAAGTGCAAACCCATCTTATATAAAAAAAAAGTCATGGAATGCCCTTCCAGTTCAAGTGTTCCTTCTTACAATCCTGGGTTTTTTAGGCGGAGCGTGAAACGGCATCTCAGCAGGCCTTTTGTAGATTAGAGGTGAGCGTTGTATGAACGAACCGTTTACCTAAACTGTTTTTTGTATGTGAAAGATTCAACTAGTTTATAGTTCACAGATAAACTAGTTTATTCGTCGACTGGTTGACGAGTCCGTTGTCGTGTCGCGAGCGTCTGGCCGTTTGTTCACGTTCACTAGTCGTTTATGTGATGAAGTAGTCTTTTCGACGACGACGTAAACTAGTCGAAAATTAGACTGTTTTTTAAACTAGTTTATCGTCGACGGTAAACGGTCTCGTTGCGTCGACTGTAAAATCGTCGACGACCCACCACTATTGTAGATTTACCATCAAGTCATGTAGGCCTAACATGCGCACCGCGACAAAATTTTGTCGACTCTCGTTCGCAAGAGCGAACCTCTCTTCAAATAACCTTCTTTTCAAATCTTTATTCGAGTTAGGTCCATACATAATACTAATGAATGTCAAAACATATAATCTACCGCTGGTTCGGAACGTCGATTTCTACTAAGAAGACACCAGCAAGAAACTCTGTGGTTACTATTTTCAAATAGTAATAAATTATACAGAGTTGACAAGCCTAGAATTTAGAAAAAAAAATACTATTTTAAAAGCTTTTATATAACTTGAAATAACATACATACATAATGTTTGTTAGTTTATATATACGTTTGGGTGGAATCTAGAACTCAATTTCGAAGCAGATATCTTCAACCGATTGAACTTTTGTTCCTCCAGAACACTATACATTATAAAGCACTAAAAATTAACAAGCTTAAAACTTAAAAATAAACATTTACTATTTATTCTACCAATTAATAATGAATAGCGGCCGCCCGCAACTTCGTCCGCGTGGAATAGTAACTTTTTACCCCCCCTTTTAACCCCTTACAACACCCTTTTCGCACTAAAAAGTAGCCTATGTTCTTTCTCAGGGTCTAGATCATCTGTATACCAAATTTCATTTAAATCCGTTCTGTAGTTTTGGCGTGAAAGAGTAACAGACAGACAGAGTTACTTTCGCATTTATAATATTTGTAAGGACTTAATAATAATTGATGTACCTATTGTAACCACATTTACCGCAATAAATGATTTCTATTCTATTCTATTCTATAAGGAAGTAAGGATTACTAAAGATAAAGGATGGTTTAGTGATTTAATACTACTTTACCTATAGGCATAAGCTGGTTGTCCAGTTCCCCGGACTTGTGGAGTATCCTGCAGGCCTGGAGCGCCACCATCCGCCGCGCCAGCACTCGGGTCGGCATCGGGTGACCCTGCGGACAATATTATGTTAGGGACCCTCACTTAATCACGTTTTTTAAACCCCCGACGAAAAAACCACGGCACAAAATAATTACACACAGAAGGTAGACTCAGCCTGATTTTGAATTTAGAAGAGTTCGTTGACATATGCTAGGATTGTTGCCCGGCATGAGTACATAAGCGCGCGGCCTCTACCACAGACCTCGGCAGTTTGACAATCTTATGTCATAGGCTAGGTTAATGTGGTGGCGTAGTTCCCCGTTAGTGCGCATGCGTGAGTACATGACACGATTTCAGCCTACTTTCTGTGTGTAATTATTTTGCTGCGACTTATGGTCGCAAGCAGCGCGTCCAATCGCGTCTCGTCCTGCCCTCAGATAAAAAGAGACAAATATCGCTGCACTATGCACGCGCCTCGTGGAATTAACCAGGTTTATCCCAGAAGGAATATCGCTCGCGAATCGGTTCCGCTCCGAACGAACACTTAAAAAAAAACCTGTTTGAGATCGATATTAACCTGGTTAATTAAAAACCGGTTTCCAGCCCTGCTTTACGGCTCCAACGGTTGTCAGTTCTGCGGCTAATGTGACCAGCCCACTGCCACTTCAGTTTGCTAATTCGGTGGGCTATGTCGGTGATTCTGGTTCTCTGTCGGATTACATCATTTCTGATGCGGTCCTTCAAAGATACTCCGAGCATTTTGCATGTGTCAAATTGAGTGATAATGTATGGGGATGACACATTGACATCTGTCAGTTTCATCATCATCATCATCATGTCAGCCCACATCCACCCACTGCTGAGTATAGGCCTCTTCTTTATTACGCCACTCCCTACGGTCACCAGCCAGCCTCACCCACTGTTTCCCCACCACCCTTACAATATCGTCGGACCAGGCAGGTGGTCTACCCACAAGACGTCGCCCCAATCTTGGCTGCCATTCGGTAAGCTTTATAGTCCACCTATCATCCTTGCACCTTGCCAGGTGTCCTGCCCATCTCCACTTCAGCTCACACACTCGCAGTCAGTTTACTTTACATGATTATGAATCAGAGTTTATCGGATTTTGCATTTGCAAAAACCCCCATTCTAGATCTTTCTACTTGTATCTCCTCACTCACCACGATATTATACTTGACAGGACAGTTGAGCGGCAGTCTGAGGGTGCAAACGAACGCCCTCCTGGCCTCGGCCCCCGGCGCCGGCAGACGGACCTCCTCCATCCACCACTGCGGCGCGAGGCGGGTGAACGTGTCTGATGGGAGCTTGCCGCAGTACCTGGAATTGTTATACCACTTGTATATTTAAGTTTATCCTGAGATTTTAGTACAGTGGCCAGCACATCAAGTTACTACAATCTGTCAAAGGAGTTGTCCCAGAATGTATGGAGTCTGGGCGTGGTATACGTACCCTATACCAAAATATAGAGAATTATATGAAGAATAGTTTTTGACTATCCAATTTTGTCTATTGTAGCGTTGTTTTTTGGAAGGAACAATTTATTTTAGCAAAGGATTGCAACACAACAAAATGGTTGTCAATGATGGTTACCTATTGACTGACATTACGAATTCGGTGACGTTTGACGTTTGTCTATCTGTCTGACGTTTGACGGAACAAACCACAGACTAAGAAATGAAAACTATCCAAAAAACCCTAGCAAACCAAACCGTTTAACGTCACATTGACAGACATTGACATTGACAGTTGCTTTTTTTGTCTTTGGTCACCGTCGTCTCACGCGTCTTGTCATTGGTAAACGTTGAAAAATGGTCATCTTTTTTATTTTATAACCACGAAACTGTGCATTATATGGAATTCATTGTATTTTTCTCGTAATAAGCAATTTTTTCTCCGATTTTTAATTTAGCGTACATAGACCCAACCCATAATGGGACAACTCCTTTTCTCAGTTGATATTGAATCAAACACGTTTGACATTAAAGTGAGGTTCGATTGAAGAAATTTGACAGATTGTAGTAACTTGATGTGCTGGCCACCGTACATAATTTAATTTAATATTTTCTGTATGTACTCATAGCTATAAGTTTAAGTAGCTACCAAATAAACGTTTTTCTTTCTTTAATATTATATACGTGAAAGTTTAAATATACTTTTTATTGTACACAAAACAGAGGTATAAAACTTAAAACTAGTTACTACAACGTGGAGTAAGGTTCCGTACCACTGCCCCACGATCCTCTCCCACTTAAGGACGATGAGGAAGAGTCCCAGAAGTTTTAGTCGGTATACCCCCGCCTTCTGCGGGGGGGAGTCCGACATAACCCATCCGTTTACAGACGGATGGGTATGCGTAACACATTTCTCCTAGGTCACCAAAAACAAAAAAAAAAGTAGTACAAGAAGAGTAGGATGTCTCTTTTTACGTTGCTTGCTCGAGAAAATAGGGGATAGTTAGTCGTTTTCTCTGCGAAAAGAAAATGTTAAGAAAGCAATGAAATTATTTAAATTCAAGTCAAACCATCGCTGGCTTCATTCCTCTTTATGCACATAAACTGTTTTGTGTTTATGTCATAGGTGGCAGACAAGCAGACGGATCACCTGATGTTAAACGATTGCCGCAGCCCATAGACACCGGCAGTGTAGGGCGTAGTTAACTATATTTTAGTAATCAGATTACTAACTACGATTTAAAGTTAACTACATGTAATCATAACTACATGTAGTTAACTACATACATGTAATCAAACTACATGAAGTAGTTGTTAATCTGATTACTGTAATCAAGTAGTTATGATTACTTGATTACCTACTGATTGTTTATGTTCTACGAACTAACATTTCTTCGAATATTACCTATATACCGACAAATAATGTCATAAAATAGGTATTCTGTACATAAAAAAATCCGATCGTTTCAATGATGTTTGTTTATTTCAAGGATTGAAGACTAATATTGTGAAATAATTTGTAGACGTATACATCCTAATATTATAAATGGTAAAGTGTGTCTGTCTGTCTGTCTGCCTGACTGTCTGTCTGTCAGTCTGTCAGCTGTCAGTCTGTCAGTCTGTCAGTCTGTCAGTCTGTCAGTCTGTCAGTGTGGTCAGTCTGTCAGTCTGTCAGTCTGTCAGTCTGTCAGTCTGTCAGTCTGTCAGTCTGTCAGTCTGTCAGTCTGTCAGTCTGTCAGTCTGTCAGTCTGTCAGTCTGTCCGTCTTCAGTCTGTCAGTCTGTCAGTCCTGTCAGTCTGTCAGTCTGTCAGTCTGTCAGTCCTGTCAGTCTGTCCCGTCTGTCCGTCTGTCCGTCTGTCTGTCTGTCTGTCTGTCGGTCTGTCTGTCTGCCTGTCTGTCTGTCTGTCAGTCTGTCAGTCTGTCAGTCTGTCCGTCTGTCCGTCTGTCCGTCTGTCCGTCTGTCCGTCTGTCCGTCTGTCTGTCTGTCTGTCGGTCTGTCTGTCTGCCTGTCTGTCCTGTCTGTCTGTCGGTCTGTCTGTCCTGTCTGCCTGTCTGTCTATCTGTCAGTCTGTCAGTCTGTCAGTCTGTCCGTCTGTCCGTCTGTCCGTCTGTCCGTCTGTCCGTCTGTCCGTCTGTCTGTCTGTCTGCCTGTCTGTCTGTCTGTCAGTCTGTCAGTCTGTCAGTCTGTCAGTCTGTCTGTCTGTCTGTCTGTCTGTCTGTCTGTCCGTCAGTCAGTCTGTCAGTCTTTCAGGCTGTTAGTCTGCCAGTCTGTCTGTCTGTCAGTCATCTGTGTGTCTGTCTGGTTAATCACAAAAACATTGGTTAGATTAGATTTGAACAGTGACTGGCCAAAAAATCTTGAACTTCTCTTATTTTCAGAATTACTTACATTTACCAACTCATGTTGGTAAATCTTAGGATTTACAGTAGTTCGAGCTTTTACAGTAACAGATACATGCATGAGCGATCCGCGAAACCAAACATTCAAGGAAGGAAAAAGTAGTCAAAAAAAGTAATCATGTAATCGTGATTGCAACTACAATTTGTAGTTAGTAATCATAAAGTTTAACTACTTTTTACGATTACATTAAGTAGTTAGTAATCATGATTACTACTTAATGTAATCGTAGTTAGTAATCAGTAGTTAGATTACATTTTGCCCAACACTGGACACCGGCAACACCAGTAAAGTCACAAGTGCGCTGCCAACCTTTAACCCCCTTTCCCCCAAATGGGCATCCGGCACCCTCACACACGACCAAACAACGCAAGCGCTGCTTCACGCCGGTCTTCTGACATGCCGTGGTATCACTCCGGTCGAGCCGGCCCATTCATGCCGAAGCATAGCTGGTTAAATAGTAAAAAAAAACAACTTACCTATTTATAAGTGCAATCGCCGTACTTAAGTCCACACTAGCCAATTCGCTATCAACTATCTTCTTATCCCTTTCTAGCTTACTATCTGTCCTATCTTTTGTTTCACTCACTTCACTCTTCACACAAGTACATTCTACACTTATACTATGTTTCATATTATTACATCTGTTGCAAAAAAGATTGTCTTTAACACTATCACTTTGTCTATGCTCTTTCACTTTTGGATTATCCGTTACATTTTCACTATGATTTTGAGTATTTTCCAACAAATGTTCTTTGGTTTCACATTGATTATCACTTAAATTTAAACTTAAATCTTTAAGCTTATCTTCTATGTTACTAACAAACCCATTTTTGATATCACTATGAATTTCATCTGTCTTTTGAGTATCTAATTTATTTTCTATTTCAATTTTATTCTTCTCGTTACTATCTATACTGAATTTCACATCTTTAATTGCAACTTCTTGTTCTATATCTAATTTTAAAATATCATTCTTAATATCTTTCACGCTTTTATCATGACTATCATTTATAATATCCCTTTGGTTATTGTCTTTTCTTTGACTATCATTTTGCTTATCTGTTTTGTTCATACTATCGTTACTATCAATTTCGTTTTCAGGTTTTTTGACTATCATTTTGCTTATTTCTATTGTTCGTTATATCGTTACTATCAATTTCGTTTTCGGGACTATGTTTTCCGTTTTCAAAATTATCCTTTCCATTTCTACTACTATCAAGATCGTTTTCGGGACTATCGTTTTTGTCTTCGCTCTCATCAGTTCCGTTTTTGGCTTGTATGGGGTCTTGTATGGGATGTTCCTGGGGCGTGTATGGTTTGATGACCAGGCTGAAGGCGTCCGCATGGTCCTCCTCAGACGAAGGCGGCTCATCTTGGACACCGCAGCCACACTTCCTGCTGATGATCTGTGAAGGATGAATTACATATTACAACTAAGCTTGTTATAACTAGTTACGATTTTTCGTTTTAGTTTTCAAATGTGGCAGTGGCAGACAAGCCGACGGATTACCTTTAATACTGGCGGAGTCATAGGGCACTGCCAACGTTTCACTTACTGTTTGAATCCGAGCATTCACTTCCTGATTTCTGTCTTTTCTAATCATGTGCATGTTTCTGCTATTAGCCCGTTATGTAAAAATAATATGCTACATTTTGTTTTCGACCTCGACGGCATATTCGAAAATAAAACTAAAACTACATTATTCTTTTTATCCCCATATTTGTTAGCGATTAGCGATAAGGCCGCTATCGTCGCGCCGTTGTATCATGCCCGATTTGACAAATGTCAGACTGAAAGCACTAGTGAGGGGCAACGGTACATTGCCGAATCATATAAGTCACAGTTATTTCCACTAAGGGCAGTTTCCCATATTCAATTTTTTTTTTTTTATATTAGGTCAATGGGTTTGCTCTTGATCTCATCTCACCTGATGGAGAGTGACAATGAGGTTTAAGATGTTGCGTGCTTTCCCAGAAGAAGCCTATTCACTCTCGACTTAAAGACACCCAAATTGTAGTCCTCAGGAAAAATAGAAGCCGGCAAGTTGTTCCATTCCTTAGTAGTTCGTATTAAGAAAGAAGAAGCGAAACGCGATATTTATTTTCAAAATAAAATAATAAAACCTTCAAGTGACAAATAACTAGTATTTAAAAAAATACGCGGTGAGTATTACCGGTTACGTCACTTTGAAAACGTTTCAAACGGCGTAATTTTGTAAACGCGTAATACTGAGTGGAAATTTTACGTTTTCTTTTTATTCTCAAATTATTTTAAGTAATAAAAGACAAATAATTAGATAATTAGGTGGCTTAGACATTATGAAATGAAGTTTTATATTTAAAAGTGTTTCTTTATGATTCGCGAAATGTGTTCCTCATAACAAGGATAAATGCAAAATAAAAAAAAGGTATTGTCAAATCGGGCGTGATACAACGGCCCGACTATAATAAAGAAATTACATCAGCGAGTGTTTTTAGAAAAAAGGGGTGAAACTATGGTACGATCATTTTATTGCAGTAGCAATCATTGTAGTAGTTTTTTTGGTCTTGAATTCCAGTTTTGGGTATTTTTTTTATTTTTTTTTATGTGATAGGTAGCAGACGAGCAGGCGGATCACCTGATGGTAAGCAATTGCCGCCGCCCATGGACACATGCAACACCAGTGCACAAGTGCGCTGCTAACCTTTTATCCCCTTCCCCCCCGATGGGCCTCCGGCACCCTCACTCACTCGGCGAAACACAGCATAGGAGCTGCTTCACGCCGGTTTTCTGTGAGGCAGTGGTATCACTCCGGTCGAGCCGGCCCATTCATGCCGAAGCATGGCTCTCCCACAATTGAACCGTGTAGAGTGTTACCTGGTCGATCTCCCTGTATACGGCCAGGTTGTGTAACAGGTCCCCGGTGGCGGAGTCGCCGCCGCACAGCACGCCGCACGACGAGCGGGCGGCGCGCGCGCGGCCCCGGCAGAGGCCGTACGATCGGTACCTACAATCATACAGTTACATTAGAATATCTCAGGAGATTGAAGACACCGATACATAATACCGAGTCGAACATAATGGGGGAGATAAAATGAAGGCTGCAGGCAAAGAACAGGGAATGTCCTAATGAAACGATCAGAGAAAAACACAATGTTATGTTTAGAAGTATATTATATCCTACTACTATTATAAAGGCGAAAGTTTGTATGGATGTAAGGATGTTTGTTACTCTTTCACGTAAAAACTACTGAATGGATTTGAATGAAACTTTACCACAATATAGCTTATACATCAGATTAACACATAGGCGACAAACCTGAAGTCCACGCGAACGAAGTTGCGGGCAAAAGCTAGTTTTCTATATTTTCTTTTCGCTTCAGCCATACATAAAAACGTCAATGTGGTACGTGCGCCACGGGGGTACAAGATCACTAACTTCTAAAGTTCGGGCTGACATGACACTGAGAATTTCTAAAATAACAGAAAAAACTTATACAAATTTTTGGTCCGACCCGGGGATCATGTCCCCACATGATCCCCGGGTCGGACCAAAAATTTGTACTTCTGAGATATCGCTAGACTGACAAAAGACATTGTTTAACAATGTGTGTTAAAACATTTAATCACTTACCAAATGAGTTGAAAGAATTACCTTACAACAGATTTACTTATGAATAAATTGCCCATAGTATTAATTGACAAATGTATTTATTCCATTAATGAATATTTCGAATCAAAATTTTGAATAATTAATAATGAAATAGACATCATGTAATTCTTAATAAATTCACAATTTATGGTAATGGTAAAAGTTACTTATTTTACTATTTTAATTTGAATTAATATAATATAATAATAATAATATGTAGATGCTAAAACCACAATGTAAAATTTGCATGTTATACAGCTAAGTGTATGCTTCAACCTATGTAATAAGACCAATGGTTCCCACATTTATACTCCAAACTGGAATTCAAGACCAAAAAATCTACGACAGATACGTCACTGTCTAATCTGTTAATGTCACTTATGTCATTTTCAAGTAACGTTTTCAGGTTTCGCCAAACTTTTTGGCATTATTTTTCTTATTATGCAGACTAAACTGTCAAGTTTTCATACATTGTTAAAATGTTGTGGGTAGATACCAAATGTTATTAACACCTGAAGTGTTACAAGCGCAATACCATCTTTGAAAACGAAAATTACGGATGGTTAAATTTTTATTAAAGTGTCTTGTATTTAAATGAAAAAAAGTTAATAAAATTATTTTTTTAATTATAGAATCACAATTAATAAATAAATTACATCAGCGAGTGTTTTTAGAAAAATGGGGTATACTATGGTACGATAATTTTATTGCAGTAGCAACATTGTAGTAGATTTTTTGGTCTTGAATTCCAGTTTTGGGTATAATGCAAATAAAGAACTTTGACTTTGACTTTTGACAAAGTCGCCAAGGACCTTCAAGCACTAAACGTGCATGATTGGTCGGAATTGGCACAGGACCGAACAAAATGGCGAACTTCGACGTTGGAGGCCAAGACCCACTCAGGATCGCTGAGCCAGCGAAGTATGTAAGTATCTCTCTCAGCGGTCGGCCGTTGTTCGTTACATTAGCGTCTACATATCCTTGACATTATTACGAGTGTCTAGACACGGTAGTAGCCAAAACAAAAAATACATATACAGGGTGTATCTGTAAACATTTACGTCCCTTTAACCACGTGTTCTATCAACCATTCTGAACAACATTTGTTCAACAATTTTTCTAAATACTTCGAATAAATTTTCGACTCCCCATACAATATGACCAAGTCACGTGACCGACTTTGAATGGAACGATGGAAATTTTTTATGCAAATTTTCAAAAGTCATAGAAGAAAAGTTGTTCAGAACGATTGGTAGAACACGTGGTTAAAGGGATGTAAATGTTCACAGATACACCCTGTATGTATGGCAACACTCACGACTGAGGCACGTCCCACCGCAGCACCAGGTTGCAGCGCGGCAGGTCGATGCCTTCCTCAGCAGGTCGCCTCGTGCATTATATATGTATGGCAACACTCACGACTGAGGCACGTCCCACCGCAGCACCAGGTTGCAGCGCGGCAGGTCGATGCCTTCCTCAGCAGGTCGCCTCGTGCATTATATATGTATGGCAACACTCACGACTGAGGCACGTCCCACCGCAGCACCAGGTTGCACCGCGGCAGGTCGATGCCTTCCTCAGCAGGTCGCCTCGTGCATTATATATGTATGGCAACACTCACGACTGAGGCACGTCCCACCGCAGCACCAGGTTGCAGCGCGGCAGGTCGATGCCTTCCTCAGCAGGTCGCCTCGTGCATTATATTTATATGGCAACACTCACGACTGCGACTCATGATTGCGTGGCTGAAGTGGCAATGGGCAGGGCACATTGCGAGGAGAACAGACGGCCGTTGGGGTGGAAAGCTCCTTGAGTGGAGGCCGCGTGCAGGAGGCCGCAGCCGTGGCAGGCCTCCCACCAGGTGGACCGACGATCTGGTGAAGGTCGCGGGAGTCCATTGGATGCGGGTGGCACAGGACCGATCTGTGTGGAGAACTTTGGGGGACGCCTATGTCCAGCAGTGGACGTCTATTGGCTGAAATGATGATGATGATGACTCACGACTGAGGCACGTCCCACCGCAGCACCAGGTTGCAGCGCGGCAGGTCGATGCCTTCCTCCAGCGCGGACGTGGCCAGGAGCAGGTTGCATTCGTGCATCCTGAACCTGGAATATACAATCATATGGATAGGGATCATCACTAGCAATGAATATGTCACCGGAAAATAACAAGACTCGTAAGTTGATCAATTTTCTAGGTAGTTGATCAACTCTCGGAAAATAATAAACGGCAGTGGAAATGTACTATTTAACGCATTGAATTTTAGGTAATTGGTCAACTTACGGTACCCAGCCGTAATTTAATAATTAACTATATTGCTACAAGTAAAATCATCCACAAATGGCCAATCGTTGCCCAGTGTACTATTTGACGGTACACTATTATCCGTCACTTATCACTTTTCTCTCTGATTGGTCGAGAGTATTAGCAGGTATAAAATCACGTGAGTCTATTAACCAATTAACGTACACCTTGCCTTTGTCGGATGATTTACGGCAAGACGCCGTAAATTAATCAACTTACTAAATTCAATGCGGTTAATAGTACATTTCAACTGCCGTTTATTATTTTCCGAGAGTTGATCAACTACCTAGAAAATTGATCAACTTACGCGTCTTGTTATTTTCCGGTGACAAATATAATAATAGTAATAAATTGAGACAACATCACATACATTATCTTGGTCCCAAACTAAGGTTTTCCCTTGAATATGGAAACCAGAAACAACGAAGGAATCACAACACGCAGACCTAACCCAGATATCTGTTTCATCAACAAACATTTGTGTTGGTGCGGGAATCGAACCCGCAACCCTTACGTCTCAACCGGCGCTCAAACCACTGCGCTATACGGGTCGTCAAAATGAATAAACAAATATGTCGCAACCGGATCATTATTATTACATTACGGCTAGCTGTTTTCTAATAAAGGGCCGTTTTGAAATGCGGTAAAGAGACCGTTCAATTATTACGTAAGCATCGATGGGAGGGGGGTCTTGTCTCTGCTTACTTTTAATAAATTCATGAAGAAATATATTTTTTCGACCATTTTTGCTGACAAAGGGCGGGGGGGTTAAATTTCCCAAAATAACTGCTTACGTAATACTTGAATGATCCCAAATTAACGATTAGCCAGATTGAATGCGGCTGATTAAAAAAGGCCCGGAATGTATTCAGCGCCATACGTCATTCATTACGGGTAGCCATAATGTAATATTGAAGAACGTATCGCAATGACAATGCGGCTAATCGTTGATCCGCCGCATTTCAAAACGGCCCTGTTTTGATAACAGCCAGCCGTAATGTAATACGGCGGATTATACGATCCGGCTGCGACAAATATACAGGGTGGAGATCGGATAACGCAGTGCAATTTAGAGTCGACGTCGTCAAACATTACATAAGATTGGATAAAATTTCAAAAATGTAAAATAAAATATATTTTGTAGGCTTTTTCCATAAAATGTGGTTTTCAAAGTTATGATACCTCAAGTTGTTTCAATGAAAATCAAGTAATTCTTTTAACAGTGTTTATATAACTGAAAAGTCGTTTAGGATAAAATTAAAAAAAATATGGTCAAATACCGATCACTGGTAAAAATAGCCGGTCACCTATCACATAAAAAAACGTAAAATTAAGTTCAAAAACTATTATTCTATTAGTTATTCAATATAGTCTATTAGTTCTATCAGAGATATTACAATCTTCTATCATAAAAAGTGCAAACCGAACATTAAGACGAAGGGTACGGCACTCTAGCGCCGCCAATTGATTTCAATTCATAGCTACTAAGCCGGATCTATTATTACCTATCTCTGAACCCCAGCCTCTCCGCAAACACTTATACTATTTATTGAAAAACTATGCACAACTTTTTGGCCTGTTTTTGTATCCGAAAGAACTTTTGGTGTGAATAAATTTTTCGAGTTGTAGTCAATTTTTGAAAGTTGTGCACAGCTATTCAATAAAAGTATAAGTATTTGCCGAGAGACTGTGGGTCAGCGATAGGTAATAATAGATCCGGCTTAGTAGCTATAAATTTAAATCAATTGGCGGCGCTAGAGTGCCATATTCTACGTCTTAATAATATAGATTACTAGTGGCCCGCCCTCACTTCGCTTCGGGACCGTAATTCAGAAAGGAACCGTTAGATGGCGCTGTGTCCAATAACATCGCGCAAGCGTTTCGTGTTTTCGGTTTAGCTATAAGCCTTGTCGTTGTCTATTGAAGTTATCTGTTTATAAATAGTATAAATAAATATAAATAGATAAATTACGTTGGTCCACTCACTTCTTCAACACCTCCTCCTGCTTCTTGGCCTGCCTCTGCGCCTCCTTGGCGTCGGTGACGGGGTCCGCCGGCGCCTCCACCGCGCAGTACTGCGCGCACAGGTGCGACAGGGACGGGTGCGCGCGCGACATGTCCTGGAGAACGAGAGGGGAGATATCTCAAACATACTACCTAATATACACCGCTAAGTATGATCAACACTTGTGTGTCTCTCAGACGACTTGTCACAGACGAGGGTTTGAGCTATAAATTTTTGTAACCTAACATTACCTATACTCTGATTCATAATCATGTAAAGTAAACTGACGAATGAAAATGACAAGTATCAATTTGAGTGATAATGTATGAAGATGACACATTGACGTCTGTCAGTTAACTTTACATGATTTTGAATCAGAGTATAACCTATACTCTGATTTTTAATCATGTGGAGTAAACTGACAGATGCGAATGTCAAGTTTCTATACATTTCGACATTTTGCATCTGTCAAATTGAGTGATAATGTATGGAAATGACACATTGACATCTGTCAGTTTACTCCACATGATTAAAAAATCAGAGTTTAGTAACACTAATAAAGCCCCTTTAGCTGTTAGATCATCTAAAGAAGCAAAATAAAGATCAACATTTTTTGTATGGATCTTATTCGTGTTACTTATGAAGCTTTAAGATAGTAAAACAGACAAAAAAAATCACGGTGTTTATACATATTACACCCAGACACTGAACAATCACAAGTATTTATTACACGAATATTTGTCAACGGTGGGGGTTTGGATTGTATCGCGCAAATGTTTCGTGTTGTCGGTTTAGCTAGAAGCCCTGGCGTGGAATATGAGATTAACCTCTTCATAAATAGTATGGAGTACCACCAGTCAGCAAAAAAGTGGCACGGCCGTACCATAAATTTTCTCGAAGCAATTCAGGGCCATTTTCGACCCTCTGTAACTTCGTTGTGGTTAAGAACTAGAAACTGAAATTTCATTAACATCCATTCAGTGATTGCCAAGTCAATTCTACTACTATTATAAGGCGAAAGTTTGTTTGGATGTAGTGGATGTTTGTTACTCTTTCACGTAAAAACTACTGATGGATTTGAATGAAACTTTACCACATATAGCTTAGACAGTAGATACACATAGGCTACAATTATAAAAATATATTGTGGTGGATTGTCCAAAATATGACGGTAAGTGGCAATAATTAAGTCCAGCGCGTACGAAGTCGCGGCCGGCCGCTAGTAAGATAAATAATAAAGCTGCGATACCTTGGTAACTCACCACGATAAGCATAGAACATGAATCTTGGCCATGAAGCGGGTCCTGCATGAACACGAGGCCGCACAGCGCGTCCGGCGGTCCTGCGGCTGCGCGGCCCTGGCAGCCCCGCGGCCCCCGGCGCCCGCGGCCCCCCGCCCGCCGCGTGCCCATCCGCCGGCCCGACAACAGCAACCATATTTATACATATTCATCATCATTTCAGCCAATAGAGCGTCTACTGCTGGACAGTAGGCCTCCCCAAAGTTCTCCACGCAGATCGGTCCTGTCCTCATCATCATCATCATCAGCAACCCACGCTCGTCCACTGCTGGACATAGTCTCCCCCAATGCACGCCACCGCTCCCGATTTTCGTATTAAAATTTTAATAGTTCGTATTATTATTATACTCGAAACTGGAATTCAAGACTAAAATCTACGACAGATACGTCACTGTCAAATCTGTTAGTCACTTATGTCATTCTCAAGTGACGTTTTTAGGTTTCGCCAACCTTTTTGGCATTCTTTTTCTTATTATACAAACTAAACTGTCAGTTTCCATCATCATCATTTCAGCCAATAGACGTCCACTGCTAGACATAGGCCTCCCCCAAAGTTCCACACAGATCGGTCCTGTCCTACCCGCATCCAATGGGCTCCCGCGACCTTCACCATGTCGAATTATTATACTCGAACTGGAATTCGAGACCAAAAAATCTACGACAGATACGTCACTGTCAAATCTGTTAAGTCACTTATGTCATTTTCGTAAAGTTTTCAGGTTTCGTCAATCTTTTTGGCATTCTTTTTCTCATTATGCAAACTAAACTGTCAAGTTTCCATACATTGTTAAAATGCTGTGGATAGATACCATAAATAAATATAAATAGATAAATTACGTTGGTCCACTCACTTCTTCAACACCTCCTCCTGCTCTTGGCCTGCCTCTGCGCCTCCTTGGCGTCGGTGACGGGGTCCGCCGGCGCCTCCACCGCGCAGTACTGCGCGACAGGTGCGACAGGGACGGTTGCGCGCGCGACATATCCTGGAACGAGAGGGGAGATATCTCAAACATACTACCTAATATACACCGCTAAGTATGATCAACACTTGTGTGTCTCTCAGACGACTTGTCACAGACGAGGGTTTGAGCTATAATTTTTGTAACCTAACATTACCTATACCCTGATTCATAATCATGTAAAGTAAACTGACGAATGAAAATGACAAGTATCAATTTGAGTGATAATGTATGAAGATGACACATTGACGTCTGTCAGTTAACTTTACATGATTTTGAATCAGAGTATAACCTATACTCTGATTTTTAATCATGTGGAGTAAACTGACAGATGCGAATGTCAAGTTTCTATACATTTCGACATTTTGCATCTGTCAAATTGAGTGATAATGTATGGAAATGACACATTGACATCTGTCAGTTTACTCCACATGATTAAAAATCAGAGTTTAGTAACACTAATAAAGCCCCTTTAGCATGTTAGATCATCTAAAGAAGCAAAATAAAGATCAACATTTTTGTATGGATCTTTATTCGTGTTACTTATGAAGGCTTTAAGATATAAACGACAAAAAAATCACGGTGTTTATACATATTACACCCAGACACTGAACAATCACAAGTATTTATTACACGAATATTTTGTCAACGGTGGGGGTTTGGATTGTATCGCGCAAATGTTTCGTGTTTTCGGTTTAGCTATAAGCCCTGGCGTGGAATATGAGATTAACCTCTTCATAAATAGTATGGAGTACCACCAAGTCGAGCAAAAAAGTGGCACGGCCGTACCATAATTTTCTCGAAGCAATTCAGGCCATTTTCGACCCTCTGTAACTTCGTTGTGGTTAAAACTAGAAGACTGAAATTTCATTAACCATCCATTCAGTGATTGCCAAGTCAATTCTACTACTATTATAAAGGCGAAAGTTTGTTTGGATGTATGGATGTTTGTTACTCTTTCACGTAAAAACTACTGAATGGATTTGAATGAAACTTTACCACAATATAGCTTATACATTAGAATAACACATAGGCTACAATTTATAAAAATATAATTGTGTGGATTGTCCAAAATATGACGGTAAGTGTCAATAATTAAGTCCACGCGTACGAAGTCGCGGCCGGCCGCTAGTAAGATAAATAAATAAAGCTGCGATACTTTGTAACTCACCACGATAAGCATGAACATGATCTTGGCCATGAGCGGGTCCTGCATGAACACGAGGCCGCACAGCGCGTCCGGCGTCTGCGGCGCCGGCCTGGCAGCCCCGCGGCCCCCGCGCCCGCGGCCCCGCCCGCGCGTGCCCATCCGCCTGCCGACAACAGCACCATATTATTATACATAATTCATCATCATTTCAGCCAATAGACGTCTACTGCTGGACATAGGCCTCCCCCAAAGTTCTCCACGCAGATCGGTCCTGTCCTCATCATCATCATCATCAGCAACCCACGCTCGTCCACTGCTGGACATAGGTCTCCCCCAAGCACGCCACCGCTCCCGATTTTCGTAATTAAAATTTAATAGTTCGTATTATTATTATACTCGAAACTGGAATTCAAGACTAAAAAATCTACGACAGATACGTCACTGTCAAATCTGTTAGTCACTTATGTCATTCTCAAGTGACGTTTTTAGGTTTCGCCAACCTTTTTGGCATTCTTTTTCTTATTATACAAACTAAACTGTCAAGTTTCCATCATCATCATTATTTCAGCCAATAGACGTCCACTGCTAGACATAGGCCTCCCCCAAAGTTCCACACAGATCGGTCCTGTCCTACCCGCATCCAATGGGCTCCCGCGACCTTCACCATGTCGAATTATTATTATACTCGAAACTGGAATTCGAGACCAAAAAATCTACGACAGATACGTCACTGTCAAATCTGTTAAAGTCACTTATGTCATTTTCAAGTAACGTTTTCAGGTTTCGTCAATCTTTTTGGCATTCTTTTTCTCATTATGCAAACTAAACTGTCAAGTTTCCATACATTGTTAAAATGCTGTGGATAGATACCAAAATGCAACGCGAATATATAAAAATCTATAATATTAGGTCCTTACGTTATGAAATCGGTGATTTTATTGTATGGGAGAACCAAAAAATATATTTTTTTTAAATGTAATATATTTAATTATGAATTTTATTATTGTTTTCTGTGCATTTTTGCCATCTTATTAAGGTAGGTAAGAAGTAGGGATATGACGAATGACAAAATTTTCACATTCGCGAATGCGAATAAGAATGTTTACGCCGCGAATGTGCGAATGCGAATGTTAAGTACTTAAACATCGGTCTCATCAAATGTAAAAAAACAACATATAAAACAATCATTTTTAGTACTTAAAAGACAAAAAACATTCTGCTGCATGGTCCGCGCGGCCGATGCAGCCGATGTCAGTCTAGCAAGATTCGCGTTGCATTATAACTACGTATATAAATCTCATCTCTATGTAAGGATGTCCGAAGTTTCAATGAAAAACCATAAAGATTTATAAGCTCAACTTAGAACAGAAAGAGAACGAACGAATTCTCTTTTCTTTTTTTTTACTTTTCATACTAATCCGACTGATCAAGCTATCGATATAGTATGGGAAGTTCAAAAAGTTTTGTCGTATTTCGACTAATGTTTCTTGGAGAGAGTTGTACACTTACAGATTCTGAGTCGAGATTCATAATTTGGATAGTGATTAAAAATTCACCTGGTATAATGAGGGTTTTGCAAAATCCGATAGATGGCGTTAGAGGTCGGCTGGTCCAACAACAAGTAGATTGGTTACATTTTGACGTATCATGTCAAAATTATGAAGTTATGTTATGAAACGAGTACCGACCAATGTCGTCAAATTTGGACCTGACGTCAACGTAACGCCATCTATCGGACTTTGCATTTGCAAGAACCCTCATGAACTATACTGTGATTCATAATCATGTAAAGTAAACTGACAGATGTCAATGTGTCATCTCCATACATTATCAATATACAATTTGACACGTGCAAAATGTCAAAATGCATAGAAACTTGTCATTTTCATCTGTCAGTTTACTTTACATGATTATGAATCAGAGTATAGTTATATAATTAACTACTCACCTGGAGAGACCACCCGCCCGACCAACCCCGTCTGGCCTCACCTCAGGATCCGCACCATCTTTATTTTTCGCACTATCACAATTCGCACTATCCGTTTCATTTGTCACACCTTCAATAGTCACACTATCACACTTTTTCGCATCAACTTCAATCTCTTTCAAATTAGCCTCATAGATATTAACTTTATCTTCGATTTTGTTGCCTAAAGTTGTGAAGTCACATTTGTCTAGATCGTTCAACATTCTCGTTATACTTTCGCTTGTGTTCCTCGCACAGTCAGGTTGAAATTTTTGTAGTATCTCAGCGAATCTAAGCACTTTCGGCGTGCAAAATTGCTTGATCTTCTCCCAATCCGAATCACACTTGCTGAACACTAAATCGGCGTAGCATCGGATTTTTACGAGAACAGATGTGCATAAACATAGAAGTATGAAATGTCTCTCGTATGGTACTTTGATCTTCAGTTTCTCGAGTTTGGCGAGGAGCGAGAAGGCTGCTTTGTCGGCTGCGTATGGACCTGTGACGGAAAGAGAAAGGTATAATAATAGGGTCTATCGCGTGTGAAAATTCCGCTAGATGGCGTACTGTTAGACATAGGTCCCCCTCTTGGTAGCAGGTGTCTATCGCTTACCATCAGGTGATCCGTCTGCTCGTTTGCCATCGATTACAAAAAATACTACTACAATGTTGCTAGTACTGCAATAAAATGATCGTACCATAGTATACCCCTTTTTTCTAAAAACACTCGCTCATGTAAATTATTTATTGGTAATTTTGATTCTATAATTTAAAAAAAAAATATTTACTTTTTTTAAATACAAGACACTTTAATAAAAACTTAACCATCCGTAATTTTAGTTTTCAAAGACGGCATTGCGCTTGTAACACTTCAGGTGTTAATAACATTTGGTATCTACCCACAACAATGTATGGAAACTTGACACTTTAGTCTGCATAATAAGAAAAATAATGCCAAAAAGGTTGGCGAAACCTGAAAACGTCACTTGAAAATGACATAAGTGACTTTAACAGATTTGACAGTGACGTATCTGTCGTAGATTTTTTGGTCTTGAATTCCAGTTTGGAGTATAGATGAAGGTAAGGTAAGGTTAGGTTAGGACTTACCCAACTGTGCCCTGTGGCTAGGGGCGTTAAGAATACTGCCAAGGTATTCCCGGCCTGTCGTAAGAGGCGACTAAACGGGCTTCGGAGTACGTGAGCATGCCACTACTGGGGAGTGGCTTGCTCAGTATCACGACTCCGCGAGGGAAAACACTACTGGGTGTCCTGGTAGGTCGCGCATTTTGGAAGGCTGCATTGCGCCAAACATTTTGGCTCAAAGTGGCGAGCGCGATTTGCGGTACGGTCCAATCCCGGCTGTGGGGTATCCGACCGCGATTGCGCTGAGATGGACACCCCAGGGGTTTTGGTTAGGGTTAGAGTCCCACACACCACCTTGTTCCCCACATGTGGCAAGGTGAAGGCCATGATGGTTTCCCCTGGGAAAAAAAAAATAAAAATAAAAAATAGACTTACCCAACTGATCTAAGACGTAGAGAAACTGCTTGAATATGAGCTTGGGCTCTATGGTGGGGTCTGGAATGTTCTTGAACTCTTCGTACAGGTCTTCGCCGTAGATCTCGGTCGGGTCGTACCTAAAAAAATATATTTGAATAGTTTTACTTCTACATTCGTGTGTGTATTAATAATTACGCGACTTCGTCCGCGTGGAATAGTATCTTTGGTTAGCATTTTTATGTATTTAATTATTTTTACCCCCCCCCCCCCCTTTTTTTAACCCCTTACAACCCCATTTCGCAATAAAAAGTAGCCTATGTCGGAGTCTAGACCATCTGTATATACCAAATTTCATTCAAATCCGTTCAGTAGTTTTGGCGTGAAAGAGTAACAGACAGACAAACACAAACACGCAAGTTAACTGAAATAGCTGTTTCATCAATAAACATTTTGTGTTGGTGCGGGAATCGAACCCGCGACCCTTACGTCTCAATCGGCGCTCAATCCGTCGTCGTAATGTTAGTGCCATGAAAGTGTAACCTACCTGTGTTCGTTAATAAACTCCATGGCATCGTTAATGGCGTCTCTCATGAAGGTGTCCAGCTCCACGTAGGCCTCCGGGAGCCCCTCGACCGAAGCCCTACTGCTGAACTCGATGATCAGCTCCTTTGGCTTCGATAAGCTGCCTGCGAGTCTGAAAAAAAACCATATGACGTTTTAAAAATATTCTACTAAGATCTCGTTCAAACTAAATGTTGCCAGTACTTTTTATGATACTTTAAAATACATCAATCAACTTACAATATACTTTTTTTTAGTTTTCTTATTTTAGAAGTTAGATGGGGGGGGGATAGATATTACCACTTTGAAAGTGTATATTAATTTATATAACCTTTTGTGCAATATAGTAAATATCTATCTATCTAATGCGGTTCACAAAATAAATGTGCGTGCAAGAATGTTAGTTCTTTGACAACTGGTTGCCAAACTTGGTTGTCAATGCGGCCGGAAAGGACAGACACAACGAATCTAGCGAAAAAAGAAAAATCTATCTTCATTGGCATCTGGTTAAGTAGCAAGAAATGTTAGTTCTTTGACAACTGGTTGTCAAACTTGGTTGCCAATGCGACCGGAAGTGACAGACACAACGAATCTAGCGAAAAAAAGAAAAATCTATCTTCGTTGGCAACTGGTTAAGTAGCAAGAATGTTAGTTCTTTGACAACTGGTTGTCAAACTTGGTTGCCAATGCGACCGGAAGTGACAGACACAACGAATCTAGCGAAAAAAGAAAAATCTATCTTCGTTGGCAACTGGTTAAGTAGCAAGAATGTTAGTTCTTTGACAACTGGTTGTCAAACTTGGTTGCCAATGCGACCGGAAGTGACAGACACAACGAATCTAGCGAAAAAAGAAAAAATCTATCTTCGTTGGCAACTGGTTAAGTAGCAACAATGTTAGGTCTTTGACAACTGGTCTGGTTGTCAAACTTGGTTGCCGATGCGACCGGAAAGGACAGACACAACGAATCTAGCGAAAAAAGAAAAATCTATCTTCGTTGGCAACTGGTTAAGTAGCAACAATGTTAGTTCTTTGACAACTGGTTGTCAAACTTGGTTGCCAATGCGGCCGGAAAGGATAGACACAACGAATCAACATACTTATTTTTTTTTTGCCATTTGGCTACGGAACCCTTTGAGTATATAGCCACTGGAGATGCCATACCGGGCGTTTCCCCTCCGGCAAAGTACATTGGTCAACTTTCGGAACTGGTCAACTAAGTTATACAAAACTACTTGGATGTCGCTACATCGCCATTTTGCATCGCTCCGTGTCGCGTGACGTTTCTCTTAAAAATGGTGAATTGTGCAGTATTTTCATGTAAAAGGCGATCTGACAGCTAAAATTCGCAACAAGATCGCGTTTCCTATCATAAGTAATGACTTTTATTAATTATTAAATGTGTATTAAACTAGAAAATCTATTTTAATAAAAAACCGTTACGATACGTAAACGACAGAAAAATTAATAATGATATCGTGGTATCGGTCCTAGTGATGGGACCAATTAAATCAACTCGACATTTGAATGAATCATTCACTCACTGCAGTTAGTTTCAAAATCCGTTCTTTTCATTATATTTTGAATAAAATAGTATAGACGTATATTATAATATTAAAACATTGTAAAGTGAATTAGAGAAATTACTGTCCTTTCTTCTGGTCATACGATGTTGGAATTTATTCTAAAAATAAAAAGAATTGGTGGCTATAAAATATTTCGAGGTAAAAGGAATAAAATATGTGGTCCGGGAGTATCATGCATGATAACGGAGTAGATAGTAAACCATAATTGGAGCTCGCTAATTTTAATATAGAAAAGTATACGAATGTTCGTTTATCCAATATTTCAAAAAAATTAGACCCCCAGAAATATATTCGACACGTGTACAATAAACTTATTCATTTTGAAAATCAATATAAATGCGTAATAAGGAATTTTTGTAATATTTCAATAAATCATTCTAATTAAAAATATATTGTTTCATTTACTCTCCCTTTGTTTGTCCAAATGTTTAACCCCAAACTAGCGCACATTTGTAATTTTTTACGTTTTAGTATGTATTGCACAACTTCACCATTTTTTAGGGTTCCGAAGTCTACTCGTAATGTCTGTCCGTCTGTCTGTCTGTCTGTCCTGGCTCGTTCTCCGCCGTTTCTGCACCGATTGCCACTGAAAATTGGTAAAGAGATGTATACTGATAATCCAAAAATTGGTTTTTAACATTATTGAAAAATAATTATTTTTTCACCCCCCTTTCCATACAGCGAAAAGTTAATTCGAAAAATAAATTCGACTTACCCCATCGTCTGGTCGGTATCGTTAAAAAGGTATCTTTAAATACAACAAAAATTGCCTTGACATAATGTGGATCAAACCCCCCAGTTTCGAGATATATTAATACAAAGTTAAAATTAGAGCTTCCTCTCCCCCCCCCCCCCCCCCAACTTCACAGTAAATACTGTCATACACATTAAGTTGAATATCAGTTGAGGAAATTTGACAGATTGTGGTAACCTGATGTGTGGCTGACTGTACTTTTAACGAAAACTTTAGCGGACTCTGTATCATACATAGTATTTTTAATACAACTTAACCAACTTATGACGTGCAGTTGCCCTAACTAAATGGTAATGTATGGAAATAACTACCTAACTTAACTATGAAAATAAGGTTTAAGGCCCATCTTTTGGATACGGAACACCTTCATGTGCGTGTCCGACACGCTCTTGGCCGGTTTTATTTTACAAACTGACTAAATAAATATTTATTTATCTTCAATGTGCAGAATTTTACACTTACAATTTTATATATAAGTTCATTCACCAAACTGATTTGACTCATTCTTTGTGTCCCATCACTGTCTTTTTCGTATGTATGCTGCATAGTTACGTGAAATCTTTATTTGTGAGCGTGTATTTTTTGATGTGTTAAATTTTTCTGTAGTGTGCGTTTATCGTGACAGCAAAATTTGTGACTGTTGAGTATTAAAATTTTTGGTGGTGTGCTGTACGTGTTTACCTCGTCCCCCGCAAAAAATGGTGAAAAAAATTGTTAGAAGCGCGGACGTTAGGGCATCTCCAGTGGCTGTCTGCTCTAAGACGGAACCCTAAAAATACCTCCACTCACCTCTTCCCACCATCGATATCTTCAGCAAAATCCATTTCACAGCACAGCTCCCTCTCCAACTCCTCAATCTTCCATTCAAGCTTCTCATACATTGCGAAGTCATCCAAGTTCTCATACACGCCCACTTCCGCACAAGTGTTCGCCGGCTTCTCATCTTCAACTTGTTCACTTTCTCCAGTTTGGCCATCTTCTCCAGGCGCGACGACTGGTCCTAAAAGTTTGATGTTATGATAGATTTGAAAATGATAACTCTGCGATAGTTAAAATTTGGCAATTTTCTTCAGGCGACTGTTCCTTAAATTTTATGACATCGTTCGATGTTATGATAGATTTAAAAACGAAAATAACTCGAATGCTAGTTAAAATTCAAAATAAATAAATAAATTGAGACAACATCGCATACATTGTACTGGTCCCAAACTAAGGTGAGAAATCTTACGATTGTAAAACAGAATCTATATTGTTAAAATCAATATAGCCTGCGATAAATAATGGTGGAAAATGTTATACTTAACTTTATCTATTTGTGTTACAATGATGCTGTTTTATTCCTAAATAGTGGCCCGCCCTCACTTCGCTTTGGGACCGTAATTCAGAAACGAACCAATAGATGGCGCTGTGCTAAATTACATCGCGCAAGCGTTTCGTGTTTTCGGTTTACCTATAAGCCTTGTCATTGTCTATAGAAGTTATCTCTTTATAAATAGTATAAAGTATAGAAGACTAGTGGCCTGCCCTCACTTCGCTTCGGGACATTAGTTACAAAATGAACCAATAGATGGCGCTGGGCGTCGATTAGATCGCGTTAATGTTTCGTATTTTCGGTTTACCTATAAGCCTTGTTGTTGGCTCTAAAAGTTATCTCTTTATAAATAGTAAGAAGATAAATAAATAAAAATAATTGGACATGCCTATTTGTCCAAGTTCTCCATGGTCGGTTTCTCCGTCTGTCTTTGAGGATATATCATCGTTAGCCTCACTGTCTTGCTCAGGGGGTGTTTCCTTCTTCGGTGATGAGAACAAGGGATAGGTGAGTGCTAGTATCCTGGGTCTAGAGTTTTCAGGCGATTGCTTGTATAGCTTCATTATCTGAAAACGATAAAATATTGTAAAGATATCAAAAAAAAAAATTTTTTATGGTATAGGTAGCAGACGAGCAGGCGGATCACCTGATGGAAAGCAATTGCCGCCGCTCATGGACACTTGCAACACCAGTGGAGTTACAAGTGCGCTGGCAATCTTTTATCCCTTTCCCCCCGGGTGGGCCTCCGGTACCCTCACTCACTCGGCGAAACACAGCACAGGGGCTGCTTCACGCCGGTTTTCTGTGAAGCAGTGGTATCACTCCGGTCGAGCCGGCCCATTCATGCCGAACCGTGGCTCTCCCACAGTTAGACAGAATTTAAGATTTGGGGGGAAAGGTTGGCACCGTACTTGGGACTCTACTGGTGTTGCAGATGTCTATGGGCGACGGCAATCGCTTACCACCAGGTGATCCGTCTGATGGTCTGCCATCAATGACATAAAAAATCAGGGATATTTTTATTTAATTTCTTCTTGGCTGGCCAGATGGCACATTATAGTCGACCCCCACTCTGAACAAACCCCCACTCTGAAAACATATGTGTTGTATGTTTGTTTAGTGTCTGGTTGAATTATATGTGTTAAAGTATTATATTTGTGTTGCCTCTGTTGTCTGATATCTGTAACACAAGTGCTTAAACTACTTAGTACGGAGTCAGGTCAATATATGAGATGTTGTGTGAATTTATTTATTATTTAATATACTCACAAACTGCAAGTTTTCATCGGTGTACACCAGATGGCAGCTGTCTATAATGAGCACGTTGATCTGCGCCATGCCGAGCGCGCCCGCCTCCAGGATGCTCCTCAACACCTCTGACGTGGACACCAGGACCTGCGAGTTAAGATTCAGTGGAAATTACTTTGGGAGAACCAACAGCAACTTATAAGAATTTGTTGTTTCTGCATGTGCAAAAACGACGGGGTGTAATAAGTTTGACGTGTCTGTATGTTTGTATGTCTGTGTGAGTGGCATCGTAGCTGATGAACCCAATTCCCACCCAATTTAATGCATCATCACTTCAGCCCACGGACGTATATATAGCTTTGACAAGGGGGGTGTCCCACATTGCAATTTCCCTAACTGAAATAATATTTTATAATGCGGCTCTCCCGAAGTACAATTCAAGGACCGGCTGGACCCAGCGTGCGTTATTACATGTACGCATTCTTAAAGAACGTGAGGTTGATTTGTTGATTTGCCGTCCCAGGGCTATCTACGATTTGCTACCCCACCAAACTTGCCGACCCCTTAATTAAGTTGCCCTTGGCTATAGCCGAATCAACCTTATGTCAAACCAGGCCTCAATGGGGGGGTCCGGACCCCCCCCCCCCTTATATACGTCCATTCAGCCAATAGACAACCACTGTTGGACATAGGCCTCCCCCATGTGCTTGTGTGATGCTATCCAACACGACCACGGAGCATTATCATAATTTAAATGCGGTATATATTCATAAAAAAATATACTCTCTTGTACTCCACAAATTGACCCTTTGTGACCCATTAAGTACCTTCTTTCAAACTCAAGCTGGTTCCGTATTCATGCTTATACTCATGTTTTTAAAATATGACGACAATGTCGCGACCCGGTTATTTCGTTTTGGCGACACGGCTATGGGAAACGCTGTACTACATTAAATTGACAATTTGGAGCAGTAATTTACCAGTTAAAAAGCGTTATTTGTTTTGCGGAACATTTAAGATCATGTTACACAGTAGAATGCATACTCCACACAGTAGATTTTTTTTTTTTTTTATGTGATAGGTAGCAGACGAGCAGGCGGATCGCCTGATGGTAAGCAATTGCCGCCGCTCATGGACACTTGCAACACCAGTGGAGTTACAAGTTCGCTGCCAACCTTTTATCCCTTTCCCCCCGGGTGGGCCTCCGGTACCCACGGATTGCATACTGTTATGATAACTTGTCGGGAGTTTCATAAACTTCTAATTTTGTATTTTACAAGTCACCAACCTCATTTATCTCCAGCTCGTCTGCCCACCGCTGGTCCGGCTGCAGCGCCTGCAACACCTTCAGGTCCGTCATGACCCTCAGCTCGTGCGCCACGACGGCCACGCGCGACGCGCGCGACACGTACACGCTGCGCTGCCTTCCCGAGGAGAGGGGGCTGGGGATGAGAACATTGAAACATTAAACCAGATAGCTCAATACTCAATCCATACTAATATTATAAATGCGAAAGTAACTCTGTCTGTCTGTCTGTTACTCTTTCACGCCAAAACTACTGAATGGATTTAAATGAAATTTGGTATACAGATGATCTAGACCCTGAGAAAGGACATAGGCTACTTTTTATTGCGAAAAGGGGGTTGCAAGGGGTTAAAAGACAACCGAGTGGTGTACGCTTCAGTCCAAGATCCCTGAAGTACCCAGTTCGAATCCTAGAATAATGGGGGTAAAAGGTTACTTTTCCACGCGGACGAAGTCGCGGGCGGCCGCTAGTACTCAATATTTTATAGCATTCCAAAATGTACATACACATACAGATGTTAATTTTAAATTTATAATGAAGTCACAATTTTGGACCCTGTTGCGCACAGCAAAAAGCTCAAGGGCGGATCCACCGTTATGGGCACTGTGGGCATCCCCACAACCTTAAATTTACTTGAGACGTCATACTTTCTTCTATCAACTTAGGATCAAGTGTCCAGTCTAAGAGGGGGATTGGTGAGGGAGGGTGTACCCACAACTATGGGCGTAGCTAGGGGGCACGAACCGCTAGAAAATGTTTCATTTCAATTATGTAAGCACACGTGGAGCATCAGCAATTTTATTATAATTTTAGTTCATAAGATTGTAGCAAAAAAAGGCACGGACCTTGAGACTGTGGAATCTAAAGTGCCTGAATAAAAAAAAACCAGATAGCTATTACCTGCGACTTCATCCGTACCCCCCTCTTATAACCCCCCCTTTTGCAACAAAAAGTAGGCTATATCCTTTCTCAGGGTCTAGACTATCTGTATACCAAATTTCATTCAAATCTGTTCAGTAGTTTTGGTGTGAAAGAGTAACAGACAGAGTAATTTGAAGCAAGCGTTATGACCGAATCGGAGTTCCCCACTCTTTCACACACGCTGTGTGCGCTTTCGTTTGAATGTAACAGGTATATTCTCATTCATACAAAACCATTTAACATCTGGATCATTCATATCTTTAAGGAAAGAGTGAACAGGCATCTTCTAGTAGTATCCTAGACCTCATCGACACTTTTAATCCTGTAATTAACAAAATGTGTTCTTTTATGACATTACCCCCTGATTTTGTAGGCTTCCTCGTGAACTAGGCGTGTCGATATAAAAGAGGCATACTCCACAACTAGAATATTCTTCTCCCCGGCCGCTGCAGCCAGCCGGGCACCGCCCTCGGCCGCTGTGAATCGCGAACAGCATGTTTCCATTGCCTGAAAAGTGTCATGATTCTGCATTAATTAAAAGACAAAAAAAAATCTTATAGGCAATTCAGCATCGGATTCTACTTAGTTTCTCTTTAAATTCTAATAAATAATAGTCGAATTGGTATTTTAATAACAAAAGATGCTCAGTATATGAGAGGAACAACAACAGGATACCGAACGTAAGTGTCGAGAGTTTATTTCAAGTTCGAAAGTTTACAGGACAATATATGTGATGATGTCTCAATTTATTTATTTATATAGGATCTCCGTTTAGGTTATTAAGACACGAAAACAATACAAATACTCACGTTATACATGTTATTCCGCTAAACACACTTCAGGCGAGAACTATAGACCTTGTTTAACCGTAATAACAGCGAACAGTAGGTAATAATCATTGTGAAAATCGCAAACAGAGGTAGGTTCGGATTACCGCATATTTCGTAGAAAAACCATTTGTTGTTACAAAACCCCCACGAGTGGTAAGTTTATTATTATCTTGCGGGAAGATGGTGAGTGAAGTGTAGCGAAATTCTGCAATTTTCTTTGCAAAACAACGAAAAACAGAATTTGCAGATTGCAGGACGAAACGTAAAGTTCAATGACATTTGAGTTGTAGCGTTATGTTATTGGTCTACATGAAACATAAACTTAATAAACCTTAATATCTTATTAAAATTTACATTCAAATTAATATTTTTCATTATGACAAAATAAATAACTACAAAATTGTAAGTAGGTAATGAGTAGAACATATAATTTAAAGAAGCACGTAAAATAAAAATTATAGCTACTCTACTCATTGAATAACAAAACGTTTTACTAGTGATGCAACAAATATTAAAACAGATGACAAACTTATCGATATTTGTAACAAAAATACACTGCATCGGCTGCAAATTAAATAACAAATTTTATTATTTTTGCAGTCCATTAAAAAAGATCGGAAAAAGATATTGATAAGTAAGAGTTCTTAGCCCCCCTTCCAACATTCCAGACTAACATTTATTTAACTAGCCTCAATAAAAATAACCATAAAATATCCGAACTTCTCAAAAAAATGCGAATTTTGCGATTTACAGAGGGACTTGTGACAGTTGACCACTCACATGCTAAGATAATAATAACAATGGCTGTGTTGCAAAAATGCTACACTACTTGTAACTTTTTTTGGCACTAAATGGACAAAACGTAGGGTGATCGAGACAGTGATTGCCCACTTAAGAAAATTATGCAAAGTTATTATTTTATTTTTGAATGTGAAAGCTAAACAACGAGCTAGTTAAAGCCTTGATGTATCATTTGAAGCAGTTATCATGGTATAAAAACATTCCATTTAGTATTTAGAGGGGGTGGGCAATCACTGAATTTTTAGACGAAATTTTAAGATTTTTTTTGCAAAACGTTATAATTACAAAAATTCTTTAGATATTTGAATTGTTGTTAACTTATCTCAAAGCTAAACTACCAACGTTCTACAAAAGTTGCACACTGTTACTCAATTGTTAAAATAAAGGATTTAATTGAAATAAAACTTTGTATAATTTTCTTAAGTGTGCTCATCGTATATACCTACCCATGCAAAACGACTTGAGTTCGTTATTAAAAAAAGTCGCGACTAAGTTTTGAGTCTTTTAGTAAAGAACTCGGAGTGGTTTTATTTCCTAGTCGTATTATAACAACTAGAGTCTCCTCAGATTAATAAAAACTTGAGTCGTATTTTTGGAGTAGAGTCTTGAAAATCGAATCTATTATAGTACTTTAGTCCTAACTTAAAGGACATAAAAGACTAGAGTTCTTTCATCTCTTTTTTTTTTATGTGTTAGGTAGCAGTCGAGCAGGCGGATCACCTGATGGTAAGCAATTGCCGCCGCTCATGGACACTTGCAACACCAGTGGAGTTACAAGTGCGCTGCCAACCTTTTATCCCCTTCCCCCCGGGTGGGCCTCCGGTACCCTCACTCACTAGGCGTAACACAGCACAGGGGCTGCTTCACGCCGGTTTTCTCTGGATAAGATATTAAAATTCTTTTGAAAGTTCCGTATAAATGCAGTTATGTTAAGTGTTGTAATTATTAATTAATTGCATGGTATCCCGCAAGCTGCTACAACAAAACAATTGACTTGACAGGGCGGCGATTAACTTGTTTTCTTTCTGTGCTTGTTCTGTTATTTGTCTGTGGTTCTATTTTAGTCCTTTGGGCCATTGTTTCTTCATTTTAATACATAAATACTGCTTGGAGTGTTGGTTCTAAGTTTGTTCTTAAGGATCAAGTTGACATCATCAGTCACACCCAGTTTAATTATTTTCTGTACAACAGGTAAATATTTATAAGCCATTAATATTCCATTACATTATAATTGGACTGAAATGCATTGAGTAAGTCCTTTACTTACCTTCGTAATAATAGTTTACTTTATGTAGGTAAATAATGCTCTTTATTTAAAATCAAATTTGTGTCAAAAAAATGGAGTAGGTAAGTAGATAGGTATAAGATAATTATTATGGCAAGATAAGATAAATGTTAATATTTACATGCACAAACTTGTAATTATAAACGTATTAAGTACGCTGATTTAAAAATAAATAAAAACAAAATAAATAGGTATGTAGATGTAGTAAATAATAAGTTACCTAGAATAACTCCTTTTATTCTATATTAGTTTCTTTTTATGAATTTTATGTAGGTACGCTTTATTGAACTATAATAATCAAAATGCGCCTTCCAGCACACCACAAACGAATCCGACTGGGAACGGACCCGAGACCTTCCAAATACTAGTTGGTGGAACCTTGCGTTAACTACCTAGGTTGTCAAGGTATTTTTAGTTTAATTATATTAAAGTTTGCTAATTAATTGAAAAATAAATTTGTAACTCTGAAATTATAACCTCATGAGACCTATAATTATAGATTAAGGGCACCTTCTAGATCATAATATAATAATTAATAAAAAAGTACCAATAGGAGTTTCCAAACATTTTGTCCGTAATAAAAAAATATTATGATAAATATAATACAGAGTGCAAAGACAACATTGGGTCCTGGACGGAAATTCTTATTAGTATTTATTATAGTTATTATTTATTCTTAAGTAATACCTACCTATCTCTTTGAGTATATACCTATCTTTAAGTAAATATTCTTTGAATTTTAGGGTTGTGGTGGCCAGGAATTCATTGCAATTTTCCATCAATCGATCCAGTTATTTATTTTTAGTATATTTAGTGTACAGGAACCTTAGTTCTTTTAGGATTAATTATACTCTGCAGTTAAGTACTCTACTCTTACACTTATCAATGGTTTGAGATATCCATACATTTCCTGTATGCTCATAAATTCAAAAGGAGATTGGGTAACTGTAGCTTCTGATAGAGAACAATGAAAGGAACTGGAGGACTTTGTCTGTTTGAGGCATAGGATTTAGTCGAAAAAGTTTTATGTGCATTTTATGTAAAGCTGTCTAAAATAAAGGCTTTTATTATTATACTAGTGGCCCGCCCTCACTTCGCTTCGGGACCGTAATTCAGAAATGAACCAATAGATGGCGCTGTGTCCAATTACATCGCGCAAGCGTTTCGTGTTTTAAGTTTACCTATATGCCTTGTCGTTGTCTAAAGAAGCTATCTCTTTATAAATAGTATAGAAGAAGATTCTTATAAGTAGGGTGGAAATTAATTGCATTGATAATATCATTGTTCACGTTCGTTTTCAATAGTGAGCATTCACCTGACGGATGTAACTCGGACGTTGTTTCAGCAAGTGATTTTATGTAGAAAGTCTTATTAGCCGTTAATGAGGCTGAATATAAATAGTCACCACCTGAATTTGAACCTTTATGTTCATAGACATGACAAGACATGGGCGGCGTTGATCACTTACCATTAGGTGAGCCGTCTTCTGCTCGTTTGTTCGCTATAATGTACAAAAAAATACCGAAATCAATTGAACATTTTGTTAACTTAGGTAGGTATGTCTTATTAAGGGTTATGCTATGACCAAATTGCCCAGATAGCAAGCGAGCTTGCTGCAAAATTGATTTTTAGATTGTCACGTCAAACATGAAAAATCAAGTTTATGACAAAATTTGCTGTAAGCTTGTTGATTAAGGTATTATGTTTCAAGGCTTTGATAATTTTGAAGCAAAGTTCGACCGCAAATATAAAATTGTAATGCTATGTATTTGTACTAGATTACCAAGTTATTTGTGCGGTTCAGGGAACGAAACGAACTCTGTGCATTTTGTTTAGCAAAGCAAACCGCAAATCATCATCAGCAACCCACGTTCGTCCACTGCTGGACATAGGTCTCCCCTAATGCACGCCACCGCTCCCGATTTTCGGCCACTCTCATCCAGCTCACTCCAGCCAGCCTTCGAATATCGTCATCCCATCTTGTAGCAGGGCGTCCAACACTACGTTTGCCGAGTCGCGGTCTCCACTCAAGGACCTTATGGCTCCAACGGTTGTCAGTTCTGCGGCTAATGTGACCAGCCCACTGCCACTTCAGTTTGCTAATTCGGTGGGCTATGTCGGTGACTCTGGTTTTTTGTCGGATTACATCATTTCTGATGTGGTCCTTCAAAGATACTCGTGTTGTTCTTCAAGAAAGGCGACAACCGCAAATATAAAATTGTAATGCTATGTATTTGTACTGGATTACCAAGTTATTTGTGCGGTCGGGCGCGGTGCGGTGGTTATTTTCTACATCGCGATGACGAGATTTTTTTCCAAACAATGACTACCAGAAGTCCAATTTGAGAATATACTTGAGTCATGGATTCTTTATTGCAGTCGTGACTGTTGAGGAGCGTCACTCGGGGACGTCTGCCACTGCGCCCTGCTTGGGAAAGTGCGTGGAACTGAGATAAGGTTTTTTTATATGATAGGTAGCTAGCAGACGAGCAGGCGGATCACCTGGTGGTAAGCAATTGCCGCCGTCCATGATGAACACATGTAACAAGTGCGCTGCTAACCTTTTATCCCCCTCCCCCCCGATTGGCCTCCAAACTTTGTTATGTCAAACTTGCATACACTTTATAGAATAATTTTCTAGCAAGTTTGTTGCTTCGGAACTAGAAAGTTTGATTTAACCTCGCCTCAAGTTTATACACTTGCCACGGCAAATTTGAGACAAAGCTTCATGTTTATCGCAAGTCAGTTTCAAGTTTAAATTGTTATCTGGGTGATGAAGCACTTATAGTCTTCGGCACGAAACAGCGGTTATGACCTTGAGTGCGCAGAAACCAATTTTTATAGAAAGTCTTCTTTTTTACAAGTGCGCAAAATAACGGCCATCACCATACTTTCGTGCCTACTTAGTAATATCAAACATGTTTAGCGTCATGCCAAGTTACCTGTCCCACAGTGCAAAACTAGCACTTGTGTCTCAGATAATACAGTCCAACGTTCAAAAAAAGCAACTTGACATTATGCTGTGTGTACATTTATGTTCCTATCTAATCAAATACTGAGGTGCGTGCTTGGATTCAAATCTAAGACCTCTATTCATAAGGCACATGGTCGTTCTATCCAATTTAAAGCTATCCATCATCGTCATTACAAGAATAACTCTAGTTTTTTATATTTTCTTGTTGCATTATTTCCGTACCTACATTGTTACAAGCGGTCTTCTTATGACCACGGCTAGGCTGTTAAATCGTAGCCGAAATGTCAAGCACTAACAATATAACATATTACCTACCTACTTAAAAATAAACGTCGCGTTAATACCCGTTTTAATATAATATTATAAGAACAAAATTCAACACTTCTTTGTAATTAATACCTACGTAATTTGTCGAAAGTAAAGAAAGAGCTTCTAGAAATTTGATAAGATAGATACAAGGCTAAAAGCAGTCAATGGACACTTTGTATAACCGATGCGATGGTAGTTTAGTAGATAAGCCTACTTGGAAGCGCAGTGACTGGTGAGTTGCACTATAAAGCAACGACTGCGTTTGGAATCGCGGGTTCGAACCTGGGTCAAGCGAAAATGAGTGAATGACGGATTAAGTATGGTGCTCTATAGATATCCACCATGTTTTATCCTTTAAATGTTCAATGTGTCGCATGAGAATTCTTACTATTCTCACAACATCTCATACATGAATGAGGAAGAACACTGGGGCGCTGTGTGGTTGCGATATATTAATCTTATTTGACGGTTGCCTTCCAGACTGGTATCCTCGATCCACAGTTCGACTCACACTTTTAAAGTAAAAAAAAAGTAAAGTATCAGCCTATATACTTCCCGATCTCCGGGTTCGATTCCCGGGTCAAGCAAAACTATGTTTCGAATTTTTCGAACATAGCTCGGGTTTGTGATCACCAATCCGCATTAGGTAAGCGTGGTGATTAAGCCTAATCCCATCATAGTAGCGATAACTTGATTTCGATGATGGAGGCCTTTGCCCTGCAGTGGGACTCTCACTTTTATTAAATCTTTTTCGATTGCACGTTTTAGATACTTAGTTTCTAAAACATGTTTGACCAGGATTCAGTTGGTCTGGTTCCGCTGTTAATGGGTGGGGTGATCCCAAATCCCGAATCATGCTCTAAGCGTTAAGCGTGCCCTGGGCAGCAAAGCTTTAAACGCAACCGTAATTATTTGTAATAAAAATTAGGTTTTTACTGGAAAAGATTATACCGAATTCGCTCTTTTGGTATCAGTTTACGCGGCATCCATTCCCTATTCCAACTTGATAGCTTGATTAATCCGAAAAGTGATTGATGCACCGGAGAACTAATAATTCTATAGAATATAACACATTAAGTGCCTTACAACAGTTGAGTTTTTTTGTTTTGCAATGAAGAGCCTATCTATTTCTCTATCTTTATATTTTGAGATGAGTTTGATGTAGGATGTCATGTCTTTTTTATATTTAAAATTGGCTTGCTCTTGGCTTCATACTGAGTTGAGAAGCCTAAATTCTTCTAGCTAAAAAAAATTAGGTTGTACTCATTGGGGAAAACAGACGTAGGGAGGGAGGGGTCTAAATGTTTTATCCTCCATAACAAATTCACAAACTTAATTTCATTTATGATAATAAAGCTATTTAGTACGGAATCGGAAAGATGGAGGTCCCTTTTGGTATATTTACTTTACTCTTTAAATGTATGTATGTAGGTACCTTTCTTTTTTTAAAGAGAGTATTTTTTATATTATATAATTATTATGACGCAATTTTAGTTTATTATGGTAGTGGAACCATATTCAATGGACGAACTTGAATGCCTTTTTGTGTTTTATTCAGACTATTACATATACGCCACGTCACATCGAGCTACCGTTTTTAATTGGGTATTTAACTAAAATTTTTTTGCCATTGGTTCTTATTTACCAATATTTTGATAGAGTAGGTATCAATATTTTTTACTATATCGAGATTAGTCAAATACTCAATTTGAGACCGTTCTTATCTCTGAGACACAAGGCCTGTTTTTGAACTGAAAAGAAAAACTTGACACCATTATTTTCCTTTATGTTTTAATGGTAATTGTCACATAGGAGAGGATATTTTTTATACCGTTTTCAATCTTGTTTCAGGTATTAAAATGTCCCACAATCATACTACAAATTACGATGGAGCTAATAACAGAAATGGCATTCCACAAAACCTAATAAAAAATTTCAACATTTATGAAGTTTTAGAACCTATCAAAGTGAATAAATTGAAAGAAGACACTCTATTAATAGATCTGGGGGAGTCTTCTCAAGTTAGGAATGAAATTAGTGATTCAAGGCCAACAAGATCAACACAGGAAGAAAACGACGGTTTTAGTATGATAGACTTGTATCAAAACATTTATGTCACCCCTGAACTTGTGTCGAAGCCAATAGAAAAACCAGTGTCGAACAATCAAACAACAAACGTAGATTATGAAGAATTTTTACGCAAATTAGACATGAAGAAGAAGTTTAATAGTATTCCGGAACCATCCTTGGATAAAAAGAGTTACAAAACACATCAAGCGGAACTGGAACAAACTTTTGACAACTTAGGATATAAAGATCATCGAAGTATGACTAACAATGTCGTTTATCATAATTTCGATAGTTCCGATCCAGCTGAGCATGACGAATTGATAGATGAACTTCTTGACAGAAGTCTAAGCGCGCTAAAGATATCTAAAGCAACAGACGTTGCTGGTAAAGCCCGTGTTTTGAAAACACCAAACTTAACAAATAATACTAGAAACGATTCATTTGTATTACATAAAGAAAACATAAAATCTGTACATAATGTTGCAAGCACCCGTCAGGTATTGTATGTGAATGATGATGGCCTCCTAAAAGAAACATTTATTTTACCACAAGCTAGTATCACGCGTGAACCAGTAACAATAAATTCAAAATCAAAATTGAATGATAATTTAGTATCTGGCTTCTTAAAAGCGATGGAGTGTAAGGATATCAAATTAAAAACTACCCAAGATCAACCTGCCAATCATACTTCAACAAATGCTGGTTTACAGTCTTCGTTGCCGTCCAGTGCGAGATACGATGGACCAAATCTATCAAGATTGTTATTGAATAACGATAAACTTGCAAAGTGGAAGACAACTGTGAAAAATGCTAACGTTAACGACTCAAAGTTTAATAATGACACATTTGAATTAATCAAAACTACGACTGATCCAGAGATAATGTCTGTGATGCCCGTTAAAGCAGTTATAAAAGACAACAAAGCTTTCGCCAAAAAACTTCGCATAACAAGTGACTCTGAAAAACGTAACTACACTAAAGGCCCAGACTTGAATGAAAAAAGAGTTGTTATTCCTCAAATTTTGGATCGATTGGGCTTGGAGAAAAAAGTATATACCGATAAAAAGAACTTCCAAAGACGTCTTATATTAGACGCTGGATCTAAGCAAAGTGGGAAATCAAATGGGAAATGTATTGAAATACCTGTGACACTTGAACCTACTACTTTGATGGAAGATTGTAATAAGGAAAGACTTAAAGCTTTTAGAACTAGACAAAAGTTCGATAATTTTGTAAATGGTTCTATTCTACCGTGAATATTGCTTTTGTTTCTAAATATTGTGTTGATTATGTTGTATAAATGCGTAAAGATTATTATTATATTAATCAATTTTAAAGCATTTACTTAGGACACAACGGGGAGTGAATATACGCTGAGATGAGATGAAAAAAGGCTGCTATTATAATATACCCTATGAATGAATATATTTTTATTTTTGGTATAGCAATGCTTTGCAATTTCTTAAGTAAATATTAAGATAGTGTAGGTATTTCTTAAGGAATACCTAGACTGTGGAAGGTTGTGGGTTCGGGTCCCACCTGAACCCTCCGATGATTTTTTTGATTAAAAAAAAACAAATACTCTAAAATTATCTGTCAGTAAAGTCGTGTTTATTCTTGAGGAACTCCTGGAGTTCGATAGCATTATAACTATGGGACTACCATACTCCAAAGATTTCCATACTCTACGAAGTAAGCGGCAGTATGGCACCGTCAATTAATTTCATCACCTTTCTATTAGTAATTAGGATAACAAAATGTTATGTTACTTACATTTTATATAGTTATTATTCCATAGTATTGTAAAATAATTGGAAAGAAAGTTTGGGTTCTTAATACCATCAAAAGAAGGAAGCTGGAATATCTCGGACTAAAATACTTGGCTCGAAATAATAATAATATTATGAACTATTGCAAGTAGTAACTAATAATACAGAGCAATAAAGGAAGGAAGGGAAGCACAGGAAGAAACACCCTGGCTTAAAAATCTAATTTAATGACTATTTTTAGAATTATTAATATTATTATATTGTAATCTTTATGTTAATTATGAGAAATGTATTGCAATAAAATTATACCAGTAATTGCGAGTTTAATCTGAATTCGACTTCCTCAATCCAGTGATAAAAACCTAATACGGTATTATGGCGTTCCACCCAAGCGATGAGGTACCAGATTCGATATCTGGTCGTCGGATGAGTTTCAAAAACGAGATTTATAATCTTTTTTAGGTTAATTAATTTTCTTCTAGGGATTGCCCTAGTTTATGGAAATGGGAGTCGGAAATAGCTTGCATGCTGGTCCGATTGCTACCTATCACATAAAACTGAGCTGCTCATCGAAAAAATGCTACTTAAACATTTAATCTCTTTCTCTACCTATGTAATGCGTTGTGATACCCAATAATTCTAGTATTACTCTTAATTATACTGGGGAATATACAAACTAAGCCATCCCTCCGTTTTCAACAAACATGCTCTCTTTACTGCAAACAAAAATTGGGTGCTAGGTACATACCTACTACTTTACCATAACTACAGTTGCCAACGAAGGTATTTCCGAGCAGATACGACCTAGTGATCTTCAAGAAAAGGGTTTATTCCTTCCTTATGAGCCGGCAACGCATTGGTAATGCCTCAGGTGTTGCAGATGTTCATGGGCGGCGGTGATCACTTATCATCAGGCGAGCCGTCTGCTCGGTTGTCGTTTTTTTAATGTAAAAATATATATTAACAAAATAATTTAGTTAACCAGTGGATAGGAAGGAAGGAAGGAATAAAGATAAATTGATGCTACTGTAAATAAATCTACCTACATCCTAGCTAGGTAGGTATTTCTATTTTAAAAACTGTTAGCTCTTTAAGTGAACCCGAAAAGAGATATTTGCCTGAAAACATCCCTGTTTTTTGTCTACCAGATTTTTAAGAACAATCCGAACGTGTTTTTCCATTTATCGATAGAAGTATCAGTTGATTGTATCGATTGTAGCATCACTTCAAGTGTCAAATTATCAAAACAAAGTTGTGTTCCATAATCGTCGTTTTCGTATCATTTTCGCTCTAATAGCAGGAAATTGTAATCGTTTGTAAGTTTCAATAGGCTATCAAATGCAATTACCGCAAACAGATGCTTATTAATGGATCTGTAAAACAAGAACACGCTTAATTGGTGTATTTTTTTGACAAGCAAAGCAAGAAAGACGGATTTGGTGTGTTTCAAAATAAATATATATTAATTAATAACGTAAACATGGATGTAATTGCTAGCCTGGAAAAAGAAATTGCTGATCTGCGTATGTTATTACAAGAAAAAGAATCCAAACTCAGTGAAATTCGGAAAGAAGTAGCATTGGTGAGTATCGTTTTTTTAAGTATTATTCATTTTCATTGAAATTTCATTGTATTTCCATAAAATTTGCAATTAAAGTTCTTTAGAGTATTCTAGAAATAAATGCCCTTGAATTTAATGGTTTTGAATTAGAATTAGATTTGAAACAAATGTATGAACTGTATAAAATTATGAAATAAAAACCCTGAACATTTGTCTATTAACCTGACATAATTTCAGCAACAAGTGAATTCACAGAACTCAATCACAAGTTATACACAATGTGGCATTAGCGCTGCTACTGCAACCAAGTTTGGTGATCAACTACCAAGATGGGCGATAGAGAGGTAAGCACATTTTTTAAAATCCTATCAAATATTATAAATGCGAAAGTAACTCTGTCTGACTGTCTGTTTCTCTTTCACTCACGCCAAAACTACTGAAAGGATCTGAATGAATTGGTATACAGATGGTCTAGACTCTGAAAAATAACATACTACTTTTTATTGTGAAAAAGGGGTTGTGAGTGGTTAAAATGGGGGGCTGAAAATGATTAAATAATTAAAAATGCTACCTAAAGATACTATTTCACACGGACAAAGTCGTGGCTTCGTGGGTATTACGATGAGACTATTACGATGAGAGGCCTATGTCCACCTGTGGACAGCAACAGGCTGATGATTATAATCATGAGATTAATTTGGATAATTGTGCATGAATTGGCAATACAAAGAAAAACAAATAGAAAACTATATTGAGTTTACAAAGAATAAAAAATACTCAGATATTTTTTTTTTAATGCGTAATGTAGTGTTGGACGCTCTGCTACAAGATGGGATGACGACATTCGAAGGCTGGCTGGAGTGAGCTGAATGAGAGTGGCCGAAAATCAGGAGCGGTGGCGTGCATTGGGGGAGACCTATGTCCAGCAGTGGACGAGCGTGGGTTGCTGATGATGAAACAGCGAAACCTATAATCAGTCTTACTCTGTTTTATTCCTCAACTGAAACTCATCTTTAAATCTCATAATTTCAGGTACAGCAGACAAATTCTTCTGCCAGACATCGGAGTTGCTGGCCAGGAGAAACTGTGTGCTGCGAAGGTTCTGGTAGTCGGGGCTGGGGGCCTCGGGTGCCCTGCTGCGGTATACTTGGCTGGAGCCGGTGTTGGTATGTTATTATTTATATGATTATCTGATAACCAAGCCAATGGATGAATGGTGAGCATTGCTAAGTATACAAATACAAATCATACCTATGTTTGCTACTAGTGGCCCGCCCTCACTTCGCTTCGGGACCGAAATTCAGAAATGAACCAATAGATGGCGCTGTGCTCAATTACATCGCGCAAGCGTTTCGTGTTTTCGGTTTACCTATAAGCCTTGTCGTTGTTAATTGAAGTTATCCCTTTATAAATAGTATAGAAGATTAAAATTAGGGTACAAGGGTTAATTAGGCCATCTGATGATATGGCCAGCCCAGTCCCATTGCAGTATATTTATTGTATGTTCCAGGTCAAATTGGCATCGTAGACTATGACACAGTGGAACTCACAAACATACACCGGCAGGTGCTCCATGCGGAGAGCGATGAGAATGTGAGCAAGGCTGAATCGGCTGCTCAAAGCTTGAGAAGGTACCTAGTTGTCTCGTTATTAAAAAGTCAAGTCAACTATGGGGTTCCCCCAGTAATTCCAATCTTGAGGTACGAGTTCCAAATCATTGCTCTAAGAACGGTCTCCAACGCGCACTGGTTTGTAAGAAACACTGGAATGTATTTGTACAGTCAACTCCAAAAATATGTATACACTTTAGGACCTTGTCATAATACATATGTATAAGAAAATATTATCAATAAAATTGTGAAAACAAAATAATAATTATAAACATTATGAGCCGTCGCTAACAATTATGTATTGTGACAAGGTTCTAAAGTGTAGGTATACATATTTTTGGAGTTGCCTGTACCTCAAAATGTCAGGGAGGAGGTGAACAAATGCTAAAGACAAGGAGAGATTAAATGAACATAACAATTAGCAATACAGTAGCTATAGTCTGTTTCAATTATGATGTCCCTCTGGACATTTCGACGAACGTAACTCTGCATGTTACGTGTACGTAACGCGCGAGATCTATAGATCAAATCAAATATTATATCTTTTTGTACTTGGTAGTAAATCGTCATTAGGAAAATATACAATTAAACAAAAATACCCTACAATTGGGTATTTGACTAATCTCGATTTAGTAAAAAATATTGATACTCTATTAAAATATTGGTAAATAACAACCAATGGCCAACATTTTCAGTTAAAAATGTATCGTTTAGCTGGTTTTGTGAGCATTCAAAGTTTCATAGGCAAGTCCATTTTTTAAGTATAAAATTAAAAAATAATAATTATATCATTGAACTACCCGTTCATTTTCCACCAACTTTTATTATAAAACCATTTACTTAAACGAAACATTTGATATAGCTACCATACAAAATTTACTAGACGCGCATACAAGAGTTTGCGTTGTGACGTCACAATACAATAGCCATTTGTATAGAGCGTTTTTGGGCTTGCCCAAAATGCTCTTAAAGTTGTGATATCTCAGGTAATTCAAATGAGAATCAAGTGATTCTTTCAACGATGTTTCTTAAATTGAGGCGTCTTTTGATTAAACACATAAAAAAATTTAGTCAAATACCCAATTATAGTCTGTTTCAATACATTCAATTATGAAGTCCCTTTTTGTATTTGGTTGTTAATCGTCATTTGAAAATTATACAATATCCAAAAACATCCTACAATTGATTCACAAGCAAAATTACATATTGTTTTTGAATATAATGCTCAAAATAATGTAACTTCAAAAATAAAACAATAGTTATTTTTGCGCGATTGCGGTTACGTACTATGGTTTGTGATTGACTTTTGAACATAGTGACGCACCTCAAGTATTCGGCATGTTCCAGAGATACAAAATTCTATATTTGCCGATTTAAAAAAATCGTGTTCATTAATCATCATCTGCCATTTTAAGTGTCACTTCATCACTACGAGGAGAGTGCAGAAAAGCCTACGACTAAGTCTGCAGCATGAAACAATAGCGATGACCTTGAGTACGCAGAAACCAATTTTAGTAGAAATTCATCTGTTCTACAAGTGCGCAAACTAACGGTCATCGCTATTGTTAGATGCCGCGGATTATACAATAAGACGTACGTGTTTTTCTTAAGTTAGTTTGTTGTTTTGTTGTTGAGTGTCGTTTATTGTTTTGTTTGTAATGCCAAATAAAGTCTAAAAGTGTTCCTTCGACAATCTCTAAAAAACCTTAGTTGTGAAAGTTACTTTGATTAAAATTGGTTACAAATCGATAATCGATGCCGCTGAATATCGATTTCTAAGAGTACTTCCTTAGTACTGAACTTTTGACATCTTTCCAAAGGGACATCATAATTGAAATAGACTATAAAAATCTGTCACTAGACCAAGAAAATGTAAAGAGGCTTAAAATAATAAATAATAATAGATGCGCCAGAACATCACACCAATCAACCTGGTCTCAAACTAGGGCAACCGCTGTACTATGAGCACCAGGTGACGATAATTAAATGGGGGCGCCAACCTAGAACACCCAGACCCAAGAAAACTTAGAACATCTTAAAAAAATAATTAAACTTAGAAAAATAATCGAACTAACCAAAAAAAGGTTACTTTTAGCAATAATTGACATTATTGTTACTTGTCGCGTGTTTTATATATTGTATTGCATCTTGAAAAATTCAATTTACTTTTATCTAAGTCTGTAATGTTTTGCTTTCTTAAAAAATATCGAATTTTCGCCACAATCAGTGTAAATAGGTTGGCGGCGCTAGTTTCATTCGTATAGCCCCTTAAAGAGATGTAAATGTTCACAGATACACCCTGTATGTCTCCTACATGTTATATATTTTTGTTTTACAGTATAAACTCCCGCATTAAGGTGGTCCCCTACAATGTACAGTTGGACTCGTCGAACGCCCTAGAGATCGCGTCGCAGTACGACGTCGTGTTGGACTGTACTGACAACGTGCCCACTCGATACTTGCTAAACGACCTGTGTGCTTTGACTAAGGTAAATCATCCATACTAATATTGTAATGCGAAAGTAACTCTGTCTGTCTGTCTGTTACTCTTTCACGCCAAAACTACTGAACGGATTTAAATGAAATTTGGTATACAGATGATCTAGACCCTGAGAAAGGACATAGGCTACTTTTTGTTGCGAAAAGGGGGTTGTAAGGGGTGAAAAGGGGGGTAAAAAGTTACTTTTCCACGCGGACGAAGTCGCGGGCGGCCGCTAGTAAAACATATTTGCGCTGCGAGAAAAAAAAAACTGTGTTTATCTGTTCTTTATGAAATAGTAGATTTTTTTATAATAGATACTATACTCCAAACTGGAATTCAAGACAAAAAAATCTACGACAGATACGTCACTGTCAAATCTGTTAATGTCATTTCAAGCGACGTTTTCAGGTTTCGCCAACCTTTTTGGCGGATTCTGTGGGTAACTGTGAAACAAGCCGCATCGGCTGATGCAATCCAAAGATTTTAATTAGTATCTAGTGGTTTTTAGTGTACAAATTTGGTGTTACTTTGTGCAGTGAAGTGCCGCAGGGTGATATTAATATAAGAATCATTGAATTGTGTCGTTTTTAACACTGCTATTGTGTGTGTGTGAATTGTCACGTGAACAACTTGCTTTGACCTAATAGAGTCTTAAAACCTACGGCTTTGTTAAAAATAGTCTCCACAGAATCCGTAGGACATTAAAACGCTAAACACCGGCGTTTTATTGAGTGACTGTGACTTCGACTGACTTCGACTGTTGACTACACTTTATCAAACTACACTTGACATTGGCAAAATTAAATGTGTCATGAACACAATACAGGCCATATTAAAAAAAAAAAAAAAAAACCTTTTTGGCATTATTTTTCTTATTATGCAGACTAAACCGTCAAGTTTCCATACGCCTTACGGGCATACACTACATAAAATATGTCGAATTTATTAATCAAGATTGTTTTTTTTTCAGCTGCCTCTTATTTCAGGGAGTGCCCTGAAAATGGAAGGTCAACTGACAGTATATGGATACAGGGCGGCGAAAGATAGTAACGAAAAGGTACGTGCTATATTTTTAGTGTAAAATGGATAATGACACCGTATAGTGCGTCAAGAAAGGCTTGGAAATGGATCTTCGGGAAACTAACGGAGTTATAGCTGGAGGCACGAAAGTATAGCGCACTTGTAAAAAAGAATTTCAATCAAATCAAATCTTCAAGAAACGAGCCTATACCTTCCTAAAAGGCCGGCAACGCATCCGCACTCCTTCTGGTGTAGCTGATGTCCATGGGCGGCGGTGATCACTTACCATCAGGTGACCCGCTTGCTCGTTTGCCTTCCTATAATATATAAAAAAAAAAAAGACTTTCTATCAAAATTGGTTTCTGCGCACTCAAGGTCATAACTACACTTTCTTGCCTCGGACTATGCTTACAAACCGTAAGCGATTGCCACACTAATAGAGGCACAAGTTCCGTCTGCTCGTCTGCCACCTATCATCATAAAAAACCATCTCAATGTGTTTCTATCATGTACAGGAGCAGTCATACATAGGCCCGTGCTACAGATGCGTGTTCCCCACCCCCCCGCCCCCGGAGACCGTCGGCAGCTGCTCAGCCAATGGCGTCGCTGGCCCCGTCCCGGGACTCATAGGTAACACAGAAACTTCATCTCATCTTACCCTAACTGTGGGAGAGCCACGCTTCGGCATGAATGGGCCGGCTCGACCGGTGTGATACCACTGCCTCACAGAAAACCGGCGTGAAGCAGCCCCTGTGCTGTGTTTCGCCGAGTGAGTGAGGGTACCGGTGGCTCAATGGAAGTGGAAGTGGATAAAAGGTTGGCAGCGCACTTGTAACTCCACTGGTCTTGCAAGTGTCCATGAGCGGCGGCAATTGCTTACCATCAGGTGATCTGCCCGCTCGCCTGCTACCTATCACAAAAAAAAAAACCAACTGGCTTCCAAAGCCGTCTTGCCAATTAAAATGATTTTTTTTCGAGTCCTAACAAAATAACCAAGTCTCGTGATTGACTTTATATAAAAAGTTGATGTTTTTTATGCGAATGTCAAAAAGTCTTAGAGCAAGAATGAATCCACAGATGTAACTTAGATTTTTGAAGACTGAATAACGATTAGTGTAGTACGACCTTAGGGCAGATAGAGTGATGATCTGCGCAAGAAGGCTGGCTGGAGCTGGATGCGAGTAGCCGAAGATCGATCAAAGTGGCCAGCATTTGGAGAGGCCTATGTCCAGCAGGGGACTGCAACAGGCTGATGATGATGAATGATGATTGAATTAATGATGCCATCTGATGATTTTCGGCCACTCTCATCCAGCTCACTCCGGCCAGCCTTCGAATGTCGTCATCCCATCTTGTAGCAGGGCGTCCAACACTACGTTTGCCGAGTCGCGGTCTCCACTCAAGGACTTTATGGCTCCAACGGTTGTCAGTTCTGCGGCTAATGTGACCAGCCCACTGCCACTTCAGTTTGCTGATTCGGTGGGCTATGTCGGTGACTCTGGTTCTCTGTCTAATTACATCATTTCTGATGCGGTCCTTCAAAGATACTCCGAGCATAGCCCTTTCCATTTATTTATATAGCATAGTATTTTTAGTCAATAAATGTTTTTATTTTTTATTTATGTATAGATATTGTTAAAAACTGTCTTAATTTCCACGCAGGTTGCCTTCAAGCCCTAGAAGTGATCAAACTGATCGTGGGGCTCCCTCATGAGAAGCTGCTGGTGGAACGGCTGCTCCTCTTCGATGGAGAGGATATGACTTTTAGAACTGGTAAGTGATTTTTGGATGTGATAGGTGTACAGCCTGTATAGGTTAAAGTTGACAGACTGTGCAGTTGTAGTAGTTGAGTTTTTTTTTTATACTAGAGGCAGCAAACGAGCAAGCGGGTCACCTGCTGGTAAGTAATCACCGCCGCCCATGAACATCTGCGAAATCAGAGAGGTCGCTGATGCGTTGCCGGCCTTTTAAGAAGGAGTACGCTCGTTTCTTGAAGGTTCCTAAGTCATAGCCGTCAGGAAATACTGCCGCAGCTAAACTATTCCACAAGACTGAGGTTCGCGGGAGAAAATTCCTCGAAAAACGCACAGTGCCAGATCGCCAACCATCAAGATGATGAGGATGGAATGACAGCCGCTTGCGTTGCTTGGTTCGATGTAAGAATTCAGCCGCAGGAAGTAGATCAAACAATTCCTCGGAGTGAGTACTCGAGGAGTAGTTAGTTGGTGTAAGTAATCACCAGAGATGTGAATTATTTGAAATACAAATATTTCAAATGCAAATACAAAATGCAAAATACCTATTTTTATTTTATATTTGAAATACTTTTTTTCTAAATGTATTTTGTATTTTATTTGAAATACGTTTTATGTGAATATTTAGTATTTATAAAATACAAAATAGTTTCGTTGCATTTTTAATTCATTTTTACAATTTTTCATTCTTAAATCCATGATTTCCTTATTTATGAACGCACTGACCGTGATCGTAGTGTTGTCATTGTCATTTGTCAACTAGAACAATACATAATGCCTCAGATTAAATAAGTACATTGTACTTCATTGATCAAGAATAATGCCAACATTATATGTTTGTTGAGGACTCTGATTCTTCAGCAGCCAGTGATAATGTTAATACAATCACAATAGATCTGGAAACACTACAATATTTAAAAGATGAAGACAATACCTTAGAATCCTTGAACAGGTATCCTACTGTAAAAAAAACTCTTTCTTAAATATAATACCTGCTTACCGAGTTTCTGCCCCTGTAGAACGACTATTTTCATTTGGTGGAATGATTATGAGGCCATGGGGCCTTCGCCTATGGAGGCGAAACATGAAAGATGAACTCTTTGAACAAATACTAGTTTTAAAATCAGTTCAATAATAAAAGGTTATGCTTAACAATGTATTTTATTTCAAAACCTATTTTAAAAATACGTATTTTGCATTTTGTATTTAAATACTTTTATTCAAAACTATTTTGTATTTCTATTTGAAATAGTGCTAGCAACTATGCATTTGCATTTTGTATTTAAATACTTTTACTAAATTATTTTTCACATCTCTGGTAATCACCGATAGTAAAGTTGACGAAAGTAAATAAAACGTATATTGTATAGTTAAGTAATTGTATACTTACAACGTATTAAGTTGGATACTAATCTACCCACGGACGTATAAATAGCTTTGACAAGGGGGGTGTCCTACATTGTTGCAAATCACCCCCCCCCCCCCCCCCGCGTGCTCGGATTTAACAATTTCCCTAATTGTAATACTTAATATTTTATAATGCGGTTCGTACAATTCAAGGACCGGCTGGACCCAGCGTGCGTTATTACATGTACGCATTCTTGAAGAACGTGAGGTTGTTTTGTTGAATTGCCTTTGCTACCCCACCAACCTTGCCGACCCCTTAATTAAGTCGCCCTTGGCTATAGCCGATTCGACCTTATGTCAAACCAGGCCTCAATGGGGGGGGTATATAAGGGGGGGGGGACCCCCTGGACCCCCCCCCCTTATATACGTCCATGAATCTACCCGTGCTGTCGCGGTAATAAGAATGCATACTGTTAATGATGTTTTACTGTATTTAAGCGTAAATGGAATTTAGGGCGAGTCGAGACGCGCCTACGTCATGAGTCTGTACGGTGAGTGAACCGTACAATAGGTGGCAGTCGAGCAGACGGATCACCTGACAGTAAGAGTGAACGCGTTAAGTGTTTCCGCCAGTGAATACTGCATTCGCAAAAGAGTCGGAATTTAAAACCAATAAGGGTTTTTGCAAATGCAAAATCCGATAGATGGCGTTACGTTAACGTCAGGTCCAACAACGAGTGGTTTTTTTTTATGTGAAAGGTAGCAGGCGAGCAGGCGGATCGCCTGATGGTAAGCAATTGCCGCCGCCCATGGATACATGCAACACCAGTGGAGTCACAAGTGCGCTGCTAACCTTTTATCCCCTTCCCCCCCGATGGGCCTCCGGTACCCTCACACACTCGGCGAAACACAGCACAGGGCTGCTTCACGCCGGTTTTCTTTGAGGCAGTGGTATCACTCCGGTCGAGCCGGCCCATTCATGCCGAAGCATGGCTCTCCCACAATTGTGGTAACCGGATATGTGGCTGACTGTACTTACGTTTGATGCCAAAATAAATGAAAAAAAGGAAGGACTTACCTGTAACTTTGTCAAACATTATATTGCACAATACACTAATAATATTTTCTACACACATTACTTTGAGTTCACTATTACTTTGTATTGTTCTGAAAATTCTGTGTAAATAATCACTTGAAACATTATGCCACTTCATCTTTATCTTTACGCGGGAGCGTGTCAAGCCAAGGTAAAAAAAAATTGGCGACTAAGCGAACAAGGGTAATATTACACGAACCATTTAGAGCCGTGGTCGTCAAACTGCGGCCCGCGGTAAAGTAGATTCCTTTAATTAATAGTAACTACACATCCGTACTTCACATATAATGCGGCCCGGACCTTAGTGCTCACATTGTTATGTGTGGCTCTTGAGCAGTAAAGTGTGACGACCGCTGATTTAGAGCGACTTTTGATCCTCTCATAACTCGAAAACTATTCAAATCAAATCAAAATCTCTTTATTCAATTTAAGTCCTTTACAGAACATTTATGAATGTCAAATTTTATAATTACACTCAATCGTGTGAAATTTGGCATATGTAAATGAAATGTGCAAGATTATTACATGTTTTAAATAACATGAACATACCTTTAACGTCGTAACGCCCAGACAGCAGGCACAATGGAAAATCAATTGTTTTATGCCTTTTAAAAGGCTTATGGGTCTTACGACGTTAATAGTTATTTAGATATTATTGTCTTAAAATTTTAATTTCTATTAACTATAAATGTAAACTTAACAGTACCAAATGCTATCACTATTTTGTTTCTAAATACACCTACCGAAGTATACAATATGAATAACTCTGGTATAAATAGGTACATAAAACCATCCAATAAAGGTATTTAAATGACAATCAGTGATCGTATGCCGTCAATCAAGGTTGAAGATAATGTTGCCAGAAAATATTAAAATTTCCCTACTAAACGTAATGATTTCGAACCAACAATACAGTAGCACTATCATGAGTTTGAAATACTATCCTCGCTATCGAAAACTATCGCTTTGTCTCTTTCATTGTGATGCATTTGAGAGAGACAGAGCAATAGTTTACGTTATGTCAGTTTTCGATGTCAACTCATGGTAGCGTTACAGGATAATAAATCTATGATTTACATCCCTTTAATAACGTGTTCTACCAACCATTCTGAAAAACATTTTGTGCAAAGACTTTTGAAAATTTGTCGATTTGTTTTAAAACTACCAACATATAAAATTACCAAGCCACGTGACCGACTTCGAATGAAAAGTTGTTTTTTTTTGTGCGAATTACCAAAAGTCATAGAATAAATAGTAGAAGTGGTTTAATGGATGTAAATGTATATGAAAATAATTCTTGACTGATCTTGAAGCAAATAATTTTATTTTATTTTGAAATAGGCAGTTCCATCCATAACACTTGTGGATTTCTAACACTTTCTGAATTTAGAAGACTAAAAGAACTAATCTTTTAAAAATAAAATAAATACCACATTAATTATACCAAAACGTACCTATGTATCTATTATTTTCCCCATAATCATATAAAATAACTAGCATAATACTGGCAACATTGTTTCTTAAATTACCCAACCCATAAGAGGGGAAATTCCAGAAATCTTAAAAAGTAAGATGTTGTCTATGGTCGGGGAAGAATTCCATAAAATTTAAAGTTAGGCATTGTAAGTTCCATTATACGCAGTTGTTAATATAGTTTAATGACTTAAGTACTGGTTTGATTCCTGAGTCCAACAAACAAATGTTTAATTTTTCGAACATAGCTCGGGTTTGTGATCACCGCACCGCATTAGGCAAGCGTGGTGATTAAGCCTAAACCCATCATAGTAGCGATGTCTTGATTTTTATGATGGAGGCCTTTGTCTTTCAATGGGACAGTATATAGGCTGACACTTTTATACGTAGTTTTATTTCTTATGCGTGAAAGTGATCTATATTATATAAAGCTGGTTTACTTATAATAATCAAAATGTCTGATTACTAAGTCGTAGCCGTCGTATGCTGCAGCCAGACCATTCACACAAAAGTAATTTTACTTAAATCTCTTTAATTTAAACATTCGTTTTTTATGATATAGCAGTAGCAGACGAGCCGACGGATCACCTGATAGTAAGCGATTACCGCCGTATCATGTGATGAATACTTGTGTTTGTTCAGTGTCTCGGTGTAATCTCTATACTATTTATAAAGAGATAACTTCTATAGACAACGACAAGGCTTATAGGTAAACCGAAAACACGAAACGCTTGCGCGATGTAATTGAGCACAGCGCCATCTATTGGTTCATTTCTGAATTACGGTCCCGAAGCGAAGTGAGGGCGGGCCACTATATTATTTATATTTGTGATTCCTCTGTTGTCTGATATCTGTAACACAAGTGCTTTTAAGCTACTTAATGCGAAGTCAGGTCAATGTATGTATACTCTGATTCATAATCATGTAAACTGACAGATGTCAATGTGTCATCCCCAATTCCCCATTCATCCCCTTATCACTCAATTTGACACCTGCAAAATGTCAAAATGCATAGAAACTTGTCGATTCTGTGGGTAACTGTGAAACAAGCCGCATCGGCTGATGCAATCCAAGGATTTTTAATTAGTATCTAGTGGTTTTTAGTGTTCAAATTTGGTGTTACTTTGTGCAGTGAAGTGCCGCAGGGTGATATTAATATAAGAATCATTGAATTGTGTCGTTTTTAACACTGCTATTGTGTGTCGAGTGAGTTGTCACGTGAACAATTTGCTTTGACCTAATAGTCTTAAAACCTACGGCTTTGTTAAAAATAGTCTCCACAGAATCCTTAGGACATTAAAACGCTAAACACCGGCGTTTTATTGAGTGACTGACTTCGACTGACTTCGACTGTTGACTATACTTTATCAAACTACACTTGACATTGGCAAAATTAAATGTGTCATGAACACATTACAGGCCATATTTAAAAAAAAAAAATAGAAACTTGTCATTTTCATCTGTCAGTTTACTTTACATGATTATGAATCAGAGTATAGATGTTGTCTGTTAGTTTGATTTGTTAATTTGTTTTTTTCTTTACAGTTAAGTTGCGTGGCCGCAATACTTCGTGTGCGGCGTGCTCCGATTCGCCGACGATATCTCAACTGATTGACTATGAGGTGTTCTGCAAGGCACAAGCTAAAGAGAAGGTTTGGGGCCAATGTTTTATATCATTTGATAAATTACACGATTGTAATTTCAAAGTCAAAACTATGGGTCTGTGTTTTTAGGGTTCCGTAGTGTACTAGGAACCCTTATAGTTTCGTCATGTCTATCCGTCTGTCTGTCCTGGCTCATTCTCCGCGCCGTTTTTGCACCGATTGCCACGAAAATTGGTGGACAACTCGACCAACCTATGACGTGCAGTTGCCCTAACTAAATGGCAATGTATTGAAATAACTACCTATAAACTATGAAAATAATGTCTTCTGGCTACGGAACCCTTTCATGTGCGTGTCCGATACGCTCTTGGCCGGTTTTTATTTATTATTGGGATGTCTGCGGCATGAAACAGTAGTTATGACCTTGAGTGCGCAGAAACCAATTTTAATAGAAAGTCTTCTTTTTTACAAGTGCGCAAACTAACGGTCATCGCTATTCTTTCATGCCGCCATCTATATCTCTAAATTTTGAACTGTTAGTTCGCGCTTGTCTCGGAATCTACTTAAAGGATTCGCTTTAAACTTTTTTGTTGCTTTTTTTTAATTATAGCGCACAAACGAGCAGACGGCTCACCTGATGGTAAGTGATCACCGCCGCCCATAGACATCTGCAACACCTGAGGTATCACAAATGCGTTGCCGGCTTTTAAGGAAGGAAAAAGGAAGGCTTTATTTTTTTTATAATTATGATAGGTAGCAGACGAGTAGACGAATCACCTGATAGGGCTTTTGTGAGGCCGTGTTATCACTCCAGTCGAGCCGGTCCATTTATGCCGAAGCGTGGTTAATGTTCGATTAACATTCACTTTTATCTTGTGTTAGTTGTGTGCATCAAAACTGCGAATGTTGCATGTTTACATAAGGTAAGTTTTTCCAAATTTATTTGATATAAAGTGTTGCTTTTTGTCTTAAATGTTATGGGGTATCCTTCATAATTTAAATATTTTATTATTATGGATAAAATAACCCCAAAAGTACAAATTGCTTATGATTGAAACATTCGCGGTTTTGATTGGTTTTTTTTTATGATATAGGTGGCAGACGAGCCGACGGATCACCTGATGGTAAGCGATTACCGCCGCCCATGGACACTTGCAACACCTGTGGTGTCGCAAGTGCCTTTTAACCTTTTAACCCCCCTTACCCCTGGAATGGGCCTCCGGTACCCTCTCGCAGCGAAACACAGCGCTTGCACTGCATTACGCCTGTTTTCTGTGAGGACGTGGTATTACTCCGGTCGAGCCGGCCCATTTATGCCGAAGCGTGGCCCTCCCACTATTAAACTACTGATTGTTTACTGTCAATAAAGTCGTGAAATTTATTCTTGAGGAACTATTACGGAGTTCCATAGTATTATAACCAATGGGGCTACCATATTCTATGACGTAAGCGACAGTGGCGCCATCAATTACATATTATGAGTTTCTTGATGCATTATACAGGGTGTATCTGAACATTTACATCCCTTTAACCACGTGTTCTATCAACCATTCTGAACAACATTTGTTCAACAACTTTTTTAAATTGAAATGTTCGACTTCCCATACAAAATGACCAATTCACGTGACGTTTGTATGGAAAGATGAAATTTCTTTATGCGAATTTTCAAAAGCCATAGAACAAATGTTGTTCAAAATGGTTGGTAGAACACGTGGTTAAAGGGATGTAAATGTTCACAGACACACCCTGTATGTATCTTGAGAAATAATGAATGATAAATCGGTAGGCAAACTATAGATAAGTAATCTTGAAAACTATTCAAGATATCAATACTATTGTAAAGTGAAATAAGTATTGATAGGGAAATGGCGCAATACGATTGATAACGCCAATACTTTCGTGTTTGTTCAGTGTCTAGGTGTAGTATAATTATGTATTTAATATTTTAATTTATTGAGGGCTCAAGTCATCGCTACTATGATGGGATTAGGCTTAATAACCACGCTTGACTAATGCGGTGCGGTGACAAACTCGAGCTATGTTCGGAAATTCGAAACATATTTTTTCACGAATTCACCGGCTGGTAAATAACGTCCTAAGACCTAAAAGCCTTTTAAAAGGTAAAAGCATTTGGGGCTATCGCGTGTGAAAAATCCGCTAGATGGCGTACTGGAGAACTGAGGTCCAATTTCGACGACATTGGTTGTATAGTGACATATTGACATCTCACATCAAAAATAACCAATCACCGTGTAGTTGGACCTCAGTCTACACGTACGCCATCTAACGTATTTTCCACACGCGGTAGCCCCCATTTGGCGGCAGATATTTTTCTATATATGTAACTACAAATATAGACAAATTATTTATATTTAGTATTGTTTCAGAAAAAGCAAGAAGCCCGCTTGAAATCCGAAAGAAGAAAACTCGAAAAGGAAAAACGGATGAATGGACAAAGCTATTATGGCTTTCGAATATCCAAAGTCTCCGATGACAGAAAAAAATGGATACAAGACGTCCCGAAATCGGAGAGAAAAATCGGACCTCCCTGTCACTCCGACTTCTGCGCGAAAGGGACAGCGCGATGCTGCAGCGAGTTCACCGAAGAAAAGAGAGAGGAGATCTTCAAACACTTCTGGAACGAACTAGATTGGAAAGGGAAGAAAAATTTTGTCCGTTCCCTCGTCGATACAGTCCCTCCAAAACGTAGAAGAGTCAGACATAAGGGCGAAATTTCTAGGAAAGGCGATTCTAAACTTTACCATTTAAGTAATAAGGACCAAAGAATGCCAGTGTGTAGAGTTATGTTTCTAAATACGTTAGGTATAAAAGGAAGCCATGGTACGATGTTGGTTACTGAGCGAAGACAAGCCAAAAACCCCAAAAATACCTTTAAAATCTCTCAACGTAGATTCCTACATAGATAACTTGCCAAAAATGCCGCCAAAATGCCAATATTGCAGAAATTCGGATACCAATATTAAATATATTAACATAGATTATATCAAAAATCAATATCAACTTTATAATCAATATTTAAAAGATATGAAGAGTAAAAACGTCAGTCCAGCGTCTAGGAAAACATTTCAAAAGTGATTAGTATGAAAAATATTAGGATTTTTAAACCAAAGAACGAAAACGATGTGTGTGACTTGGTCAGCCAACATAATGTGTTGCCAAGTATAAATTATCAGAATGTCGAGGTAGAAAAGGATTTAGATCAAAATGTTGTAGTAAACTATTATTATAATAGTAATCAATGGTAAGCTATATCCTTGGGACAGCCACACTTCAGCATGAATGGGCTGGGTTTCGACTAGAGACCATGGCATCACAAAGCACCGGCGTGAAGCAGCGTCTGGGTGATACCGGAGGCCCAGTCGCCGGAAAGGGGGTTAAAAGATTGGCAACGCACTTGTGACTCCACTGGGTGTTGCGGGAGCTTAAGGCGGCGGCAATCTGTTATGACCAGGTGATCCGTCAGCTCGCCTGCCACCTATTTCATAAAAAAACCATTCGATTTTTATTATTTTGTTATACAGGGTGTATCTGTGAACATTTACATCACTTTAACCACGTGTTCTATCAACCATTCTGAACAACATTTGTTTAACAACTTTACTAAATTCTTCAAAAAATTTTTGACTTATACAAAACGACTAAGTCACGTGACCGACTTTGTATGAAAAGATGAAAATTTTATGTGAATTTTCAAAAGTCATAGAACAAATTAATTAATGTTATTCAAAATGGTTGGTAGAACACGTGGTTAAAGGGATGTAAATGTTCACAGATACACCCTGTATTAAGAGGTACAGATGGCGTCTGGTCAAGTTACCGTCTCAGTGCGAAAATAGCACTTATATCTATACTATGGAACTCTGTAATAGTTCCTTAAGAATAAACATGACTTTATTGACAGAGTGTATATAATAGGGCTACCAAAAACGTTTGTCTTTTTACGTAAATTTTGAGATTATATAACTACAAAATTGTACTGATTTTCAAATTTTGTTACTACATATTTTAATATAAACCTACCTAGAGATATGTATATTTAAAACTATTTATTTAGAAGCGTGTTCTTTAAAATAAGATATTTTGTAAATATTTATTCGACTACATATGTGTCGACCAATAAAACATATTTTTGAATTTGTTGTTTTATTAAGCTCTCACAAACTCTAGAAAATAAAAATAATAGACCCATTCAGGTTATAGGGGGTAAGAAGTTGGCAGCGTAATTGTGATTCCTCGCGCAATGCCTATGTACATGCAATCGGCAACCGCTTACTATCTGGTGATCAGTATGCTCGTGTGCCACCTATAACATAAGAAAATATAGTCCCGATTTTTCCTACGGACGGCGTAGTAAGTCAACTACGCTTTTAAATCAATGTTGGTTAGAGAGAGACGCCCTGTCAATGTCATTTTGCGGCCCAAAGAAACAATAAACCATTGACCTAAATATATGGACCGGGCCTATTGTCCTATACAGAAATCAGTTATACAAATACCATGCATGTCGACGTGGAGTCCTCAAAACTATTGTTCTCTCTATCTAACTCAGCCTTGATTTCATAAGTGGAAAGAGATGACACTATTTCATTCAGCTCTATAATCGGAAAAATTGTCATTTGACAACCACGTTAATGCCTAATGCGGCCAAAAAGCCATGTTTAGTTACAGTTTTCTGAAGTACATGAAGTGTCAACTCACCGTTTCTTCCGACAAAAATAACTAATAATTTCTTTTCTTTTTGAGAACTCGTTGTCCACATTACACAGGATATTGAAGAAACATTTAATCATTATGCCCAAGTGTAGTGTTATAGGATGTGGCTCAAGGAAAAGCGAAAATCAGCAAAGATTAACATTGCACCGGTATGTCATATTTTTTTCTAATTATTATAAAATGTTCATTATATTTATAGAAACTTTGAATGTTTTACATTTTGTTTCCCCGTGTGATTCTATCCGTGTGTTTTTCAGTCCATAATTATGCTTCATTTTGAATATTTTTATGTTATAAAAATTCGTGAGTTTTATACTAGGGTTGTAGTAAAAACATCGATAATATTTTACGATGAAGATAAACCTTTTATGCTAAGCGATGAATTTCACTTTGGGGAGTATTGTAATAATTTGATTTTAATCACATATCGTAAACTCGTCAATTTGAGATTATTATTAATGATACCGGTATTACATACCTACTGCTACGACCTCCCGTTTTTATTCACTGAGCTACCATTGCCCTACCTCTATTATTAAGAGTAGATAATATCATTATAATCTTATCAATAATACCATAATTTTCTTACTTACAGATCTCTTTCTACAAACTGCGACGAACTGAACTCAGCAAGATAATATCACTACAAGCTCTACTACCTACTACCACCTAAATTGTAAATTGAATACATATCTGTATACCTAGTTGTAGTGGACGAGGTGGAGGAAAGAAAACTCGGTATTAGAGAGTAAAGAAATACTTATTTAGCGGTCACAGACCAAACTATTAAAATAATTAAAATTACGAATTAGATGTGCGCGTTAGGTGTTCCTTGTATGCAGTGGCGATCCGGATGTCCGTTGAGTCGATTTCCGCGACGTCATCGGCGCCTCCCATTGGTCCGCTTGTGCGATATCACGTTATGAAGCACCAATGAGAGCGGACGCATATCACGCAATAATTCGTTGATTGGAATGATTGGTTCTATGATCCTGGTGTTGCCGCAACACTAGTTAAGTTTAATTTTGCAATAAAAAGATCTATATTATCTATTACATATTAAGAGCATAATTATTACCTACTTCAAGAAGACTTGTAAACTTTGTGCAATAAGAGTACCTATCTATTTATACTTTGATTTTCATTTAACCAGTAACTTAAGCTTCTAATCTATCAATTTTACGAATGTCATTTAGGATTTCAAATTAGGATTTGAGACGAGTTCTGTCAAAAACAACTTCCATCGGTCTCAACGAAAGAATGGTCACTTCAAATTACGAAATGACGTTCTCAATCGTTTGGTTGAGTCTCAAAATTACTTCAATACTCAATGCTTTATTTGCGTTTCACTTCAAATTAGACCCCCAGTCAGTATCTATGTTTCTGTTTCTGTATCGACTTGACAAATTATGATATCGATAAAGCATTATCAACAGAGCAGCACTAAAATAGCTGTCAGTCCGCCATTTTATGTTCTAAACCGGCACGTTTTTTTTGTAGGTATTTCTGCTCTATATTTATAACTCATTGCAATAAACTATACTCTGATTCTTAATCATGTAAAGTAAACTGACAAATGAAAATGACAAGTTTCTATGCATTTTGACATTTTGCATGTGTCAAATTGAGTGATAATGTATGGGGATGACACATTGACATCTGTCAGTTTACTTTACATGATTATGAATCAGAGTATAAGTTTAGTTTGGACTACTTTAGGCTAAACAAGTTTTGCCTGTCCCATCATCTGGAAAAATTAGGGCCAAAATTTTCCTCATTTTGTGAATTTATTCATTATTTCTACAGGATTTGGACCTACAAATTCTTCCCCCAAGCAACCGGATATCACCTCGCAAGCTCGCCGCCATACTCCAAGGCGGACCGGAAGCAACCTCACTCCCCCTGCTGGTGGACGTGCGGAGTTCTCCGGAGTTCGACATGTGTCACATAGATGGCGCTGTCAACTGTCCCATAGACAATTTGCGGGGGGACAGGCTGCAGGCACTGGTGGATAAAATTGATAAATGTTATGGTCAAGGTAAAAATATTCATGTGAAAATGAAATTATACACATAATTCATGCTAGTATTACATCCATACTAATATTATAAATGGGAAAGTGTGTCTGTCTGTCTGTATGTTTGCCTTTCATTCACGACCAAACGGAGAGATGATGACGTGATGTTTTAAGTGGAGTTAGTTGAAGGGATGGAGAGTAACATAGGCTAGTTTTTGCCCCTTTCTAACCCCCCCATTTTAGGAAAGTTGCGCGAGCGAAGCCGCGGCCAAAAGCTAGAGGTTTACCTTACCCTATGACATAAGCGCTGTGGCGCCACCTATTAATTTTACTATTATACAACGACTAAAAACGGTGTTTATAATATATTGTAAGTTACGGATAATTTTTACCATATTTTCTTTTGTTTTTCTATCCAAATTTGACCCACTGCTGAGCATAGGCGTCCCCTAATTTCTATTTCTTTTTACAGCGGTGTTCTTATGCCGACGAGGCAATGACTCCCAAGTGGCAGCGAAGGCCGTCATCGAAGCCCTGGGCGCACGAGCCAGGGTGTGGGATCTAGAAGGTGGTCTGCACGCGTGGTCCAAAGACGTGGACCATGGTTTTCCTATATACTAGAACTTAGATAGCTTTTGAAGCTGGATCATTCCTGAATTTAATAATTATGTATGAATATTGTTTTTTAAGAATGATATAAAAAAACCTATTGTATCATATTAATATAAGTGTTAGTAATCTCAAATCATGTTGTTTTAGATTTTATTAAATAAAGTTTTTTTGTTTATTTCTTTTTTCTTGTTATGCATCACAGAGTAAATTGACCCATGTGCCAGAGCTACAACTTCTTCACGATTTAAATAAAAAAAAGAGAAAGTCAAACAACAAATTTGACATTTTCTTGATCGATCGTTTATTGTCCTCAATTTTTGTGTTTTTACTAGAAAATCTCGTAAACCTATCACTAAATTCAATAATATTGCAAAATTTAATTCTCCTTCTATCTTCCCAATGGATAATAATGTCAAACAATCATGTTACCAAGGCGCAATCTTCGTCGCTCAGGACGGGCAAAAATACGCTATGAATCCGTACGCTACAGCTCCGCCAGAGCATATTACTCAACAACCACCCCCTGACGACCCTCTCAGCCTCATATCGGAGCCTTTCAACAACCATTGTAGCCAATGCGACATGCATTTCGAAGATTTAAACGAATATGTTCATCACAACATAGAAATTCATGGGCAAAAGAAACTGCTCTCATGTACGATGTGCGACGCGACATTTCGGCGGCAAGACCACCTAAAAAGACATATACAAAGTCTTCATACATTCCAGAAGTTTTGTAAGTGCCCTGTCTGCGGGAAAGACTACCAACGGAAAGATATTTTATTGAAACACATAAAGAAAAAACACTCGGATAAACCAGAGATATTTCGCTGTAGAGAATGCCAGTACCAATGCGGAAATTTAACAGAACTAGACATGCATGAAATAGTACATGCGTCTACAGATACAAGGCACGAATGTATACATTGTAAAATGACATTTAAACGGAGAGATCACATGCTAAGGCACGTCAAATCTCAGCATTTAAATCAGTCCGTAGTATGTCCGCTTTGTGGGCAGATGTATAAACGTAAGGACCATGTCGTACGACATGTTAGAGAGAAACACAAAATGGGTCTGTTAAATGGAAAGCTAGTTAAGTCACAAGATTTGATATCGTGAAGTATCGTAAGATGTTTTTAAATGTGGAAAAGATTTTAGAAAGTAACTTAGTACCGCATACTATGTGACCGCTGGACAGATATTTATAGCTTCATATCAGAATATCTCTTCTTTCCAAACATTGTATGGAAGAAGTAGCTACAAGCAATAAGATTGCCTTGGTATTGTTACACTACTGTATTTTGTTTTTATGCACATTAAATTATATAATATCTATTTACATAGATAAAAACACCTTTTACAATTTTATTTTCTTTCAGTTAATAACTGATTCCAATTCTTTGTGCCCTGTATAAGGCCAGTCCCTTACTAATAAATTCACACCATATCTCATACATTGACCTGACTCCGTACTGAGTAGCTTAAGCGCTTATGTTACAGATATCAGACAACATAGGATCACAAATATAATACTTAAATACATATATAACACCCAGACACTGAACAAACACAAGTATTCATCACACGAATGTTTGTCCAGGGTGGGGATCGAACCCACGACCTTTGGCGTATGAGGCAGGGTGAACTAAATACCATACCCAGTGGCATAGGCGGCAGTGGCGCCATCAATTAATTCCATGACGTTCGTTATTGACGCATTATCATGAAATTGAACATATTATTTTGTTAACATTGATGTGTTTCTATTAAGAGAAAATGCTGATTAAAATTTGTTATAATTTTATTTATTGTTATCTTAATATCTCTCTCTCTCTAGTATCTAAGTAATTTTATTATTAAAAATATGTTTAAAGATGCATTATAAAGTTGTTTATTATAATTAGTATTTTATTATGTAGGTAAGTACAGTCAGCCACACATCAGGTTACCACAATCTGTCAAATTTCCTCAATTGATATTCAACCTAATGTGTATGACAGTAAGATGAGTTCATTGAAGAAATTTGACAGTTTTGTATACTTTGTATGTGTGGCTGTACGTACCTATATTTATTTTATTTTATGGTTTTTGAAAAATAGGATACATCATTAAATTAAGAATGAAATGTATGTAAATAAGGTATCAAATGCCAAAATTTTTTATACTAAAGGTACTTATTATGATAGGTTCTATAAGAAAACAACACATCACACCTCCAAAGCGCACCTGCAACACCAGTAGAGTACAAGTGCGCTGCCGACCTTTGACCCCTTTCCCCCAAAATGGTTTTTTTTTAATTTCTATTGATAAAAGTACTAGATAAGTATTTTTTTTAAATCACGGATCACCTGATGGTAAGCGAATACCGCCGCTCATGGACACCTGCAACACCAGTGGGTCACAAGTTTCCCTCCAATTGGGCCTCCGGTGCCCTCACTCACTCAACGAAACACAGGCGCTGCTTCACGCTGGTCTTCTGTGATGCCTTGGTATCACTCCAGTGAAAACGGCCCATGCATGCTGACCCGGGTAGACCCATGTAGGTATACCCTGTACCTTTTATTGTTGACCCAGGTGATATGCCACCGGCCCGAAGTGCAATGAACGTCGGTCTCCCAGCCGAGGGCGGCGCCTTTTTTTTATATAAGATGGGTTTGCACTTGACCTCATCTCACCTGATGGAGAGTGACAATGAGGTCTAAGATGTAGCGTGCTTTCCCAGAAGAAGCCTATTCACTCTCGACTTAAAGACACCCAAATTGTAGCTCTCTGGAAATACAGAAGCTGGCAAGTTGTTCCATTCCTTAGCAGTTCGTACTAAGAAACCCCCTCACCCCCTTATGCAAACCCTCGGCTGGGAAACCGACGGGTCGTGATGGGCTCTCCCATGACTGGGGCCTCAGCTGTTCTGAGGCCGGTCAGTAGGCATACCAACTAACACACTTGGGGCTCTTCCCGGCGTATCCAGGGCTACGGGACATCCTGTACCTACATTGACTTACCTCAGCTTGATGATAAGCAAATGAAGAGCCCACTTTGCTGTTACTAATATGGTTGGTTATCTTCTATATCTTCTTCTATGTATCTATCTTCTATACAATTTATAAAGAGATAACTTCTATAGACAACGAAAAGGCTTATAGGTAAACCGAAAACACGCCTGCGCGATGTAATTGAGCACAGCGCCATCTATTGGTTCGTTTCTGAATTACGGTCCCGAAGCGAAGTGAGGGCGGGCCACTAGTTGATCAATATATTGTAATGATGACTATCAACAAGTTTGTACAGAAGAATAAACCATTTTGAATACATACTGCCTACCTTTTTTTAACCCGTTTTGGACTTTGGAATTGGCTGGATGACTTGACACTGAACAAACACAAGTGTTCATCACACGAATGTTTGTCCAGATTGGGGATCGAACCCACGACCTCTGGCGCGTTAGATAGGCTCACTAACAAATGCGCCTTGCCTTCGATCTCAACGGCATTATTTGAAATTCAAAATCAATAAAACTACTAATGACAGCGTTGTTTTGATCTCTTTTTCATACGCTTTTAAAATGTTAAGGTAATTGTGTATCAAGAGATTAACAGATTCATTGCGTAGCCCACTTTTAGGGACTTGCCCATGGCGGCTAACAAATCTTCTGTGATGCCTACTGGCGTCAGCTGTCACACAGTAAAGTGACGCCCTCAGGCGTCTTCCGCCATGATTGAACACTTTTGCTTGTTGTTATGATTTTGACTTGTTTATTAGTGTTTACATTCAGTCGGGAATATCAATTCTTTAAGAGGCTATTTGGCGTCATACGTTAACGATTTAAATGACGCCTTAAGGCGTCATCCGCAAAGAATCGGTTTATATGATAGAAGCTAAGCAAATAAATAAAATATCTATTTATACACAGAAATACTGTATTTATTTCGAGTTACAGTTCTTTGAGATAAACAATCATTTTCTCTTACACATAAACATCCAATCTCAAAAGTGATCAGATGTTAGATAAATCTACTTAACGGACCAATCAACTGTACGGTACAGTTGGCCACACAACAACCCATGAAACATTTCCAATTCTAAATTAAGTTTTTTTTAATATATCTCATAATCCTCACAATTAATATAAATCAGCTGGCGGCGCTAGTATCGCCGCGGTGTGCCATATTATTTCTGGGCTAATCAAGTACCATTTGCTTTCCTGGTAAGTAATTGAATTATTACAACTGAACGAATTAAAATTAGACAAATGTATGACATTTTTCTGCATGCAAATTAGTTCGAGACAGGTCCAGACACTGCAAATGGCCTTACAGAATCAAATATTCAAAATCAAAATATTTTACTAAACGCATAGCAATCCAATTAAATAAGTTAATACATAAGTACTAGTTAATTTACAGTCAGCAAAAAAATCATCAACAAACTACTGGTGTAAAAACTAGAAAACATTTGTAAATTAAGAGAATAAATCTATAAATAATCGCTTAAATTTAAAGTTTATGAAACAATTATAGCTGGCGGCACGAAATAGTAGCGATGACCGTTATTTTGCGCACTTGTAAAAAAGAAGACTTTCTATTAAAATTGGTTTCTCAAGGTCATAACTACACTTTCTTGCCGTAGACTATATTCTGCTACTCATACAATTGGACGTACCGAGAGGGGCGGGGAGACAACCGACTCTGGACTGGACATAACATACAGGGTGTAATCTGTAACATTTACATTCCTTTAACCATGTGTTCTACCATCTAATCTGAACATTTTGTTCTATGACTTTCGTTAAAAACTTTTTCGACTTCCCATACAAAATGAACAAGTCACGTGACTGACTTTGTATGAAAAGATGAAGTCATCGAATAAATGTTGTGCTAAAAGACGTGGTTAAAGAGATGTAAATGTTCACAGATACACACTGTATACATGGACTTAACAATATTTATGAGTTAATGGACTAAAACAAGCAAAAAATATGTTTTGCCCCACTGGAGTAACCTGGGTACGCCCATACAAATAAATCTCATTGTTGTTATCCATACTATTTATAAAGAGATAACTTCTATAGACAACGACAAGGCTTATAGGTAAACCGAAAACACGAAACGCTTGCGCGATGTAATTGGACACAGCGCCATCTATTGGTTCATTTCTGAATTACGGTCCCGAAGCGAAGTGAGGGCGGGCCACTAGTACATAATAATGGACAGAATGCAGGGTTACTTAGAGAGCATTTACATTGGTTGTTAGTGCCTGCATGCCGGATGCAGGCAACTGCGCGGGTTATCGACTTATCTACCAATGTAAATGTCCCCATATTCATTAAAAGGAATTCTGATTAAATTTAAGATAATCTAGTTTTTTTTCCTTTGTTCAAATGAATTCCTTATAATTTATTTGTTTTTTCCTGCGTAAAAACATTTTTTAATCTACATATGAGTCACAATTTATGGGTAGTATTTACACAGACAAAAAGAACAAAAAATCTTCTTTGTAATAAAAAGTGGTTCTTTAACGTACAAATCGTCAGAAAAATATAGGTAGTGTTCTGTTATTTTATTTGACTAAATAGCATGGTTTTATGTTAGTGCTACAAAAGAATATTAGATAAGAACGTCGTCTCTTACACCGCGAGCTACATAGCAGGTTCCTGCACTGCATAATGCATAGAACTCAGTATTGTTCGACAAGAACATCAATAAACATTTATTGATACACCCTGTATTAAGTTACTGTTGTATAGGATGACATTGCAAAGGGGGGATAGGGAGGGGCAACTTCACCCTAGACATATTTTAAGTGTAGTTACATAAGTTAAATTTTGCATGGTGGAATAGGTAGGAGCGAGAGTGACCAATAAGGGAAGGCAATTATCCCGGCAACAGTGGATTTTTTTTTCTATATTGTATCATTAATTAGATTGCTTGTAAACACAACTATAATTTTAGCAATGCTTCTGGAAAATATGCTAAAATTGTTATAACACAAGATGTAATTACGTGTTACAATTATTACAAATTCAGTACGGTATAAAGTTATTTACTTATTTGAGTTCTAATGATTAAGTAAACAACGACAACGACAATGCCCAACTTTAGACAAGGACTCAATGATAACCACTGTTTCTTTTTTTTTAACTGTACAGTCAGGTTACCACAACCTGTCAAATTTCCTCAATTGATATTCAACCTAATGTGTATGACAGTAAGATGAGAGTTGATTGAAGAAATTTTACAGTTTTGTATACTTTGATGTGTGGCTGTACATACAATACTACTTAATAGTAAATACGGATAGTAGAGCGATGGTATAGTGGATAAGATTTCACCTTCCCAATGGGGGGTTTGGTTCAAAAACGAGCATGCACCACTGGATTTTCGAAATCTATGTGTGAATTGCTACCATCAGCGCGGCGGTGAGACTTAACATTGTGAGGAAACCGTGTTAGAAATTAGAATAAGAAACAGGTAAGATTATCTTCATCCGTTTTCTAATTGTCTACTAGGTATATAGTGCCGTCATAAGAAAAAAGATGAATGTAACACTTTCTTTATAATTGAGTTACATACCTACATAATCAAAATTTGTAGAAAAAGATGCTCAGCTTTCAAATTTCAGAACTGAAAAATTCTCACTGTTAATAAGAAGAATCTGCTTCAAACTACAATACAAAAAATAAAAACATTATTTTGTTATATTTTTCTCGGTTTGAAGATAAAGTAGAATAAGAAGGATATATGTCTTTTTTCGTTGTGACGGCAACATACAACAAAAAATACTATGAAAACTTTTGTTTCTTAACGTGAAACTATTATACTTAATTAATCATTTGTATAACATGTGCACTGCCACAACTAAATTAAATTACAGCGAGCTTAAATCTAACGTCATTTTTTAAATCATAACCTTTTGTGTATACGGTTCAGATGACTCACCAGCGACTCCTTTGCTTTGAATTTCAACGAACAGAAATCGCACTGATACGTTACGTTCTTAAACGTATGTTTGTTCTGGACGTGCTTTGTGAGTTGGTCTGTTGTCATGAATTTCTTCTGACATTTGATGCAGGAGTTTTCTTGTAATATTTGTTTCAGTTTGAGATGTCTTCGTAGGCAGTAGCGGGATTTGAAAGTGATAGCACAGCTCTCGCATTTGGACTTACTTTTGACTTGATGATGCGTCTGACAGTGGAGATCCAAATTACTCTTTTTAGAAAAGACGATTTGACATTCGTTACACTCGAAAGTAGCTTGCCGCTGCTGGAGCTCGTGGTTCGATGTTAGATGCCGAAAGTAGTGACTATTCTGTGTGAACTTCAGGCGACAGTACTGGCAGGTGTAAATAAACTTCCTCTCATCAATAACTTGGGACACGGTCGCTGTGTCGTCGACTTTTCGAGTCCGGTTGGCTGGTCGTGTGATCCGAATTTTCGGACCGGACCGCGCCAGTTTCTTATTCATAATTAAGTCTTAGAACACTCCTTGAGGTACTAATCACTGTAGCATAGCTCAATGAGCGAATAAAAGATGTTTTACCACGATTTTCGTGGATATTACACGTAAGCACTTGGACGGATGTTGTTGGACGCTCTGTCGCCAGCGACAGATGCGCTTTGTTGCTCCGAAAGCAACAATGGAGTAATTTGTTTAACAAAATAAGCGATTTTTCAAGAATGCTGATGGCAATGATGAGATTTTCTTGTAATGAAAACTTCGGTTTGCCTTTCTCCAAAATAACCTGAGAAATGTCAGATCGAGATTGACAATTAAGATTTTTTTTTTACAAACTCACGTTCCGTTCTATTTATTATCGTAATTCTTATTATATTCTTATATCAAGCTATTATTTTCTATTAATAAAAATATTTGCCTTATAAATAAGTGCACATTATTAATTTGATAACGTCTTTATAGTTACAATACAACAATAATCGGTTAAATGAGATATTCGGACATATTGGTAGCGCCATCTGTTGAGAGTGCCATTATTTTAGTTAACGCTTAACTGTACAGCACAGACTCAGAAGTACTCGGTATACAGCATTTTAGTACATTACACCAAGAATAAAATTTACTAGCTAAAGTTAATGAAAATACCTCCTTCCAAAATGTATGTAAGTAGGTATTACATATTATTACATCTTAGCTATTATCAGTTTTTGATAGTGATCTAACGTAATAGTTAACTTTGAATTGATAGACTAAACTTAAAATCAGCACGTATCAAGAAATAAACAATCTTAAACTATTCTAAACCTGTTATAATAGGGTTGAAAATAGATTTAATATCGTAATCAAAACTGTTATGTAATTCAATTTCACCTGCCGATTAAAAACCTCGTATAAAAAGAAGTCAATGTCTGGAAATAACATAGTTTTAAGGTGATCTGTGGAAATGAGTACTTTGACGTTTGCTGTCAGTTGTGCTATTTTTGGCGCCGTTTTTGGGGCGCCAAAAACTCAAACTGTGAACACGAAATATGGGAAAGTTGAGGGCAGTTTAGCTTCGAATGGATTCTATTATGAATACATGGGAATCCGCTATGCCGTTCCCACTCAAAAGTTTCAGGCAAGTGTTTTTTCTAAGTAAAATATATTTTACACACAATCAGATAATTTTGTTTAATAAATATTGTGGCAAAGTTATACTTCTACAGACCGATAGGTGTACCAAACTAGCAGTGGCGTTACTATACAGGTACACTTTTGAATCACTAAATTCCAAACATTTGACGATTTAGACTAATCCTCAGTTTTTTTATTTTTGTAAGTTTCTCCTAAATCTTCTGCCTAACTATGGTATAGTTTTGGTAGGTATGTAGTTAAATTAAGGTAACATGTTATAGTCCGCGCCTCAGCGGCATATAAGAATAGCGATGGCCGTTAGTTTGCGCACTTGTAAAAAAAGAAAATTTTCTACTAAAATTGGTTCCTGCGCACTCAAGGTCATCGCTATTCTTACATGCCACGGACTATCATATAGCAATCCCGTACAAACTATTTAAATCTTTCAATACACCACCACCACAAATGTTTGTTGATGAAACAGATATTTTGTGTTGGATCTGGGTGTTTGTGGTTCCTTCGTTGTTTCTGGTTTCCTACAAGGGAAAACTAGTTTGGGACCAGGACAATGTATGTGATGTTGTCTCAATTTATTTTATTTTAATTAGGATATAATGTATTACTGACCTTACTTAACCTTCCAGGCCCCAGAAGAGCCTCCAACCTTCTCTGAAGTGTACGAAGCCAACAACCGAGCTGTTATCTGCTCTCAATTCCCCTGCAACGACCCCCTCGCAGCCCCCAGCGACAACGAGGACTGCCTTGTCCTGAACATCTTCTCCCCCAGCCACATCCTGAACTCTTCCCTCCCTGTCATCGTATTCCTCCATGGGGGAGGCTTCGGAACCGGCTCTGGAAGCCCCAGCTTCTACGGCCCACAGTACCTAGTCAGTCATGGTCTGGTCGTGGTAACTTTGAACTATAGGTTGAATGTATATGGGTTCCTCAATTTAGGGACAAAAGACGCGCCTGGTAATGCTGGCTTAAAAGATATTAGAGCCGCTTTGAGATGGATTCAGGATAATATATCAGGCTTTGGTGGTGACCCTGATAACGTGACAGTGTTGGGACAAGGCAGCGGTGGTATGGCTGCGATTTATTTGACTCTCTCCCCGTCATGCAAAGGACTTTTCCATAGAGTTATTTCTGAGAGCGGAACCATGTTTTCTCCACATTCATTTGACTACAATCCTTTGGGAACTGCTAGTCAAGTTGCTAAGTCTTTGGGAGTCAGCTCTGTAGATCCTGAATTACTGTTTGAGATTTATTCAGAAACATCAGTGGATAAAGTAGAAGAAGCTATTTCTAAGCAAATGAATGCTAGAAGTGTTTTTGTTCCGTCTGTTGAAACGTTTATAGATGACGATCCATTCTTGACAGATACGCCTTACAATATTTAAAATCAGGCGATTTTCAAGGAGTTCCTATGATCATTGGTTTGAATACTGTCGAAGCGCTAACTTGTACCCTAGACTACTACACTGTCTCGAGTCAAATGGATAGAATTAAAAGTGGGGATTACTCTTGCTTAGATCAGAGGAGTTTGGCAATACCGAAAGATGAGAAGGAAGAGTTCCGAAAGATATTGGTAGAGACGTACTTTTCTAATGCAGATACAGATGAGACAGTGATCGGTGGATTGATAAACTTTAACACTGATTTCTCGTACGTTGGTCCTATGAGTTTATTCGCAGATATGTATGCGAACAGCACGGGGTTGCCGGATTTATCAGTATATTTTTAATTACATTGGGAATAGGAATTTGGGAAGGATTCTGACTAATAGTAGCCTGCCTGCTACTGCTCATCAAGACGAGCTGTTCTATATATTTGAGTTGGAGAGACTGCTGCTACCGATGAGTGAGGAGGACGCAAGAATGGTCACCTTTCTGACGATGATGTGGACTAACTTCGCTAAATATGGGTGAGCCTATGATTTACTTTCAACGATATCACAAATATACTCTGTCAATAAAGTCTTGAAATGTATTCTTGAGGAACTATTACGGAGTTCCATAGTAGGTATTATAACCAATGGGGCTACATACTCTATGACTTAAGTGGCAGTGGCGCCATCAATTACTTTCATGACTTTCTTGATGCATTATATCGGCTCATTTATTAATTACTAGTGGCCCGCCCTCACTTCGCTTCGGGACCGTAATTCAGAAATGAACCAATAGATGGCGCTGTGTCCAATACATCGCGCAAGCGTTTCGTGTTTTCGGTTTACCTATAAGCCTTGTCGTTATCTATAGAAGTTATCTCTTTATAAATAGTATGGATAGATGTTTTTCTGCCCCCTTTTCAGATCCCCAACTCCAGAACCAGGTAATGGTCAGTGGCTGCCGTACCCTCACCACCTCGCCATAGACTTGGAGCCCCAATACGTGAACCCCCTAACTCCGGACCGGGCGTACTTCTGGCGCGAATTCTACTTGGAACATGGCGCCGAGCTGACGAAAGCGCGGGAAATCTGACAGCCCGCCATTTTGGAAACGAAATAGTTTTTAATAATTTATTGTTGCTTAAGAAATAAATGGCTGTTTTATCAGTAATTATTCTTTGTTCAGTTTTAATAGGCAGAATCACAAAAAAATGATTTAAAATAATACTTACCTACTTTAAAAAACTTACTTAACTACCTTAAGAATATGATAGTATTACTAAAATGATAAATCCTAAACATAGGCCTCCCCCAAGGGCGCCGGTTGAGACGTAAGGGTCGTGGGTTCGATTCCCGCACCAACATAAATGTTAGTTGATGAAACAGATATTTGTGTTGGGGTCTGGGTGTTTATGGTTCCTTCGTCGTTTCTGGTTTCGATAGCACAAGGGAAAACCTTAGTTTGGGACCAGGACAATGTATGTGATGTTGTCTCAATTATTTATTAATAAATAAATAAATTATGTTAAAGACAAGAAAATAATAGGTCTAATAAATAATGGTTATAATTTTACCAAAAGAAAAATATGCGAGTAGACTGGGGTAAAGCGAACTATAGTAAGTTTTAGGAACTATTTTAAAAATAAGACACACTTTTCTAACAGAATTTTATTAAAAAATCTACGAAAGTTATTAAAATATGTAGTGTCCATTTCAAACAAACATATACTTTATAAATATAACACAGCTCAATACACGGTGTATCTGTGAACATATACATCCCTTGAACCACGTCTTCAAGTAACCATTCTGTGACGTAATTGGTTCTAGGTTACAGCTTTTGAAAACTCGTCAACATTTTTTTCGATTCCCGACCGACCTTGTATGAAGAGTTGAATTTTTTAAAATGTCAATTTCCAAATAGTCATAGAACAAAATTTGTTCATAATGTTTAGGTAGAAGTGTGTTTAAAGGGGTGTACTTAAATGTTCACAGATACATCCTGTATAATATGCAAACTCTATACTTTATTTATTAGAATACATTTACTTACATACATTGTGCGCCTTTTTCAATAAATACGATATGTTGATAAGATAAAACATTATTAAGGCAATGAAAGGCACGTACTTATTCGTTTTAAATAAAAATAAGAGCATCACGTGCTTCCGATTTCAAATAACAAGTAGCATTTGTGTTACTGTAAACATTTACAATAAGTACATAAATAGATATAAATCCAAATATAATTCTCCCAATGTGACAAAATAAGTATGATATTCTTTCGTTAGTCTTAAAAATAGAGGAAAGTGGCCCAATCTTATCTAGCAAACGTACCAAATATTAGATTGTTTGTCTCTAAAAGATTATCTTTACAGAAAAAATATGTATTTAGTAATATTTCAAAATAATCTATTCAACAAGCCTGTTTTTTTAAAGTGACAAAGTATAATGGATCGCCTCAGCCTGATAGTAGGTAACCAAAAGAAGAGCCCACGTTATAGTTAAGGGTCGCGAAGACACGGCATCACATCCGTTTCCACTGACACTCATTTGTGTATTTTTACTACATACCATCAAAACTAACATCTTCCTTGAGATATCTCAAAAGTGACATAGGTTTTTATAATTCTCTGTAGATTTTTCGTAGTATAACGATGTCATTCATCAGCTATGCTTACTACATACCATACCATACATACTTTATAGTCAGCTTGTTAAAATACAATACACGGACGCCGAAGTAAACTCCTATTATTTTTATAAAAGTTAACAATTATACTTATGCTATTCATAATAAAATTTTAAGACACTTCATCAATGAAAAATTGTATATTATTTACAATATCTATTAATTAGAAATGTTTGATATTCAATAAAATTTTCTACTAGGCTTTTTTTGAAAAGTTAGGCAGAAAACGTCTAACTTTTTGAATTGCCATTTCAACAATACCACAGCCCATAATCCTTTTAATCTGTGCTTTGCACACCCAAAGGCCAGAAGCCAAGTCAAAGAATTAAAAACCACAATTGACATTTTACTTTTTCAACTGCTGCTGTCACTATCGCTATCGGAGCTGTCCTTCTTTCTCTTTCCTTTCTTCTTGTCCTTGTATCTTTCGTCTTTGTCCTTGTGCTTAGGGCTGCGTCGTGGGCTCTCACGGCGCACTCTGTGATGTCAAATGCCAGAATCATCTGTGGTATGATGGACGTTGTTCAGAGACTCTTCTGACGTTTCCGACTTCTGTTTTTTCTTTGTTCTATAAATATACAAAGCGTCAGCATCAGCGGATAAAATATTGACAAATTGTACACATATTTTTTAATAAAGAGTATTTATCTATCTGATTGGTAAACCAAGACCAAACATCGGTTATACATTAGTCTATGGGCGGCGGCCATCGCTTACCATCAGGTGATCCGTCTGCTCGTCTGCCACCTATCACATAAAAATGACGAATAAATCCTCTTTGGCATAGAGCATCATAATAAGCAAAATAAACATCAGCTGTTCTACACATTATATATTTATTGTCTTGCGAATATTCTTTTGTTGTATGGAATAGCTGATTTTTGTTTTCCTTATTGTGATGATCTAACATCCTAAAGGGGCTTCATGTTACACATAATGTCGGCTTTGAGATCACAACGATCAAATATTTATAACTAGCGGCCGCCCGCGACTTCGTACGCGTGGAGTTAATTATTGACACTTACCGTCATATTTTGGACAATCCACACAATATATTTTTATAAATTGTAGCCTATGTGTTATTCTGATGTATAAGCTATATTGTGGTAAAGTTTCATTCAAATCCATTCAGTAGTTTTTACGTGAAAGAGTAACAAACATCCATACATCCATACTTACAAACTTTCGCCTTTATAATAGTAGTAGGATGTAGAAAAAAATATTAAAAGGCTACAGAGAGCACTTACCCCTTCTTCCTCTCGTTTTCGGTGGATATCTGGTCTTTGAACAGAGTTGATAGTTCCAGTTCTCTGATTTCGTCAGAGTTCGTCAGTATGATGGCCCTGTACACAATAAATAAATACATACATTTCACACACAACATCTCATACACTGACCTGACTCCGTACTGGTTAAAGTAAAGTGACTTAGCATTTGTATACAGATTGGTTTCGGGACATAGTTTTGCTATTTTCGTTATTTTCGTAGTAGTTTGAATCTTTGTGAGGGTAATTCTCATTTTTTAAAAAGAAAAAGTCACTTCCATGGAGGGAAACTTTCTTTCAACCCTTATAATTACGAATTTCAAAATATTGCGAGCTCGGCGAGTCCTTTTCCCATGACCGCTGATACCAAATTTATTCAAATGCATGATCAATTACAGAAAAAATTGCCCTCCATGGAAGTGACTCTTTCCAGAAAATGAGAAATACCGAATAGATGGGGCTGCCCAAGTAGCATTGAGAGTTCTATAGGAGTTGACTAATGGTGTACATATATTCTTTAAGCGGTCTATGTAAGCTGCACAAGAGTTGTATAGCATGCTGTACAGCCCGTTTACTACCGATTTGGGCACAAATTATTCAGCTTTAAGTTCTCAAAAGGTACACAGTAGTAGAATAGTGGCTCTTTAATGGTAGTTTAAAGAGAGAACTGTGGTTTTAAAGCTGACGAATGGCACTATTTTAGATTCCCTGTGGTTATTATTATTTATAAGGGAGTTATTATAAGTGACAAGTGAACAATTATAGAGCCAATTGTTAACACTCGTAATCACAAATGTACCCTATAACCGACTTTTAAGCCGCTTTTGGATCGAAATAGTCACTTGAGTACCATTTTGTAACGCATAATATTTGCGACACATGTTTTGCTTGCATGTACATAATATCAGAGGGATATTGTGAAGCCATTTTGATGTGATTTAATTTTAAGTACACTCTGTTTATATATATGATGTTGTGTTAATTTTACGGGGTAATTTAAATTTATCGTAAAGAATATACACATTTATTGTTAAAATTTTCACGCGCCTATGCTATATTATAATATAATCAAATAAGTTTAACAAAATAAACAGAGACAAACAAATCAATATTTCATATTTGTGTTTTAATGACATTAAAATTACTGCATGGGTTTGTATTTAAATATCAACTACAAAATCAATAACGAAAACTCGAGATAAGTGATAAAATCATACTTAATATAAAAATATTATAGGTTATTAAGAGTAAAAAAATGGTGGTCATTGTCTGCATCTACAATGAACTATTGTAACTCAAAATTAGTATTGCGACCTGTATAAAGTTACACACGTGTACCATCATATTGACGTGAGCTCTAGAAAGGTTCACAGGTGTTGTGTTACGATGCGAGCAACCTAACAGCGTACATGTGAACCTCTGAATAGCCCATGCCGAATTACATATCTTATAAGGTTTTTATTCAGCTATGAAAATGAAAGCTGACTAGAAGAGCAATGGTGTCCTGGCAAAACGCCAATAGTTACGTAATAAGCTACATTTACACCGCTATAGATTCCTTACACAGGTTTAGGTGGGTATGCTCGCTTTATTACAGCTAATGTACCACGTGTGACCTCTGTTAATGCTAAGATATCATCAATGAACTAAATGTGGCCTTTTAAAGAGAATAAAATGCTATTTGGGTGGGCATGGGCATGTGATAGGTAGCAGACGAGCAGGCGGATCACCTGATGGTAAGCAATTGCCGCCGCTCATGGACACCTGCAACACCAGTGGAGTTACAAGTGCGCTGCCAACCTTTTATCCTCTTCCCCCCGGGTGGGCTTCCGGTACCCACACTCACTCGGCGAAACACAGCACAGGGGCTGCTTCACGCCGGTTTTCTGTGAGGCAGTGGTATCACTCCGGTCGAGCCGGCCCATTCATGCCGAAGCGTGGCTCTCCCACAGTTAAAGTGTAGTGGCGAACTTCTTTCTTCGGGCGATGGTAGATGTCGCCACACAATTTTTGTGGTGAAGATGAATTAAAGATATTTTATCTTTAACGTGACAAGTTATAGTTTTTGTTGCGACCACAATTCTGCCGTCCTTAGCATAGTTGCAGTAAGTCGGCATTTTGACAAAACTGAGTTACATATACAGCCGTGATTACGATAACGAGATCTACATTTTCGTCTAATCCATTTGTTTGTATCGTTTTTCAATCCAAATTTAGCATTTAGAAATTTGCAGTAAGTCAGGCATTTTTGTTACTTAGCATAATTACAGTGGGTACACTTACTGCAAACTTTTTATTCAGAGTCACTTAGCAAAACTACAGTAAGATATATATACTGTTTTCTTTCTTAGTAGGCTAACATATTTGCTATATTAGTGGTCTAGTCTTAAAAACAGTATGATGCGTTACTGTACTTATGCTTAGTAGATCTCATAATCATTACCTTCAAGTTACATAATATAAAGACAGTAAGATGACGTGATACTGCATGTATGCTAAGTAATGATTGAAATGTAGGATCCAAATTATACTCACCATAAAAGCAGTATCATGTGATACTGTGTTTATGGCAGTATCAGTATTGAAATCTAACTTAAGTTCGAGTTCACCGTCAAAAGAAATGATATCTAAGTATACTCTGATTCATAATCATGTAAAGTAAACTGACAGATGAAAATGACAAGTTTCTATGCATTTTGACATTTTGCATGTGTTCCGATTCAGTTCCGATCACAGAGTACATTGTATTATGTTCCGATCTTCGGCCACTCTCATCCAGCCTTCGAATGTTATCATCCCATCTTGTCGCAGGGCGTCCAACACTACGTTTACCGAGTCGCGGTCACCACTCAAGGACTTTATGGCTCTAACGGTTGTCAGTTCTGCGGCTAATGTGACCAGCCCACTGCCACTTCAGTTTGCTAATTCGGTGGGCTATGTCGGTGACTCTGGTTCTCTGTGGGATTACATCATTTCTGATGCGGTCCTTTAGAGACACTCCGAGCATAGCCCTTTCCATAGCTCTTTCAGCGACTTTGAACCGGTAGATTAGTCCAGCCGTGGGTGTCCACGTCTCGGCACCGTAAGTCATGACCGGGAAGACGCACTGGTCGAAGACTTTCGACTTAAGACTTTGAGGGATGGGTGACGCGAAGACTTGGCAAAGCCTACCAAATGCTGCCCAGACTAACTAAATTCTTCTGTTGGGTTCTCTCTCGAAGTTGTTTCTGCCTAATTGGAGCGTTTGTTCTAGATAGACATATTCCTGAACAACTTCGAGAGGTACTCCATTAACAGCGACCGGTCTCAGATCAACGAGCTCGTTGAACATGACCTTGGTTTTATCCAAGTTCATCCGAAGACTGATGTGTTTGGAAGATTCAGCCAGGCTGCTCACCATCTCATGTAGGTCATGTAAGGTTTCCGCCAAGATGACGATGTCGTCTGCGAATCGTAGGAGTGATATGTACTCGCCATTAATATTGATTCCGCGCTCTTTTCAGTTTAGCGTTTCGAACATGTCCTGCAGCGCAGCGGAGATGGGTTTCGGAGATATAACATCTCCTTGTCTCACAGCACCTCGCAGCAGGACAGGCTCAGTTTGCCCATTTTGGAATTTTTCATTTACGAATTATTTAAACATCTAAAAATGGCATCCAACCGCTTTAATATAATTCGTGAAAGAGAAATTAAATTTTTACTACTATTCAATAAAATACTCTAATAAATAGTTAAAATTTATAAGGTTACTAAGCATAAAAACAGTAAAAACACACTTACTGTGTTTATGCTAAGTGATCTCTAGTCGAGATTTTTAAGTGATACTTAGTATAACAACAATAGTGAATTTATTTTATGTTTAAATTAACGGACATTACTTTTTTATACAGTAATACATAGGTGCTAACGCCCTCTTTCATTTAAAGTTACAATCACTGTGATCTGATAATAAACTAAGGAGTTATGGAAGATTTTCGCACCAAAACTTTAACCGCGTTTTTCTCGAAACCGTCGAGAGCGTACTTACTGCAACTATGCTAAGGACGGCAAAAGGTAGACAGCATAATATGTCCATGGGCGGCGGTATTCGCTTACCATCAGGTAATCCGTTCGGCTTGTCTGCCACCTATATCATAACAAAAACAATTCTATTATGAGTCACAGGTTCGCAGACAACTTCGCATCTCACTTACCTCTAATAACCCTTTGACTTACCCACAATCGGTCAAAACCTAAACGCAATGAAAGAAATTCCCCGAACCCGACGCAAACAAAGAATAAACCTGTGTGTTTGCGTATACGTAGGTGTGGGGGCAGGGGCGGACCTCGGGGTTTGCCACTGACTTTTTTATGCGAATTTTCAAAAGTCAAAAGACAAATGTACCTAGTTCAGAATGGTTGGTAGAACACGTGGTTAAAGGCAGGTAAATGTTCACAGATACAGCCTGTATAATTACACCCAGACACTGAAGAAACAAACAGGGTGGGAATTGAAACGACCTTTGGCATATGAGGCATGGTACAGGCATGCGAAAAAAAGGCGCTAAAATCTGAGATTGGCTTTTACAGATCCTATGGAGGGCCCGGGGCCCCGGAGCCCCGGCGTGAGTCCGGCCCTGCACAGATAGGCAGGTCATCCGACGATTGAGCGCGAAGTCATTTGGCCGCGCCCTGGCAGTAGGGCGGGGAAGGGCTAATGCAAATATATCGATAAACTAAACGCAACGACTCGTGGCAGCCGCTGTCATATTTTTTTTAACGTCGTAAAACCCAAAATTAAGCCTTTTAAAAGGCATAAAACAACAGATTTTTCATTGTGTCTGCTGTCTAGGCTTTATGACGATAATGACAATTATTAATAGTGTTAAAATTATTTTAATTTTGCTAATACAACGTTGCCTATAGATGGCGCAGGGTGTCTGATATATTGTGCATGTTTAGTGTTAGGTTATAGGTTGGGCATAAGCCTTCCGTCGTTTATAAGAGTAGAAGTTACATCTTTAAAAATGTTGAAGGTTAGATAATGAATCATAATTCCATATTTTTCCTTTGACGATTAGCAAAACGAATAGGTTAAAGATAATCTTATTTTATTATTATTATATATTTTTTAATATTTTTGTATAAAAATCTCAATGCGGTTCACAGGTAAGTACCTAGATGTATTTTGTGAACGGCATTGAGATTTGATTATTTTAAATGTTATAACGACGAATCTATAAGAGTTCCACTTTTTGCCATTTGGCTACAGAACCCTACAAAGTAAGTACTTACTTAGATAAGTAGTAGATAGATATACCTACATATTTTATTGCACGAAATTCACAAATTTATTACAATTTCGGCGGTTCTCACCGCTTAAAGCGACCAAACTTTTGGGTAAACATTTTGATAAATAAGTAGATGAGGTGCAGGTGCTGGTCAGGTGTGTTGTCAGGACTAAGTTTATCGACAAGTGTTTGCCCCTCCCTAGCGGGTGATTCGCTTCACCCGTGTCAAGGTGAGGATCGACCCCGGCTATGTTACACCGTTGTAAATATATAGGGGGGGTTGCCCCCCCCTCCCCTTGCCAGATTGGAGCGTGACTCGCCCGCAGAGATATCGAGATTTTTCGATTCATGTTTGTGACTGAAAATGTAATTCTGCAGGTGATACAGGGTGTATCTGTGAACATTTACATCCCTTTAACCACGTGTTCTACCAACAATTCTGAACAACATTTGTTTTACGACTTTTGAAAATTCGCATAAAAAATTTCATCTTTCCATACAAAGTCGGTCACGTGACTTGGTCATTTGTACGGGGAGTCGAAAAAAATTCAGAATGATAGAACACGTTGTTAAAGGGATGTAAATGTCCAAAAACACCCTGTATACGGTCCCACTGCAAGGCAAAAGCCTCCATCATAGAAATCAAGTCATCGCTTCTATGATGGGATTAGGCTTAATCACCACGCTTGCCTAATGCGGTGCGGTGATCACAAACCTGAGTTAAGTTCGAAAAAATCGCTGTTTCACACCAGTCTTCTGTGAGGCCGTGTTATCACTCCGGTCAAGTTGGCCCATTTATGCCGAAGCGTGGTTAGTAGATCAGATTAGAAAAACATGACTTCTCTCTTTTCTCACCTGATTCTTCCACCCTCGCGGTCGTGCTTCTTTGGATCACTGATCATACTAATCGACGTTTCTCCGATCTCTTTCTTCTTATGCTTTTTTGATTTGTGTTTCCTAAAACAATACAAATTATTAGAAACTTGTCTTGCACCCGTTACCCGTCAGACTATAAGACTAATATGAATGATCTCAATAGAATGGCTAAATAGAAAAAATTGCCAGTAGTTATTGTAACCAGTTTCTAGCTTGTTAAATTTTATCTTAACTTTTCGGGAAACACTAAATTTTTTGAGCGTTGGCGTCTTGCTGGCGACCTCCCCACACTAGCGTCTTTTGAGCGTTGGCATCTTGCCGACGACCTCACCATTTGATGGGATCTGGTAGAAAAACTTTACTCACTTGTGTTTTTTGTCCTTGTCCTTCTTCTCGCTGGACTTGTGTTTGCTTCTCTTTCTGTACACGGAGTCACCGTTGCCTTCGTCCACTGTCTCCAAGTGGAGGACGTACAGGCGGTATATTTGCAGCAGAATTACCTGGAGCAAGAAAATAATAGTACAGACAGCCGTACATCAGGTTACTACAATCTGTCAAATTTCTTCAATCGAACCTCACCTTTATGTCAAACGTGTTTGGTTCAATAACAACTGAGGAAATTTGACAGATTGTAGTTACCTGATGTAGTCCTCTTCATCTAGGCACACACGGAAGACCAGCGTTAAGGAGTCACCCTGACACATGCTGACACATGCTGAGTGTATGCCTTTTATAAATAAACATTTCTTCTTTCTTTCTTTCTTTCTTTCAGTGTCTTGTTTATGTAATACTCAACTTACCTATTTTGTCTGTGATTACACTGAATAAATCTTTTTCTATTCTATTCTATTATGTGCGGCTGTCCGTACATTACTACGGGCGATGAATAAAATTCGAAGACTTTCAGTCGGTGCGGTTTGGTTGGACTTCGCGAGTCGAACAAAAAGTATGTTTCAAATTTTTGATCACCAATCCGCATTAGGCAAGCGTGGTGATTAAGCCTAATCCCATCATACTTAGCGATGATGAGTTAAAATGTTGGCAGTGCACTTGTGACTCCGTTAGTGTTGCAGATGTAGAAACCCGGCATCTTAATCGGTTACCATCAGGTGACTTGCTCGTCTGCCACCTATCACATTCAACTCACGTGTGGAACGCTACTTGCGATGATACCCTGGCACCTTCCCATCTTCCTGGGACTATGAGGAATGCCGGAGCTGCGGCTGAGGCTGCTGAGAGACTGAAAGCTGCGAAGTATAGGCATCTATCCGGTACCTACCACTTCGTAGCTTTCGGTGGCGAAACACTGGGCCCGTGGGGTCCCGATGCTCTCTCTTTCTTCTGGGACTTAGCTAAGCGCTTAGTTGAAGTCACGGGAGACCCAAAGGCTGGCAGCTCCTACTCTGTTTTAATTTTGCTGTTTGGTAGATTTTTAGCTTTAGTTTCCAGTTATAGTTTTCTCGTGTATTCTTTAAAGCGGCCGCCTGCTACTTCGTACGCGTGGAGTTAATTATTGACACTTACCGTCATATTTTGGACAACCACACAATATATTTTTATAAATTGTAGCCTATGTGTTATTCTGATGTATAAGCTATATTTTGGTAAAGTTTCATTCAAATCCATTCAGTAGTTTTTACGTGAAAGAGTAACAAACATCCATACATCCATACAAACTTTCGCCTTTATAATAGTAAGTAGTAGGATTTGGTCCAATAAATAAATCTCACCAGCGTGTTCTTACAGGTGAAGAATATGTTCATATAGTTGATGATCTTGTAGTGCGCGATGATGAGGAGCCGGAAGGCCAGGAAGGGCGCGTCCTGCAGCGCAATGTTCATGATGATGGCGCACACCTCGATGGAGCAGCAGCAGGCGCGGCTGTTCCTGTAACCACACATCAGCATTAATCATACTACCATTAACTGAAGATGCGCAAAATTTTTTTTATGTGATAGGTAGCAGACGAGCAGGCGGATCACCTGATGGTAAGCAATTGCCGCCGCTCATGGACACTTGCAACATCATCACTCAACTTGCAACTTGCAATCATGTCCGGAACTGGAATGAACATGGAACGATTAACTTGACCTCCGGAATCAATTCCGTTAATATACTCGTAGTTTCACCAATATGGTAGCGCCTCTCCAGGTATTGCGACGTAATCGATCTTAGTTCCACCAATATTGTTTAAACAGTTCCAAGTCAATTAATTTACCTTCATACTTGACAAGCTTAGGAGTATCAACCAGAAATGTATACCTAAGTAATTATAAACAATTAGTTAAGTACATATTAAAGATTTTTTCGAAATGTCGGACAAGTGATCGGAACTGTTTAGGTCCGTTGCGGACATTGTTCCTGGAACTATTTAGGTCCGGAACTGCACAAGTCTAGTGTTAACACAGTTTTACTCGCTATCCTAACTAATATTATAAATGCGAAAGTAACTCTGTCTGTCTGTCTGTCTGTTACTCTTTCACGCCAAAACTACTTTACGGATTTAAATGAAATTTGGTATACAGATGATCTAGACCCTGAGAAAGGACATAGGCTACTTTTTAGTGCGAAGAGGGGTTTGTAAGGGGTTAAAAGGGGGTAAAAAATAGTAACTTTTTTACTATTCCACGCGGACGAAGTCGCGGGCGGCCGCTAGTAATAAATAAGTCCTTTGAGCGCTGGCGTCTTGCCGGGGACCTCCCCACATTATAGCGCCTGTTGTTATAAAAGTGTAATGAAGGCGTGCGTGTTATGCAAGTGTTTTGTATCAAAATATAATACAACATCGCAAACATTGATCTGATATACAAATGGCCCCTTGTTACAAAATGCTAGTCTTGGTTTATAAATCCATACTAATATTATAAATGCGAAAGTAACTCTGTCTGTCTGTCTGCTACTCTTTCACGCCAAAACTACTCAACGGATTTAAATGAAATTTGGTATACAGATAATCTAGACCCTAAGAAAGGACATAGGCTACTTTTTATTGCGAAAAGGGGGTTGTAAGGGGTTGAAAGGGGGGTAAAAAGTTACTTTTCCACGCGGACGGAGTCGCGGGCAGCCGCTAGTAAATAAATAAAATAAATTGAGACAACATCACATACATTGTCCTGGCCCCAAACTAAGGTTTTCCCTTGTACTATGGAAACAACGAAGGTACTACAAACACCCAGACCCAACACAAATATCTGTTTCATCAACAAACATTTGTGTTGGTGCGGGAATCGAACCCGCGACCCTTACGTCTCAACCGGCGCTCAAACCATTGCGCTAAACGGGTCGTCAATCATTTGTTACTCAATCGTTATCATTTGTTACTCATTATAAAGGGACAAGTGTACGAACTCTTTAGAATACTTAGAATAAATATATCAATAAATCAATCAAAATATCAATATCAGCTAGTCTTTCTGTTTTTCTTGTGGTAAAAGAAACTTTGGTGCATCCAGGGTGGTGCACCCAGGGTGACCACATTCAATATACCGTCGTAACGCCCAGACAGCAGACACAATGGAAAATCTATTGTTTTATGCCATTTAAAAGACTTTTGGGTCTTCATCATCATCATCAAGTACGGTGGGAAGTTCCCACTGCTGAGTATGGGCCTCCTTTCTTTTTCGCCAAAGTACACGGTCCTGAGCTGCTCGGGTCCAAGTAGGACCTCCTTTTGGGTCTTACGACGTAAGTATACATTTTCTATGACTTTTCGAAATTCTCATAAATAATAATAAGCATTTATTTCTCTTCACAAATAGGCTTATGAGCTAGGTCTTATTCGCTAATTTAAATGCATTCCCTATTTGTGAGACTGGCGCCTGATATAGGTTTCATTAAGAACCTGTAATAGGTTTCATTAAGAACCTGTAAAAACATCAAGTTTTCATACAAATTCTGTCGCGTGAATTTTTCATGCGGGTCCGAAAACTGTTCGAGGAATTTCCAAAACTCGTAGAATAAAATTTGCTTACCTCTTTGTTTTTGGAAATTCATAATAGGTATGTTTCAGAATGATTGAAAGAAAGGGATGAAAATATTGACTGATATAGATACTCTGTAATATTAAATCTGATCACCATGGGCGAGTGACCAAAGATTCCATAAAGGACCTTACCGTATCGTTGGATCCAGCACCTAAACCTTCGAAAATATTACACAGAAAAGGACACAAAATTGCAATTGGTTCTATAAATAGTTACAGTGTTAAAGCGTGGAAGCATTATAAAATTAAGGAAAATAAAGCAAAAATAACGGAAAAAAACGAAAACGTAAACGAAAGTCAATAACGAAACGTGAAACAAGATGACGAAACGTGTAAAATGTAGATACACCGTTCAAGACTCACTTAAAAGTCGTGGTGCGTATACACAGAGGAGCTGCGTGGAGTTGAGCGGAGACTGGTAAAAATTCACCAATCACGTTGCTCAAAAAACACATCTCATCTCTGATGATTGGTCAATTTTTTTAAGTCTCCGCTCAACTTTCTACGCTTCTGTGGAAACGCACCCTTACGGAATCGCTCCGCTAGATCTATCTCTGATTCATAATCATGTAAAATAAACTGACAGATGTCAATGTGTCATCCCTATACATTATCACTAAATTTGACACATGCAAAATGTCAAAATGCATAGAAACTTGTCATTTTCATCCGTCAGTTTACTTTACATGATTATGAATCAGAGTATAAGGGTTAACGATGATCCAAGGTATTCGAAAATCCAGTAGCTACGAAAGAAACCAACCAAAGCAAAGACAGCAAACAAATTTAGCGTAGTGCATACAGCTGGCGTGCCCAACGTACATTTCAGACCTATTGGCGGTTCCCCTTGACTTCCTGCTCTTGGTTGCAGTGAGGACTACTGTGAACTGCATCAGGGACCAGGACCAGATGGCCAGGGTTAGGAGCACGAGGACTTTCTCTGATGCCACCTTCTCGTCTTTGAAGGAGTCGAAGAACTCGATGATGTCGGCTGCTGTGCCTGGGTATGAGGAGATATTGTTAAGTTTGATGAGTTATTGTTAAGTATGAGGAGTTGTTGTTAAGTTTGAGGAGTTATTGTTAAGTTTGAGGAGTTATTTTTACGTTTGAGGAGTTATTGTTACGTCTGAACAGCAGTTTTTAGGTTGGAGGAACTATTGTCAAGTGTGATAAGTTATTGTTAGGTGTGAGGAGTTTTTGTGAGGTTTGAGGAGTTCTTGTTAGGTTCGAAAAGTTGTGGTTAGTTTTGTGGAGTTAAGTTTAAAGAGTTATTGTTAGGTTTGAGGAGTTATTTTTTGTTAAGTTTGAGTAGTTATTGTTAAGGGTGCTTATTCTTTCTACCAGCGTTATTTGAGGTATGTTTTAAGACATTTAAAAAAATAGTCTATCTGGAGAAAAGTCCTCCTGTGGCAGAAGAATACACGATGAGGGTCAGCGTCAAGAACTGATATTCCTAGACCTTCCACGCTGATGGTTATTCACTGGATATTGTATATGTATACCTACAATATTGATGAGACTATCGTCAGCTCATGGCGAGTTAAGCACTTACGAAATTCGTCGGCTTAGTAAGGGGTTCGGCTAGTATAATTGGTAGTACAGCCACCCGGACTGTGGAAGATTGTGGGTTCGAGTCCCACCTGAACCCTCCGAGAATTTTTTAAGTGCAATATTTACTTTAGTTCATCTTCTAAACTTACCAATATACACCAGCAGCAATTGGCTCAGCTGATCTCGCGTCAGGTCTCCCTTAGGCAGCAGCCAGCGGCCTACGATGAGCGTCAGCATCAAGAACTGCTCGATCAGCGTCACCCACATGTCCGTGGGGATCTTGGTCGCTCCAGGGATGGGGATCTCCGTCTGTGAGGATATAAAGCTATTAAAACCCGACCCGTTTTGACGACCCGTTTAGCGCAATGGTTTGAGCGCCGCTTGAGACGTAAGGCGTGTCGCACACACAATCAAGAGTCGAGGCGGAAGCGTTCAAGAGGCGCACCGCCTCTGACTTTTCTATACAATCAAATATGTCAACGCATACTTACTACCAGAGTCGCGGCGCAGTCGAGGCGGCGGAGGTGCAGGGTCGAGTCGGCGACGCGGTGCGGGCGCACAGCACGCCGCCGCCCCGACCCCGCCGCCATTTTTTCATCCATTCCATCCATTTCCATATTGAATGGGTGTAAACGATGCTCTGCACCTCCGCCTCGACTCTTATATCACACCACCGCCTCGACTGTGCCTTGACTCCGCCTCCACTCTGGCAGTGTGCTACCCGCCTAAGGGTCGCGGGTTCGATTCCCGCACCAACACAAATGTTTGTTGATGAAACAGATGTTTGTGTTGGGTCTGGGTGTCTTGGTTCCTTCGTTGTTTCTAGTTTCCATAGCACAAGGGAAAACCTTAGTTTGGGACCAGGACAATGTATATACATCATGAATAATATGAATAGGTGTGGCATGAATGGGCTGAATATGGCATATTATTATCAGCTAGTGTATGTATTTAGAAAAAAGGGTTATACTATGGTACGATCATTTTATTGCAGTAGCAACATTGTAGTAGATTTTTTGGTCTCGAATTACAGTTTTGGGTATAGGCTGATGATTGATGGTGACCGTGCTGATGATGGAAGTTCAGAAAGGCCACAAACCGTGGTTACCTCGTCGAACGGCGGCGACGAGGCGTTGGGCTGGTTGCTCTTGTTCAGGAGCCTCATGTCGACCTTCGTCAGCTCCAGCAGCCAGATGGCCGGCACCACCAGGCCGAGGTAGATGAACACGGATGGGCAGAACCTGAAAAATCTTTTATTAGAAAGAAGTAAAGTATCAGCCTAAATAGTTGTTTAGCTCCATAGAAGATGAAGATTAAATACGGATTTACCTACTTTTAAATTTTTTTGGGCAAATCGGAAAGTTCTCATCTATACATATAATAAAAATGTAAAAAAGCTGTGTCTGTACATTGAAGATATTTATCTCAAAATAACTTAGGACGACTAAAAAACAGTAACAGAACATGAATCAATGATTTTTAAAATTTTTGTCTGTCTGTTTGTCTGTTTGTCTGTTTGTCTGTTTATCTGTTTGTCTGTTTGTCTGTTTGTTCGCGCTAATCTCGGAAACTACTGAACCAATTCGAATGAAACTTTTTTTTATTGTATAGCTGTAATATCAGGGCAACTTATAGGATATATAATATTTTGAAGACTAGGCTCCTTGATGTAGAACCACAACAGCCCAGCTAAACTATAAGAGGTAGGGCAATGGCACCTTAACAAAAGTTGTTCAGATTGATGAGCAGTTTATGATGCCATGAAAAAAAATCAAAGATCATGGAACATCTGGTTTGGACCTCTAAGAGCCCAGCTACACTATAACAAATATGGAATAAAATGGAATGGAAAATTGTCAAATGTGATGAGCATTTTTGGATGAGATCCTATAAGGAAGGATATTCCGAACTTAAACCCCTAATGGAGCGAAAAGGGGATTCAAAGTTTGTTCATGGGACTACGTGATTCCTTGGCCCAATTTACTCCAACTTTTGCATACACATTCTTTGACAGAATTGATGTATAAAATATAAGATTCAAACTTTAATAGAATACTTACATCCCCTAATGGAATAAAAAATAATTTGGGGATTACTTTCATTAGAAGTTGATATTTTAAATATTAAATGGGTTGCACTTGACCTCATCTCACTGATGGAGAGTGACAATGAGGTCTAAGATGTAGCGTGCTTTGCCAGAAGAAGCCTATTCACTCTCGACTTAAAGACACCCAAATTGTAGCTCTCTGGAAATACAAAAGCCGGCAAGTTGTTCCATTCCTTAGCATTTCGTATAAAATATTAATGAGCCGCCTTAAAAATCTATTAACCTATAAACAAACATTTATAATAAGTAATATTTTTGTTAAATTCTATTTAAATAATCATCTTGAAGTCGAGAGTCATAAAGTTCACGCAAACGAAGTTGCGGGCGGCCACTAGTGGTTGAATAAAGTACTTGATAAAAGGACTCGACCATATAAAGGTAAAAAGTACGTAAAAAGTATTGCAATAAAACTTTTTCTTCTTCTATACTATTTATAAAGAGATAACTTCTATAGACAACGACAAGGCTTATAGGTAAACCGAAAACACGAAACGCTTGCGCGATATAATTAGACACAGCGCCATCTATTGGTTCATTTCTAAATTACGGTCCCGAAGCGAGGTGAGGGCGGGCCACTAGTGGTTGAATAAAGTACATGATAAAAGGACGACCATATTAAGGTAAAAAGTACGTAAAAAGTATTGCAATAAATCTTTTTATTTTATAAAGTCGTAAATTACGCACGTTTGAATGAAAAATACGCTATGGGTTAGATGTGCCCCTGAGTGTAGTTTAGGGGTATCCTAAACTACACTCAGGGGCACATATAACCCATAATAGGTATATTATGACCGCATTTTGAGTGTCTCTGGAGAATAGCGCGTTACTTAGTAAATTAGTGTACATTATTTGATAGAATTTCACGATATGGCGATTTATTTGTCCTTGAATTTGAAAGAACTTAGTATGGAGGTATAGAAATACGGTCAAGTGCGAGTCGCAGTCCCGCACGGAGGGTTCATTATCTATAAAGTAGGTATAGTTAAAAACTTTTAAATATAAATAAATTCAGACAACATTCATACATTGCTCTGACTCCGTACTAAGTAGCACTTGTGTTACAGATATCAGACAACAGAGGAAACACAAATATAATACTTAAATACGTAGGTATATTACACCCAGACACTCAACAAACACAAGTGTTCATCACATACCTAAATGTTAGTCCAGGGTGGGGATCAAAGTCATACAATAATATGTATTTGTTTTATAACTTTTGGAAATTCGAATAAATTCGCTTCTGGCAAGCAATATGGTGGCGGCAATCGTTGCCATTGGGTATTTGACTAATCTCGATATAGTAAAAAATATAGATTCTCTATCAAAATATTGGTAAATAAGAACCTTAAATGCCTCAGCCACTATTGGTATACTTGGTATCGACATATCGAGCGAAGTCCAATTCCGGGACCATCTAGAGGGCAAGGCTAAATTAGCCTCAAAGAAGCTTGGCGTGCTAAATAGATCGAGACGGTACTTCACTCCGGCTCATCGCCTTCAGCTATATAAGGCGCAAGTCCGGCCGCATATGGAGTACTGCTCTCATCTTTGGGCAGGAGCACCTGCGTACCAGCTTCTTCCTCTAGACCGGATCCAGCGGAGAGCGTCTCGAATCGTCTGATTGCCGGGATATCACTAGTCGGCTTGACCCCTTGGCGCTGCGGAGAGATGTTGCGTCTTTGTGCATTCTCTATCGCTTATACCATGGGGAGTGCTCCGAGGAATTGTTCGGTTTGATTCCTGCCGCCTCGTTTCGACATCGTTCCACGCGGCCAGCAGTTCCATCCATTTCATCTGGATGGCTGGCAGTCCACTACTGTGCGCTTTGCCAGGAACTTTCTGCCGCGTACGACAAAAATATGGAACGAACTGCCACCTGCGGTATTTCCGGACCACTACGACCTACAAACCTTCAAGAAAAGGGCATATCTCGCTCTAAAAGGCCGGCAGCGCACCTGTGAAGCCCCTGGAGTTGCAGGTGTTCATGGGCGACGGTAATCGCTTAACATCAGGTGATCCGTATGCTCGTCTGCCCCCTATCCTATAAAAAAAAAAAAAAAAAAAACCAATGGCAAACATTTTTAGATAAAAATATAACGTCTAGCTGGTTTTGTGAGCATTCAAAGTTTCATGGGAAAGTCCATTTTTAAAATATAAAATTTAAAAAAAAATTATATCATTACATTTTCCACCAACTTTTATTATAAAACCATTTACTTAAACGAAAAAATGGATATACCAAACAAAATTTACTAGACGCGCACACAGAAGTTTGAATTGTGACGTCACAATTCAATAGCCATTTGTATAGAGCGTTTTTGGGCTTGCCCAAATATGTGCTCTTAAAGTTGTGATACCTCAGGTAATTTAAATGAGAATCAAGTGATGCTTTCAACGATGTTTCTTAAATTGAGGCGTCTTTTGATTAAACACATAATAAAATTTTAGTCAAATACCCAATTAGGCCATCCGTCTGCTCTGCCACCAATCACAAAAAGATGCTTTCTTGTACCATCGTTTTTCCCTCATCGCGAGGAGCCCTAACAAAGCCCGCTCAATCCATCCATCCGTCAGTGCTGCCAACTTACATTACGGGCACAATTTGCTAATGCTAATGGTGCTTCCGCTTCCGCCGCTCAAATTAGCGCTTGTTTACTCAGCAAGCTGTTGATGGCTGGAGAAATGATATGCTTGACTTTAATGTGGTATAAAAAAGTATCAGCCTATGAACTATACCAATGAAGAGCAAAGACCTCCTGACTCCGTGTCTGATATCTGTAGCACAAGCTAAATAAGCTACCTAAGACGAATTCAGGTCAAATTATGGATACTAGCTTTTGCCCGCGACTTTGCTCGCGTTAAATCGGGCAGCACGGAGAGGGGCAAAAAGTAGCCTATGTTACTCCATCCCTTCAACTATATCCACTTAAAAAATCACGTTAATTCGTTGCTCCGTTTTGCCGTGATAGAAAGTGGGGACCCAGATTCGATTCTCGGAAAGTATGACTAGATTTCTATGATGGAGGCCTTTGCTCTGCTATGGGACAATATACAGGCTGATACTTTCAAAAGTTGTACAAAAATTTTGTACAGAATGGTAGGTAGAAGACGTGGTTAAATGGATGTAAATGTTCTTAGATACACCTTGTATAATTGGGTAAGTATTTGACAATTTTTTTTATGTGTTTAATCAAAAGACGCCTCAATTTAAGAAACATCATTGAAATAATCACTTGATTCTCATTTGAATTACCTGAGATATCACAACTTTCGCACGCTCCATAAAAGTGGCTGTTGAATTGTGACGTCACAACTCAAACTTCTGTATGCGCGTCTAGTAAATTTTGTTTGGTAGCTATATCAAATTTTTCGTTTAAATAAATGGTTTTATAATAAAAGTTGGTGGAAAATGTACGGGTAATTCAATGATAATTAAGTAATTATTTTTTTAAAATTTTATACTTTAAAATGGACTTGCCCATGAAACTTTGAATGCTCACAAAACCAGCTAGACGTTATATGTTTAACTGAAAATGTTAGCCATTGGTTCTTATTTACCAATTTTTTGATAGAATATCGAACTTTTTTACTATATCGAGATTAGTCAAATACCCAACCTACTGCCCTCATCCCCACTGTTCCCGTGCCGGTTGGCCGGTCGTGTACAAAGCGGCAAATGTCAACCCTTCATTGACTCGTATAGCCGTCAAACCCTCGAAGGTCACACCCCACGGGTTAAGACTTACCAACACTCAACTCGACTAAACACAGCGTCGGCACTGCTTCACGCTGGTATTTTGTGAGTGAATAGAATATTTGGAGACATGGACGTATATAAGGGGGGGGGGGTCCAGGGGGTCCGAACCCCCCTTTGAGGCCTGGTTTGACATAAGGTTGAATCGGCTATAGCCAAGGGCGACTTAATTAAGGGGTCGGGAAGGTTGGTGGGGTAGCAAATTGTAGATAGCCCTGGGACGGCAAATCAACAAATCAACCTCACGTTCTTCAAGAATGCGTACGGGAGAGCCGCATTATGGGGGAGATGTTGTTGCCCAATGGCAGGACCGCTAGTCGACCAGCGACAAAGGAAGAGAGTTGTCGCAATTCTTCCCAGACGTAGAAATGAGATAATCGGCCGGTTGGGTGGAACCAGACTACGCCGTGTCACAAATACTGACGGGACATGGGAGTTTTAACAGCAGACTGCACGCGATGACTCTTAGTGAGTCACCTGTATGTCCCTGTGGAGAAGCTGATGAAACTCGGGACCATGCGCTGTGGGAATGTCAGCTGTACGAAGAGGAAAGGCAACAGATGCTGAATGACTGGAACTGGAACGAGATAGGACCAGTATACCATCAAGAAATGGTAAACTCTGCAGAAGGTTTTCGACGGTTGCGTGCGTTTGCACACAAAAGGCTTGACATTAGGAAGGAGTTCGATTGATGTGGAACTGCCCGAGCGCGAGTCGCTTGTGCTGTGGTGTTTCACGCCCCATTTGGGGAGAAGTGACACTGAGATGGGAGACAGACACAGACTTTGTCAGTAAAGAAACGCACCGGGGAAAGAGCCCTTAGCAAGTACCTGGTGAGCGTTTCCCAAGATTCGGTCCGTATGCCGAGATGGTAGGAAGGACCATGGGCTGGTGGAGGGACCTGTGTCTTCTTCAACTGTGCGTTTCTTAAGAAACTTTCTGCCTCAAACTACAACACTATGGAATGATCTGTCACCAGCGGTATTTCCGAACCGATACGACCTGCAAACCTTCAAAAAGCGAGCGTATTCCTTCCTACAAGGTCGGCAGCGACTTGCGATTCCTCAGGTGTTGCGGGTGTCCATGGGCGGCGGTAATCGCTTACTATCAAATGATCCGTCTGTTCGTCTGCCCCCTAGCTATCTCATAAAAAAAAACTCAACGAAACACAGCGTATTAGGCGCTGCTTCTTCGTCTTCTGTGAGGCCGTGGTATCACTCCGTATATAGGGACCGAATCTTGGGAGAAGTACCTGGTAAGCGTCTCCCAAGATTCGCTCCGTATGCCGAGACGGTAGGAAGGACCATGCGCTGGTGGAGGTGGTGGAGGACCTATGTCATTACCAACACTCATTATTCAGCAATAACAACATTTCAGTTACAATTTTAACCGTGGGAGAGCTACGGCATGAATGGGCCGGTTAGACCGGAGTAACCACGGCCTTAAAGAAGACAGTGTGAAGCAGCGCCTATGCTGTGTTTCGTCGAGTGAGTGAGGCACCGGAGGCCCATTGGGGGACAAGGGGTTAAAGGTTAGCAGCACACTTGTGACTCTACTGGTGTTGCAGGTGTCTATAAACGGCGACCATCATCATCATCATCAGCCTGTTGCAGTCCACTGCTGGACATAGGCCTCTCCAAATGCTCGCCACTTTGATCGATCTTCGGCTACTCGCATCCAGCTCCAGCCAGCCCTCTTGCGCAGATCGTCACTCCATCTGGCCTGAGGTCGTCCTACACTACGTTTAAAATAATAATTATATCATTACATTTTCCACCAACTTTTATTATAAAACCATTTACTTAAACGAAAAATTTGATATAGCTACCAAACAAAATTTACTAGACGCGCATACAGAAGTTTGAATTGTGACGTCAGTATAGAGCGTTTTTGGGCTTGCCCAAAATATGTGCCTTAAAAGTTGTGATATCTCAGGTAATTTAAATAAGAATCAATTTAAGTGATGCTTTCAACGATGTTTCTTAATTGAGGCGTCTTTTGATTAAACACATAATAAAATTTTAGTCAAATACCCAACTAGGCCATCCGTCTGCTCTGCCACCAATCACAAAAAGATGCTATAAATTATTAAAACAGGGAATTAACGCGACGTTTATTTTTAAGTACATTTTAAGTTTAAGTAAACGTCGCGTTAATTCCCGTTTTAATAATTTATAGTTATAATGCAACGCGAAAATCTAAAAACTATTTAACAAAAAGATGCTTTCTTGTACCATCGTTTTTCCCTCATTGCGAGGAGCCCTAACAAAGCCCGCTCAATCCATCCATCCGTCAGTGCTGCCAACTTACATTACGGGCACAATTTGCTAATGCTAATGGTGCTTCCGCTTCCGCCGCTCAAATTAGCGCTTGTTTACTCAGCAAGCTGTTGATGGCTGGAGAAATGATATGCTTGACTTGTAATATATTTCACTACTACATCACATACATTGATCTGACTCTGAGATAGGTAGCTCAAGCACCTGTGTTACAGATATCAGAACCAACAGTGGGATTACAAATAAATACATATACTTTTCTTTTGTAAATACATACTTATGATACATAGAAAACACCCAGACCAATACAAACAGACATGTTCATGCACACAAATGTTTGTACTGTGCGGGGATCGAACCCGCAACCCTTGGCTCAGACGCAGCATTCACTACCACTGAACCAACCAGGTCGTCAATAAAAGGTGTTAAGTGGTATAAACGGGTATCAACCTTTAAACTGTCCCACTGCAGGGCGAAGGCCTCCATAGAAATCACACCTTTCACATTCGCCATGAATGGGCCGGCTCGACTGGAGTAATCCGGCCTCACAGAAGACCATCGTAAAGCAGCGCCTGCGCTGTTTTTCGTCGGTAAGTGGGGGCACTGGTGGCCCAATTGGGGGAAAGAGGGTTAAACGTTGGCAGCGCACTTGGGTCTAATTGGGTGTTGCAGGTGTCTATGGGCGGGGCCATCACTTACCATCAGGTGATCCGTCTGCTCGTCTGCCATCTATCTATCACATAAAAAAACCACTACCCGGCCGATCAATTCGCGTAAAAAAATTACAACTTTTCATACAAAGTCGTTCACGTGACTTATTCAATTTGTAGATATGGGGACTATGGGGAGTAGAACAAAAATGTCGACGTATTTTCAAAAGTCGTACAACAAAAAATTTGTCCAAAATGGTTGGTAGAAGACATGGTTAAATTGATGTAAATGTTCTTAGATACACCTTGTATAATTTAAGACGTCCTACTGCCCTCATCCCCACTGTTCCCGTGCCGGTTGGCCGGTCGTGTACAAAGCGGCAAATGTCAACCCTTCATTGACTCGTATAGCCGTCAACCCTCGAAGGTCACACCCCACGGGTTAAGACTTACCAACACTCAACTCGACGAAACACAGCGTAGGCGCTGCTTCACGCTGGTATTCTGTGAGTGAATAGAATATTTGGAAGGAGCGCTGGTCGACCAGCGACAAAGGAAGAGAGTTGTCGCAATTCTGCCCAGACGTAGAAATGAGATTATCGGTTGGGTGGAACCAGACTACGCCGTGTCACAAGTACTGACGGGACATGGGAGTTTTAACAGCAGACTGCACGCGATGACTCTCAGTGAGTCACCTGTGGAGAAGCTGATGAAACTCGGGACCATGCGCTGTGGGAATGTCAGCTGTATGAAGAGGAACGGCAACAGATGCTGAATGACTGGAACTGGAACGAGATAGGACCAGTATATCATCAAGAGATGGTCAACTCTGCAGAAGGTTTTCGACGGTTGCGTGCGTTTGCACACAAAAGGCTTGACATTAGGAAGGAGTTCGATTGATGTGGAACTGCCCGAGCGCGAGTCGCTTGTGCTGTGGTGTTTCACGCCCCATTTGGGGAGAAGTGACACTGAGATGAGAGACAGACACAGACTTTGTCAGTAAAGAAACGCACCGGGGAAAGAGCCCTTAGCAAGTACCTGGTGAGCGTCTCCCAAGATTCGGTCCGTATGCCGAGACGGTAGGAAGGACCATGGGCTGGTGGAGGGACCTGTGTCTTCTTCAACTGTGTGTTTCTTAAAAAACTTTCTGCCTCGAATTACAAAACTATGGAATGAATACACATACACACACGCATCCTAACACGCTGATTTGACTTTTTTTACAATAGCGGACAAACGAGCAGACGGTTCACCTAATGGTAAGTGATTTTTTTCGCCCACATCTGCGATCCCCGCTTTTGAGTGAATTTCGGTATTTTTGATTGGATCAGTAATTTTAATGACGAGAACGCTTCGCCCTTTGGGCTTAGGTGGCCACTCACCCAAAAAATTTCAAGATTTTTTAGCTGGTCACTGTTCTAATCTAACCGAACCAATATTTTTTTCATTTAGTTAGAGTTTAGTACCTAATCATCTCAAAAACATTGGTTAGGTTAGGTTAGAACAGTGACCAGCAAAAAAATCTTGAAATTTTGGGGTGAGGATTTTCGGGTGAGTTGCCACCTAACCTAAGCTGCCCTTTAGCAAATCCTGAGCCTGAGCTTTAACTTCTGATGTTCAGTTAGAGACCAGGTCTGGGCACCGTAGGTTAGAATGGGCAGAATACACACATCAATGAGTTTTGCACAGGAAGGTCTCCCTTCACGTACCTACATTATTTAAATTCGTATCAAGTATTTATTTTAGATTGAACATCGAACAAAGGAAATTGACCAAATTGGACCAAATGCTGCCCAGGCATGAGTATACTTCTATTTTTATCTTCGTATGATTAGGTAAAAACTAATTACAAAAAAAATAACTCCATGGAGTCACAAAATACTTTTTTTTATTTGATAGGTAGCAGACGAGCAGGCAGTTCACCTGATGGTAAGCAATATGCAATACTAAGTATCTCTATTATCTTTATTATGAAGTATCGCTCTCTTTATTGCAGTGCCCTAGCAGGGTGTCACGTTATCCATGTATCTTTTTACTTGCGTAACATCAATGTATACCATGTGTACTAGCAAATAAAGAAATAAAATCAGAATCTACTCACCATTTCCATTCCTGGTTCTCCTTAATCGTCAGTGTGAAAATCCCTTCAAAGATAAGCAGCAGAATGGGGGATGCCAGATACCAGTACTCTATGCTGTTTTTGAACACTGTGACCTGCCAAATGGCTATGATACCATGACAGGCGAAGACTAGCCGCGTGATAACTGCTTTGATCGTAGCTAACACTTTGCCGACGTTCGCCATTTTGGATTTGTTGAACTTTTTTGGATCTAAAATACGGCGTAAGCTGTATGCTTTTTTGGATGTTGCATTTTTTTGGACACTATTGAGAATAACACATTTTTTTCTAATGATTTTTTTTATGAAACAATTTTTTATTGATTCTGCTGAGTAAAAAAATAATATATTTTTTTAAAAGTACACAGTCTCTTTTTAACGAAAATAACTGCTGGTAATAAATAATATCTTTTTATTTTTATGCTGATCACTATTTTAGTTTTATGTAAGTAAGTAGATATTTTAATTTAACTGAGGATTAACTTGTATTACAAATAATGTGTAGAGATTTTGGTTTAGAATTGTTGGTAAGTATTAAAATGTTATAGGTATAGTTTTTTTATAAGGCACTTTTTTAACAGTTATTTTTTAAATTTTATTTTTAAGAATTTATCATCAAAAGACACTTGTACAAGGCACAAAAGTTAAAATGTCTATCAAAAATTGCATTCAACACATATAAAAAAAAAACTTTTTCACTCCTTCATGAATGAAGACTGAAACCAGACTGAAAGCTCAAGATTTGTTCTTAATAAAGACTATCAAACTTCTTTGTATGGAAAGCGTAATTTCACATTTATACAATCCATTGCTTTCTGAAACGGCGAAAATTGGAACTAAAATATTTCTTCACCAATTTTGACAGCTCACGAAGATACTAGCGCCACAGAATTTTGTGACCAAGCAATGTATAACGTAGTTTGTAACAAAAATCGGTTTTCTATTGTTATTTTCGCGCGCAAACTCAGAATCAAGCCAATCGCAGTCGCCCTTCCCAGAAAAGGGATAGGGAATGAAGGAATTAGCTTTTATAGGTGATAGTGTCATTGTATCCCCTATTCCTGGGGGTTAGGGATGAAAATACAGTGAAAGGGGTAATGTGGTCAAAGGTGGGTTTGTACAGTTGACCAAGTAATTCTGTTAGAGGCGTATAATAAAGACAGTGGCCAGTCTTCCATGTAACTTCTATGAAAGATTGCCGCTTTTGAAACTAAAAGTAAAGTAGGTATCGCTTATAGTATAATCAATCCGGCTCATCGTTGAGCAGCCGCATTGCAAAACGGCCGTGTTTTAAAACAGCTAGCTGTAATGTAATACGGCCACTGCAGGGCAAAGGCCTCTATCATAGAAATCAAGTCAAAGTCAATCTTTGCTACTATGATGGGATTAGGCTTAATCACCATTACACCATAGGTACTCATCTTTAGGTAAAAGTTTACATACACCCCAATGGTCTACTAGTTTAAGTACCGGGCTGTAATCTCGTGGTCCTGGGTTGGAGTCTCGGTTCGAGCAATAAAAAGTATGGTTCGAATAAGTATTTCGAGTTTATGATCACCAATCCGCATTAGGCGAGCGTTGTGATTTATCTATTTTATTAAGTCACACAAATGCGCTCCCAACATTTTTACCCCGTTTCTCCTTATTGGGCCTGCGGTGACCTCACTCACTCAGTGAAACACTAGTCTTCTGTAAGGCCGGTATAGGCGTACTTAGCTCCCCCACGGTCGAACGATGTATCTCTCAACACCGAGCTAATGGTGAAAATACGCAAATATAAAAGGTTGGCAGCGCACTTGTGACTCCACTGGTGTTGCAGGTGTCCATGGGCGGCGGTAATCGCTTACCATCGGGTGATTCGTCGGCTCGTCAGCCACCTATATCATAAAAAATAAAAACTACCTATAAGTATGTATTTGTATTCTAACATATAATAAAAATGTAAAAAGCTGTGTCTGTACATTGGAAGATATTATCTCAAAATACTTAGGACGACTAAAAAACAGTAACAGAACATGAATCAATGATTTTTAAAATTTTTGTCTGTCTGTTTGTCTGTTTGTCTGTTTGTCTGTTTGTCCCTGTTTATCTGTTTGTCTGTTTGTTCGCGCTAATCTCGGAAACTACTGAACCAATTCGAATGAAACTTTTTTTATTGTATAGCTGTAATATCAGGGCAACTTATAGGATATAGTTTTATTTTGAAGACCAGGCTCCTTGATGTAGAACTACAACAGCCCAGCTTAACTATAAGAGGTAGGTCAATGGCACCTTAACAAAAATGGTTCAGATTGATGAGCAGTTGACGTCGAAGCAATGTCCTAGTGACGTTCAGGTTGTCGAGTTGTATTAGCTGCGAATCACTCCGTTACCAAGCGCAACTGCATGCATAACTGTGTGGGGATGATTTGCAAACTAGAACCTAACAGCTCGTCGTTTTTTGTTCGGCATGACGAAGAGTCATATTCTTCTTATTTTTTGCAAAGTGTCCATCTCAGCGCAATCTGACTCGGACCTGAGAACTGGACTGCCGGAGGAGAGGCCGACATAAACCACGTCAAAAACGTATTCCCCAGCGTCAAAGAATAATAATATGTGTCGTATTGTACACCCACTGTTAACAGTAGGTGCTGGCAATGATCAGCTAGAATGTAAATAAAAACTAGTCAAAATGTGGTTTCTCGAATTTGCGGCTTTCACAAATTCCAAACACTTTGAATCAATTAACTCAAAACTCACGAACTGAAATGTAAATGATGCTCAGTTAATAACATTATTGTCCTGTCCTCACTGATAGCTTTTAATTAACCTATAAACGAACATTTATAATAAGTAATATTTTTGTTTAATTATATTTAAATAATCATCTTTAAGTCAAGAGTCATAAAGTTCACGCAAACGAAGTTGCGGGCGGCCACTAGTTTCAAATAAAAATAGAAAAATCTTTATTCAAGTTAGGTCCATACAGAACCCTTAGGTATACTAGTTCCTGTTTTCAAACATTGAGAAGTAACTGTAAGTATAATTATGTTCAACATATGTAATAACTGTATTTTTGGTGCCAAACCAACTCTTTTCTATTCTATTCTATTGATCTAGTTTTGTCAGCTGACTCGATACGCGGCGAACTGTACAAGCAGAGGGAGGTGTGTTAATCGAAAGTTACGCGAACCTCTATCTACTATCTGACTGTAGATATCTATCTATTGGTAGATATCTAACCGTTTTTAGAGTTCCGTAGCAAAATGGTAAGAAACGGAACCTTTGCGTATGAGACTGAAGCGGAGTGGAGTGAAATCTACCAATAGAAGAAGATTCATCAGAATCAGCCTGTTGCAGTCCACCGCTGGATATAGGCCCCTCCAAATGTTCGCCACTTTCATCGATCTTCGGCTGCTCGCATCCAGCTCCAGCCAGCTCTCTTGCGCAGATCGTCACTCCATCTGGCCTGAGGCCGTCCTACACTACGTTTACCGAGAAGAAGCTTACTCGTTGTCAAACGCAGTTTTTGTTCAATTCTTTTAATCAAACAAAAAAAAAAGCATCTTTTATAGCGAGCGAGAGCGTCTTCCCTAGTGAAATAGGTTTAGGCCGGCTACGCGGCTCCTCCGCTCGGCGTGCCACCGCCGCGCTCCCGCGCAACATTTGAACTATGCGCCGCCAGTCTGATTGCGATCGCCTCCGCGAACGCGCGCGCGCCACGAACCGCTGGGCCGGCCGCGCCGACGACTCTTATTTGTCACTAGTGGCCGCCCGCAACTTCGTTTGCGTGAACTTTATGACTCTTGGCTTAAAGATGAACAACCTTGGAACCCCCTTTTCGCTCCATTAGGGGTTTAAGTTCGGAATATCCTTCCTTATAGGATCTCATCCAAAAATGCTCATCACATTTGACAATTTTCCATTCCATTTCATTCCATATTTGTTATAGTGTAGCTGGGCTCTTACAGGTCCAAACCAGATGTTCCATGATCTTTGATTTTTTTTCATGGCATCATAAACTGCTCATCAATATGAAAATTTTTTGTTAAGGTGCCATTGATCTACCTCTTATAGTTTAGCTGGCTGTTGTAGTTCTACATCAAGGAGCCTGGTCTTCAAAATGTAATATATCCTATAAGTTGCCCTGATATTACAGCTATACAATAAAAAAGTTTCATTCGAATTGGTTCAGTAGTTTCCGAGATTAGCGCGAACAAACAGACAAACAGATAAACAGACAAACAGACAACAGACAAACAGACAAACAGACAAACAGACAAACAGACAAACAGACAAACAGACAAACAGACAAACAGACAGACAAAAATTTTAAAAATCATTGATTCATGTTCTGCTACTGTTTTTTAGTCGTCCTAAGTTATTTTGAGATAAATATCTTCAATGTACAGACACAGCTTTTTTACATTTTTATTATATGTATAGACTTGTCTTTCTTTTATATTGTTTTAACTGGTTTCTCGTATTGCGTTACGAACTTTGCATTATTGTTTAAGTTATTACCAGTGTATGTGACTTTTTAAATAAATCTTTTTATACAATTAACCGCGTTATCACTATACTTTTCATATACCTACCTACAGGGAGTAACTGTGAATCACATCTTCTACCAACCATTCTGAACAACATTTAATTTTGTTTTACGACTTTTGGAAATTCGTAAATTTGTTTTTCTATTCTCCATCAAAATTAACCAGTCACATGAAATTTTTATAGAAAGTTGTTTTTTTTTATGCGAATTTCAAAAGCCATACCTAGTACCCACAAATGTCGTTTAGAATGATTGGTAGAAGACATGGTTAAAGGGATGTAGCTAAATGTTCACAGATACACTCTGTAGAAAGTGCGGGTCCTGCGCCCAATGTCTCTTCGGTCGTGCCACACTGGTGTCCCATCGAATTAAGAGGATAAAGGAATAGAGAATGCGCCTGCGTTTGCGCACACTCTTGAGCGCACTATGTATCCTGCGTGAGTGGTTGATCGCTAAGATTGGTTGCCGTAGCCGAATATCGATCGGAGGATTTTAACTTACTCTGGTAGAAATTATCTATCAGTATCGAATTATCCATTCCACCATCGATCGATCTCTCGATCACCAATCGTTTGGTGAGTCGACAACAAGATCAATTTGGTTTTTAATCTAAACATTTGCCAATTTATCAAGAAAATTGATTCGTTTTGCTTTTCAAAACATAGATAGATTTTCAAAAGGTACATAAGTACCTAATTGTAATCACAATCTTAGGTTTACTCTGTAATATCATCCGTGTCTTTTCGATTTTAGTTTGAGACTTGTGTCCAATATATTTTGATGTCATGTTCCATTCAACGCGGGTCTATTGTAGATTTGTTTTATTTTGTGGTAAGCTGCTTTTCTATCTTCGAATTATTCGAACATAGCTCGGGTTACTTGTTATCACCAATTGCTTACCAACCTTAACCTTACAATTGCACCAACTTGCATTAGGCAAGCAAGATGATTAAGTCTAATCCCATCAGAGTAATAACTTGATTTCTATGATGGAGGCCTTTTCACTGCAGTGGGACAGTATATAGCTGCAGATACTTTACTTTACTTTTCAATATTATCATTGAGAAGATCAGAACTACGAAGTAGGCCCAGGCTGCACATAGGCCTCCCTAACGTTCTCCACACAGATCGGTCCTGTGCCACCCGCATCCAAGGGTTTCCCGCGACCTTCACCAGATCGTCGGTCCACTGGTGGGGGCCACGGCTGCGGCCTCCACTCAAGGACCTTTCCACCCAACGGCCGTCAGTTCTTTTCGCATGTGTCTGTTCTCTGCGCATTGCCACTTGAGCCACGCAATTCTTTGGTCTCCTGCGGATCTCATCATATCTGACACGGGATTCCGAGCATAGCCCAATACTATTTATAAAGGGATAAATTTTGTAGACATCGGCAAATAGGTATTTATATAGGTCGAAAAGACCAAACACCAGTGCAATGCAATTAATACACAGCGCCGTCTCGTTGTTGAGATTGGAACTATTAGCCTGCTGCTAAATGGGGGCTACCGCGTGTGGAAAATCCGTTAGATGGCGTACGTGTAGACTGAGGTCCAACTTCAACGTCATTGGTCGTGACATTTTGACATCTCACATCAAAAATAACCAATCACCGTGTAGTTGGACCTCAGTCTTCACGTACGCCATCTAACGGATTTTCCACACGCGGTAGCCCCCATTGCGTTCCGCCCTGCCTGACGCCCTGTATGTAGTTTTTTTTTTCAGTAATGATCATGACACTGTATGGATGTGAATCGAAGGACAATTTTTTCAAACACCGGGATGTTAAAGCACCCTCACCGAGCTTTGGAGGTCACAAGCCAGTCCCTCAGGAAGAAAAAATAGTTCCATTCATCAGAATACCCATGGAGGACGCAATAAGGTAAGTATTTATTTAAAACAGTGGTTCTTAACCGGTGGTCCGCGGACCACTGGTGGTCCCTGGAGGCATTCCAAGTGGTCTGCGAAGACATCGTAATAAACAAGTGACGTGACGTGATGAGTCGAGTCAACACAACGCAAACGGCGCCGCGACGCATGGCCGAAGTGTGTGGTCCCTGACGCGACAGAATTTTGGTAAAATGGTCCCTCATGACTTAAAAGTTAAGAACCACTGATTTAAAAGGTGGCAAACAAGCAGATGGATCATCTGATATTCAAATTAGCTAGATAGCGCCTACTGTTAGACTGAGGGATAAATTCAACGTCATCGGTCGTTATGGGGCTATATCGACGAAACTAGCGCCGCCAACCAATTTACACTGATAACTTTGTCGGTTAAAAATATTGTATTGCATCTTGAAAAATCCAATTTACTTGCATCTAAGTCTGTAGTTTTACTTTCTTAAAAAATATCATATTGTCGCCACAATTTGTGTAAATTGGTTGGCGGCGCTTAGTTTCGTCGATTAGCCCTTAAGTGACGTTTTGATATTCATTAGCAACCCACGCTCGTCCACTATTGGACATAGGTCTCCCCCAATGCACGCCACCGCTCCCGATTTTCGGCCACTCTCATCCAGCTCACTCCAGCCAGCTTTCGAATGTCGTCATCCCATCTTGTAGCAGGGCGTCCAACACTACGTTTACCGAGTCGCGGTCTCCACTCAAGGACTTTATGGCTCCAACGGTTGCCAGTCATTCTGCGGCTAATGTGACCAGCCCACTGCCACTTTAGTTTGCTATTTATAATATTTTGATATCTCTCATCAAAAATAAACAATCACCGTGTAGTTGGACCTCAGTTCTAGAGTACGCCATCTAGCGGATATTTCACACGCGATAGCCCCCATTAAAATGATGCGACCTGCATGAAGAGATGGGCGACGGGTAAATACCCAAAAGGTAAAAACCCGGGTAAATTCCCATTTGGGTAAATATCGGGTATTTACCCGGGTAAATACCCGAATGCTGGGTAGTTTCGTCTTTGTTGCATCAATCGAACATCCAAACATAAACTGGTCGATAGTAACATTTTAAACAAAAACAAAGTACCTAGTAACGTCTTTTAATAACGAAACAGTCCAGAATTCCGTAAAAAACACACTATTCAAGTCGCCGTCTATCAAATTCAAAACAAAGCAAAGACACAGGTGCGTTTCATACGATGTCGAGACACGACTGCAGCTCAATCCTTTGTTTCGCCACGCGCGGACGGACGGAGGTGGAAATGCGGGACGCGCGGGGGTGGCGACACGACGCGCGGGAATGGTAACGCGGAATTGGCGGGGGTAGCGACGCGAAATACACAGTAAGGTAAAGGCACCTAATTCCGTGGTATTTTTGCCTAAACTAGATACAACATTCATTATTAAGTATTTATTATTCATTTCTGAAGAACTGGATATTTTCATTAGAAAGGTTGTTTATCTGTTTATTGAAATATATTCACAGTTAGACTAAAAATTTACGTTAAAATTATTAATTAATTAAAAATATAAAGAAGTCGAAGGCATCTAATTCCGTGGTAAAAACTCTAATTCCGTGGTATTTGGTTGCTAATTCCGAGTGATCAAATTATGAAGAAAAAAGAGATAGGGAGAATGATACATCATGTTCAAAAAATAAAGCCTATTTATTGTTTTTAGTTTTCAAATCAGTCGCAATCACTTTCCTTATAATTACAACTAATAAATGGCACCAACATACCTTAATACCTTAATTCATAATAATAATATTATCTTATACAGGGCGTCCCGCGGTCATGTTACGTGGAGGAAAAGTACTTTTAATTTTCTACATAGAACATTTTACTGATAAAAGACATTATTTTATTATTAAAATCAATTTAAACTGCATTTATGCATTTTCAAATAATTACATGGTTAAACCGGGAATCGAATCATGAGAAAAAAGTTACCGTGTAGCTTTATCTTAATTATCGAAAGGTATCATAAGGATTATTTGTTGCTAAATAATAAAGCGTCTGAAATAATTGGAAGACTATGAATTTTAACATTTTCAATACTAAGTAAACCGTGTAGTTATTTAAAAATCTATGGATGCAGTTTACTTAAACAGTTTTTAAAAATTAAATAATGTCTTTTTTCAGTAAAATGTTCCATTTACAAAATTAAAGGTACTTTCGGTCCATGTGTCATGGCCGTATAATAAATATTAAATACCATTATTTTAAATTTAGGCGGAAAATCGACTAAAGTAAACAATTAATATTATTATTTGCGGAAATATTCGAGGGGTGAAAGGCTATTTGTTTTAAGCGACATTTTTGCAACTTTACAGGAGAGCGATTTCGGAAAAAAAATCATTAAATCTAAACTGTTTGATATTTTTGCCTGCAAGTTTTACAAATCAGTTTAGTTTTAAAAGGCCCAAATTCTGGTTACATTCTTCACTTTATAATGATAATATCTTCGAAAAAAAATTTTACTAATTGGATAGGGTAAAATCTATTTGGTTTAAACTCCAAAATTAAATATTTCAAGGTCAAATCAAAATAGCTTAAACAACAATTTGAAACCACTGCACTTGTATTAAATAGCATTTACTTCTATAACTTTATAAAGAATGGTCAATGATACCATGAAATTATTTCTTATTTTTAAGTTTAGATGTTAGTGGAGACGATGTTTTCTTTAAATCAAAAACAAAATTATGTGTTATTATTAAAAGTTTTCACAAATCTTCTTATCAGTTGATATCACTTATCAGTTGTCACCGGTGGACACCTTTCACGGAGAGGGAGGAGACGTACATATTGGCGTCGTCTCCTCCCCCTCCTTGCTCTTCTGAGCGCGGGGGCGAGAAGATGCCACTCGCTTACGCTCCGCCGCCTCCTTCGCTGCCATCACGTGCTCGCTAAAGGCAGCGAAGTCCTTCCAGGCCTCATCACTTGCTAGTATAGCTCTCGCTATACTAGCCAGTGAGAGGTCTTGGCCGACCCTCGCCACTAATGCATAGCGCTGCGGAGCTTACGACGCACTCACCGTTAGGGTGTGTGACGCCAAAGCAACCATACCCGGTTATTACCTGCACCATCCGGAAGGAGACGACACCGTGGCTCCGCTACAGCCACCGGTCCAAGACCGGGGCGAGCGCGTCGAGCGTTCTCCGGCCATACGAGGCGCTCAGACCATCGCCTCAGGAGGACCTGACAAGCTTCCTTCCGCACGGTCTCCCGCTTGACGGGGCAGTAGACTCCCCTACTGCCCGCTACTTATATACGCCGGAGAGTACGACGAGAGAGAGGTCTCAGCGAGCAAACAGGCTGCACCGAAACTTACCGTTCGGTAAGCTCGAGCGGTCCGCTGCGCCATCACCCGCTGAGACCCCCGCAAGAAAGGAGGTATTCCGATTTTGCTAGGGAATCCGATCAGACTGGCGCCCCATTTAGCGCCATTGATCGCAGGATTCCGGCTTAGAGCCGTCGGTGCCTGGATCCTGCTCCGGCCAGGTTCAGCAGCAGCCACGAAAGCGTGTCTACTACTACCCTACTACCTGAGCTACCCTGAGGAGTCGCAGGTCCAGGGTGAAGCTGAGATAACGCAACTCGCCTTGACCGGAACCTGGGGACCTCAGATAGCAATTTGCCTGACGGAGCGAAGCCTATGACCAGCCCGCGGAAACAGATCACATCGGTCTTTTTTACGGCGAACCAGGCACCGCACCCTCTCTATGACTGAGTCCGCCGCGGCTTTTTCAAAGGTCTCCCCCGAGACGTGACAAGGTGTCATCTGGTATGCAGATCACACCCATGTCCCAAAGGAGATGGCCGCGCAGGACCCAGTCATACCCGATGTTCCAGATTAGGGGTCCAAGGAGGAACCCCTGCGGAACACCGGTCTCTACGGTGCGTCGCCGGGCGACGCCTGATTTGTCCACGTACATGACCTCAGGTTCATCGAGATAATTTTCGATGAGGATGGTCAAGTACTGAGGCACTCGAAAATAGCAGAGTGTCTCCAGTATTGTGCGTCGTAGGGAGAGAGTTGTACGCATTTTTTATGTCTAAGGATACAGCAACAACTTCCTTCCCCTCTTCAGCGGCCTCCTCCGTCTCTCTTTTCAGACGTTTCAGGGCGTCAACCGTAGACTGGCCCGCCCTGAATCCATACTAAGCCTTAGAGGTTGAAGCCCACGTCCTCTAGATGCGCGGTGAGGTGGGAAGCTACTTCTTTCCAGCAGCTTCCTCACCTCATCCAGGAGCCATTGGCATTGTCCTTGTCCGAATTGGGCAGCACCCAGCACGGGAAAGGAGAAGGCCTTCTCGTTGGCCCCTGTGCCCCTAGCGCCCTGCCGACACCAAACCTTATGTATCGCTGGTCGAACAGCGACCCGGCGTCGTCCACCCGCCAGTCAGCGGTGCACGCGGCTATGGACGGGGTGGCAAAAGTGATGTCCACCACTGATCCGCTGTTCCGCTGCACGCACGCATGGGTGAAGCCGCTATTTAGGAAGGTGAGAACACTCGCCACCGGCCACTTCTGCAGGGCGCGACCCCACTGATCCGTGGTCTGGTTCCCCCACGCGACAGATTTTGCGTTGAGGTCCCCGGCGAGAATTACTGAGCGTGGTGTACTGAGCGGCCCAAAACCACGCCCAGAACACTCAAGAATGCCTCACCGGGGCAACTGACTGGCTGGGGAAGAAGTACCCTCCACCAGGGCCAGGTCGTCCCATGAGGCAGCCACATACCCTGACTTTGGAATCAGCCTTCAGCAATTTTTCCAGCACTGCGCATACATACATTCGTTATCATGGTTTAAGCACTCGGCGCAAGTGGTGGGGAAAGACGTCGGCGGCGAACAAAAATGGTTTGATCCGTCGTGGCTAAATTGTAACATAATAATATTTCAATGTCTGAATGGACATAGATATCACAATTTTGAGGTTTGATAAGTGTTTCAAATAACTCAGCTTAAATATAGGGTATGTTTGACCGACACTTAATTAATTTCAAGAATGCGGATAAATTTCTGAAACGACATGCTAGTAAAATTTTGATAAGGACGATAATGATTTAAACGACATGGTATGATGAAAGTGGATAAAAAACAAAAAGGTTGAAACACCTTGTCACATGTTTTTTTGAATAAAGCATAATGTTTTAAGCGACAGCTAAGATGACTTTTGGCGGAATTCAAAATGATTTAAGTCACAGTTTTAGCAAATAGTAGTTACAGGAAAAACGCTTTAAGCGCCATTGAGTACTATTATTGTGATTGCAAAACATGTTTAAGCGGATATTAATCGCGTTTGTGTATGGTTCATATCCATGGTCTCTAAAAATGATACCGATTTTTGGCGTTTCATACATCAATGTTCTAAAATGAGGCCAAAATTTTCATTGTTTGAAGCGCCAAAAAAGTCGTCCATTAATTATGAAACCCTCCCACCTCCTACAAGGATGTAAATGTTCACTGATACAGCCTGTGTATGGGGAACCCATTTTTTTTCTTTTTTGCATTAAAATCTTAATGCGGTTCACAGTTCATACATCTACCTGCCTAGTTTGAACAGTACTTATAATTAATGGTTTCGGAAAAAAATGGCTATAACATACGGACGAACAGACAGACTTGACGAATCTGCAAGGGTTTCGGTTTTCGTTATTTGGTTACGGAACCCTAAAAATACGATTCATAAGAGCAAATATAAAAATCACACAAGAGATGTAAAGTAGCAATAATATTTAGTTAATAAATTGAGTAAGATTATGAACATACTGTATTTAACGTTTATTGATACCACGGAATAAGCATCTCATATAACCTTATTCCGATTGATATACAACGGAATAGGGTTTCGTGATACTAAATCATGGTTTCTTATTCCGAGTAATGAAAAGTACACAATTTTTAGTTTAATTTATAATGCATTATTGCTTAATTACATTGTTATTTAAAATATATATAAAACATACAGTGGATTACATCAGAAAACATTTCTGACCTAAAATTTTGTGCCTACTTTTGCTAACAACGAATTAAGAAAATACCTAAATAGCCTATCTTAAATCTGTTGTAACTAGCAAATTTGAGATGTTGGTATACCACGGAAATAGATTTTTATAATTAAAGACTACTTATGTGATCAGAACTTAAACATTGAATTCGGAATCATAAAACTGACTTTAAAATAAGAAAAACAAAATACCTCTAATAAATTGCAATTGCGTGGTATACCACGGTAATTAGGAACTGGCAAAATATTTGGCTGCTAATGCCGTGGTTTTTTTATCAATTATTTTCTGTTTAATTGATACTAATAATATTAGAATTTGAAGTTTTTTCGATAAAGCATATTATCCTTTTTAAATTAGAATCTTAACAAAAACTGACAACAGTATAAAACTATTTTAAAACGCTATTTAAAAAATCGTGTTACTCACGTGCGTATGGTCCGTATTGTATGAAGCGCGCGTTCCAGCCTGCTGCTGGCGCAAAACTGACCAATTATTTTAAAACGTACAAATACCAAATCGGTTTCATGCTTGTATTACATGTATAGATAAATTATTGATTGATTAAAGCATCTTAGAGACTAAAATAGCTTATGAATTGCATGAAAATACCGTTTTTCTAAATACCACGGAATTAGCAGCCATTTTTAGAACCCCACGGAATTAGCTGCCTTTACCTTAGCTGCGCGGGCGACGGTGTTCATCCCTCAAAACTTTTTTTCTTGGAAACAATTCATCATCATCATTTCAGCCAATAGACGTCCACTGCTGGGCATAGAGGCTTCCCCCAAAGTTCTCCACACAGATCGGTCCTGTGCCACCCGCATACAAGAGACTCCCGCGACCTTCACCAGATTGTCGGTCCACCTGGCGGGAGGCCTGCCACGGCTGCGGCCTCCTGCACGTGGCCACGTGCAGGAGGCCTCCACTCAAGGACCTTTCCCCCTCAACGGCCGTCTGTTCTCCTCGCAATCTGCCCTGCCCATTGCCACTTCAGCCACGCAATTCTTTGGGCTATGTCTGTGACCTTAGATCTCCTGCGGATCTCATCATTTCTGACACGATCACGCAAGGAGATTCCGAGCATAGCCCTCTCCATTGCCCTCTGAGTGACTTTGAGCCTTCTTAAGCGGCCTATTGTAAGCGGCCACGTTTCAGTTCCGTATGTCATCACTGGCAATACGCACGCATTATAGACTTTCGTCTTCCGACACTGTGGTAAATGGGCCAAAAATATGCTGCGTAGCTTCCCGAACGCTGCCCAGCCGAGTTTGATTCGCCGATGGACCTCTTTCTGGAAGTTGGACTTACCAAGTTGCACTTTTTGTCCGAGGTAAATATATTCGTCTACAACTTCCAGTGTAGAGCTTCCAACTTTTACAGGAGTGGGTACTCATGAGAGTTCAACATGACTTTCGTCTTGTCCATGTTCATTTTGAGACCCACTTGTTGAGAGACTCTACTGAGGTCGTCTATCATTCTGCTTAGGTCTTCCAAGGTTTCAGCCATGACTACGATATCATCGGCAAATCGAAGGTGCGTCATGTACTCTCCATTTATATTGATGCCAAGTTCATCCCATTCCAGAAACTTAAAAACGTCCTCCAACAAAGTTGTGAACAGTTTCGGCGATATGACGTCACCCTCGCCTCGCCTCGTGGTATATAGGCTTAGACTTCTGGTCCTGAAGACGGACTGACATGGAGGCGTTTGCGTACAGGGACTGCAAAACTTGTATGTACCGGTAGTCTATGCACCTTTGGAGAGACTGTAGCACGGCCCAAATCTCGACAGAATCAAAAGCTTTCTCATAGTCCACAAACGCTAAGCACAATGGCAGATTGTACTCCTCGGTCTTCGGTACGACCTGCCGCAGCGTATGAATGTGGTCTATGCTGCTCAAGCCTTTCCGGAATCCAAATTGTTCGGGAGTCTGAAAGTCGTCAAACCTACGTGCGAGACGGTTCGTCATAACTCTCGAAAACAGCTTGTATAATGTGACTCAGCAGCGTGATGGGCCTGTAGTTCTTCAATTGGAATTTATCTCCCTTTTTGAAGAAAAGCCTCACCACGCCAGTATGCCACGCTTTGGGCGTCATTTCCTCGATGATGACGAAGTTAAATAGCTTCTGAAGGGCTTTTAGGACAGTTTGTCCACCTGCTTTCAGAAGTTCCGCTGTGACTCCGTCATCACCTGGTGCCTTGCCGTTCTTAAGCTGTTTGAGAGCTATGCTGATCTCGTACAGGTTGACGTCCGGGATATCTTCGGTGTAGTATTAATTTGGCTCTTTTATCAACGGCTTGGGTGATAAAAGTTTTCAATCTCGGCCAAGAGCTCATGGTGTGACGTGACGATCCTGCCATTTTCTGTTTTCAGCTTAGTCAGCAAGCTCTGGAAACAATTACTCTATAATATCTCGAAAGTTGTACCTTTTTCACAGACACAATTTATTGGACAAACGATGTTTAGCGGGTTTAGACACAATAGGAGATCACTGGGATTAGATTATATTCAAAACAATCACTAAAATGAAAATACCCTCATATTTACCGATCGGGTGCTTTCGTGGGAATTTACCCGGTAAATACCCACAGTTGGGAATTTACCCGGGTAGAATCCCATCTCTTCCTGCATCTGAGTTTCGCAGGATTGTCTACTTATTTAACCGACTTATAAAAAGGTGATTTAAAGACTGGTTTTTCTCCATAGTTCCCCACCACCTACAATAAAGAAAAGGAAGCGAAGTAGCTCAATAAAGAAAAAGAAGAAAAGCAAGAGACAGAAAGAGAAAGGCAGGGTGTCCAGAAGCGAGCAAGAAGATCCGTTGAATTATGATCTGGACAGTGGAAGTGTTGAGTTGGTTATGTCTATTTAGAAAGAAACAAACGATGCTTAAGTTGGTCCTGCCGGGCTAACATGCGCGCCGCGTGATAATTTGTCGACACTCGTATTGTGTCGGCGCAAGTTGCTTTTCGCTCACCTGACTGAGCGATGAGCGGGATAGAAGGATGCGCTCTCGCGAACGAGAGTCGACAAAATTTTGTCGCGGTGCGCATGTTAGGCCTACTGGTCTTGTATACCATTGGTCGCATTCAGTAACTATAGGCACAGTACCTTTATTAGATTAGCTTATACAGGGTGTATCTGTAAACATTTAGATACATCCCTTTAACCACGTGTTCTATCCAAGTTCTATCAACCATTCTGAACAAGATTTTGTTCTACGAATTTTGAAAATTTTACGAATTCGAATAAAACAAGTCACGTGGCTGTCTTTGTATGGTAGGATGATTTTTTTTATGCGAATTTTCAAAAGTCATTAAACAAAATGTTGTTCAGAATAGTTAGTAGAACACGTGGTTAAAGGGATGTAAATGTTCACAGATACACCCTGTATAGGCACTGTAGATATTAGCTTAAATATTTACTGAGCTAAGTGGCAAGTCAGCATACCTACTCTGATTCATAATCATGTGGAGTAAACTGACACACGTCCATGTGTCATCCCCATACATTATCACTCAATTTGACAGATGCTAAAATGTCAAAATGTATAGAAACTTGACATTTGCATCTGTCAGTTTACTCCACATGATTAAAAATCAAAGATACTATATAATGTATCAATAAAGTCGTGAATATAATTGATGGCGCCACTGCCGCTTATGTCATAGGGTATGGTAACCCCATTGGTTATAAAACATGTGATTAGCTCCGCGCCATATCAATGAGCGAGAATCGCCACCCCAAATATTTTATGCGAATGTCTGTTAAATTTTTGTTTATTTCAGGCGTACCGCTTGCAAAAAGTTTTTAAGCAGGGAGATTGTTGTAAGAGATTTGTTTCGAAAGGTATTATTGGGAGCTTTTTAGAAGAGGATTGGCTTACAAAGTGGAGTTTGAGTTGTTACAGCCAATCAGAATTTTAAAGTACGGGTTCGATTGATAAGTAAGTTAAAGCTATCCAACACTTTATAAACCTGAAAGACTTGGGTGGTCCCATGGGGTATGTAAATTACAACTAACCTCTTAGGGCACCTGCTAACTTGGTTATGAATTTTACTCATAAACCATTGTTCTGACATAAAAGTACGAACAAAAGTAGGCACGAGACCGGTTCCTCCGTGGATAGTGGTAGAATATTTTTTCCCTGATATTTATTGCCACTATAAACATGTCACATTGCTTTCTTTATTCATAATTTAATTAAGAGAGATATGAAAAATCTAAAAAATGGGCAGACTCGTTTTTGGGCTGGTGTCACATTATAATAAAATTAAAAGTTTAATGAACGGGCCCACGTGATTGCTTCGACACCCATATAATTACCCAAAATCTTTTTCCATTTAAAAATACTTGAACTACTTTCAT
>CM026302.1:3774546-3797046 GCA_014851415.1 Cnaphalocrocis medinalis
GACCTGATGGTAAGCGATTGCCGCGGCCCATAGACACTGCAACACCAGTAGAGTCACAAGTGCAATATGAATCTTTAACCCCTTTCCCCTCGATTGGGCGTCCGATTCCCTCACTCGACGAAACGCTGCGCAGGCGCTGCTTCACGCCGGTCTTCTATTAGGCCGTGGTATCACTGGGCCGGCTCATTCATGCCGAAGCGTAGCTTTCCCACGGTAACTTGCTAACACTTATTCTCTACCAGCCAATTATGCCGCTAATCAGCTGCTCAAATTTGCGGGCTCTTTATTGAGAATTACGGAGAATAGAGATGGGGTTGATGTTATCGATAAATCAATATCGACAAAGTATGGACGTTTATCTATAAAGTACCAACCATTGAACAACATTTAATTGTTCTACGGCTTTTGGAATTGGCATAAAACAATTCAATATTTTAACCAAAATCAACAAATTTCTCAAAAACGTTATAGATTGTGATAGGTGGCAGACGAGCAGACGGATCACTAATGTTAAGCGATTGCCCGGCCCATAGACACCTGCAACACCAGTAGATCACTTGCTGCCAACCTTTAACCCCCATTCTCCCAATTGGGCTTCCAGTACCCTCACTCGACAAAACACAGCGCAGGCGCTGCTTCTGCTTTTGTGAGGCCGTGGTATCACCGGTCAAGACGACCCATTCATGCCGAAGCGCAGCTCTTCCTCGATAAAAAACTGGGTGTTAACTTTTTATCGACTACTAATGGCCCGCCTCACTTCGCTTCGGGACGTAATATATTTATTTAACGTCGTAAGGCCCATTAGCCTTTTAAAAAGGCATAAAAAATTGATTTTCCATTGCGTGCGGGGTCTGCTGTCCTTGGCGTTTACGACGTTAAAAACGTTGAAAGGGACTGAAAAATTAATACCGACTTGGTATTACTGTATCTCATAACTTTTTATGTATAGAACAACTGATTTATCGCATACTTGGTAATTTTGACAAGTATTGTTTTTTTATGGTACTCACTTTATATGACTTCCCGCAAACTTCGCACAAGTGTTCGCCGTCCGGCTCCTTATTCTTCTTGCCTTCATGGATATTTCTCATATGGTTCACCATTATCTTAGCCGTTTTGAACGCCTGGAAACAAACATTTCCTTATTTTTACCCGACTACGGCAAAGCAAAAGGAGGGTTATGATTTTGACAGGCTATGTATGTATGTTCATCTGTTTCCACGTAACTTCTAAACTACTTATTAGAATTCGACAAATGACATATCATTATAAGCGTCTCAATTGTCCGCTGGTTATAGGCTATATGAGGTTTCACAAAATTTAATGTGGCGCCCTCTAGCGGACAAAACATACAGAGTAAAAAAATAAAGTTATGATAAATATGCCGTGTTTGGTATCATTTGAAAGCGCTTGACTTGTTCTTTTAAGTAAATAAATAGAACATCACATACATTGTCCTGGTTCCAAACTGAGGTTTTCCCATATGCTATGGAAACCAGAAACAACGAAGGAACACCCAGAGCCACCACAGAAGTATGGGGAGTGGAATGTTCCCCATGAAAAGGGAAGATCTTCCGCCGAGCCGGGTGGTATTGGCTCGGGGACCAAGGTCCGATGTACCATCTTGGTTTGTCGAATATATTCCAAGGAGACATACTAACTATGCTTTCGCGATGTAGGATCATAGGAGAATGAAGTAGGTAAATCTTGTTAGGAATAATCAAATTAGCGCCATCTGCCGTCGGTTGGATGGTACCGTAGTGGCGAACTTCTTTCTTCGGGCGATCATAGATGTCGCTACAGAAGCATCTACTGATATTAAATAATTTAATTGCAAATTCAAAGTGATAGATGGCGTTACGTTGACTTCATGTCCAACTTATACGACATTGGCTGTTTCATAACATAACTTCATAATTTTGATATGATACGTCAAAATGGAACCAATCCACTCGTTGTTGAACCTGACATCAATGTGACGCCATCTATCGGATTTTGCATTTGCAAAAACGCTCATTAAATTTCAATAGATGCTTCTGTGGCGACATCTACGATCGCCCGAAGAAAGAAGTCATTATGTGGATAAAAAATTGTACTATAGTCTTCAAGAACCGAGCCTATACCTTCCTCAAAGGCCGGCAACACATCCGCACTCCTGGTGTAGCTGATGTCTATAGGCGGCGGTGTTCACTTACCATCAGGTGACCCGCTTGCTCGTTTGCCTTCCTAAAAAAGCTGTCGTACCTTAAAGCAAACACTGCACTTGATACTTGATCCTCTTGAGGTGGTCCCAGTCTATGTGGTCGACCATACACCACTTGGATGCGAACTTCTTGCCACAGAAGCTGCAAGCGTGGCTGGGGACAAAATAATAGGGTAGTTGACTAATATCGATGTAGTAAAAAATATTGATACTTTACCAAAATATTGGTAAATAAGAACCAATAGCCTAAATTTTCAGTTAAAAATATAACGTCTAGCTGGTTTTGTGAGCATTCAAAGTTTCATGGGCAAGTCCATTTTTAAAGTTTATAATATTATAAAAATAATTATATCATTGAACTACCCACACATTAAACACAAACTTTTATTATAAACTATGTACATAAACGAAACATTTGATATAGCTACCAAACAAAATTTGCTAGACGCGCATACAAGATACGAGCGTGTGACGTCACATGTTGGTAGCCATTTGTATAGAGCGTTTTTGGGCCCGCGTAAAATATGTGCTCTTAAAGTTGTGATATCTCAGGTAATTCAAATCAGAATCAAATAATTCATTCAACAATGTTTCTTTAATAGAGGGGTCTTTTGATTAAACACATAAAAAAAAATAGTCAAATACCCTATTCTTTTATTTTTAAGTAAATATTGCACTTAAAAAAATCCTCGGAGGGTTCAGGTGGGACTCGAACCCACAACCTTCCACAGTCCGGGTGGCTGTACTACCAATTATACTAGCCGAACCACTTACTAAGCCGACGAATTTCGTAAGTGCTTAACTCGCCATGAGCTGACGATAGTCTCATCAATATTGTAGGTATACATACAGGGTGTATCTGTGAACATTTACATCCCTTTAACCACGTGTTCTATCAACCATTCTGAACAACATTTGTTCAACAACTTTTCCAAATTCTTCGAAAAAAATTTGAGTCCCCATACAAAATGACCCAGTCACGTGACCGACTTTGTATGGAGAGATGAAAATTTGTATGCGAATTTTTCAAAAGTCATAGAACAAATGTTGTTTCAGAATGGTTGGTAGAACACATGGTTAAAGGCATGTAATTAATGTTCACTGATACACCCTGTATACAATATCCAGTGGACTTTTATTTTCTTTGTCACCTTAAAATACACTTGTTCTTTATGCCATCTTAAAATAATTCATCATCATCATTTCAGCCAATAGACGTCCACAGCTGGACATAGGCCTCCCCCAAAGTTCTCCACACAGATCGGTCCTGTGCCACCGCGCATCCAAGGGACTCCCGCGACCTTCACCAGATTAATTCACAAGTTGATCAAATTCTTAGGAAGTTGATCACCCACTGGCGACAATATGATATTTTTTTAAGAAAGTAAAACATTACAGACTTAGATATAAGTAAACTGAATTTTTCGAGATGCAAAACAATCTATTTCACACGTGACAAGGAACAATAAAGTTCATTATTGCTAAAAACGGCCACTTTGCAATAATTAAATTATTGTTACTTGTCGCGCGTTAAAAATATTTTATTTCGTCTAGAAAAATTCAATTTACTTGCATCTAATCTAAGTCTATAATATTTTACTTTCTTAAAAAATATCATATTATCGCCACAATCGGTGTAAATAGGTTGGTGGCGCTAGTTTTTTCGATATAGCCCCTTAAAATAAATTCATCATCATCATTTCAGCCAATAGACGTCCACTGCTGGACATAGGCCTCCCCCAAAGTTCTCCACACAGATCGGTCTTGTGCCACCTGCATCCAAGGGACTCCCGCGACCTTCACTAGGTCGTCATAATTCATAAGTTGATCAATTTCTTAGGAAGTTGATCAGCCATTAGATGGCCGCCAAATTACGATGGCTGCCAACTTAGGATGACCGCATACTTATGACTTAGAGCCGGCCCACACTACGCGTTTTAAACGCGCGTTTTACAGGTGTTTTGTAGTTCATTGCTGTTTAGTTAGAAGCTCTGTAAATAATGGCTAGAATCTTTCCAGCAATGAACTACAAACCGCGCAGTCGAACCGCGCGATTTCCGCCGTGTCTGAACCGGGCCTTAAACGTAGACAGACAGCAGACACAATAGAAAATCAATTTAAAAGGCTTTTGGGTCTTACGATGTTAAGATGGCCGCCGACTAAATATGGCTGCCAATATAGGATGGCCGCTAACATAAGATTAAGATGGCCGCCGATAAAAGATGGCCGCCAACTTGCGATGGGCGCCAACTTGCGATGGCCGCCTACTTAAGATGGCAGCCTACTTAAGATGGCCGCCAAATTAGTATGGTCGCCAAATTAGGATGGCGCCAAATTAAGATGGCCGCTGACTTAAGACTTCCTCCGACTAAAGATGGCCGCTGGCAAATGATGGTCGCCGACTTGTGATGGCCCCCGTTTTAAGATGGCCGCGGGTTTGTGATGGCCGCCTACTTAAGATGGCCGCCGACTAAAGATGGCCGCGGGCTTGGGATGGCTGCGGGCTTGGGATGGCCGCCAACTTAAGATGGCCGCGGGATTGGGATGGCCGCCGATTTATGATGGCCGCGGGTTTGAGATGGCCGTCTACAAATGATGGCCGCCGACTGGAGATGGCCGTAGCCTGAAGATGGCCGCCGACTAAAGATGGCCGCCAACTTGGGATGGCCGCACACTCAAGATGGCCGCCAAAATTTCGAACTTTTATTTTTATCACTGAATTGTCCACTCACACATACGCATCCTCCGGCACATGCCGCTTGCTCAGCCGCATGTGGTTCGCGTAGCACTCCCGGCTGGAGAAGCTCTTCCCGCACGGGCGGCACTCGTGCGTGTTGCCCGCGTCGCGCTCGCGGTGGCTCACACTAGACCCACCGTTGGACAATAACAAAAGGGAGTGTTGCCGAGATAAGATGGTCGCCAAATGAAGATGACCGCCGACATGGGATGGTCCCCAAGTTACAATGGCCGCGGTTCTGTGATGACCGCCTAATCAGGATGGCCGCCGTTTTAAGATGGCCGCCGACTGGAGATGGCCGCCATAAAATGTGATGGCCGCCAAATTAGGATGGCCGCGGATTTGTGATGGCCGCGAGTTTGTGATGACCGCAAAATTAAGATGGCCACAAGTTACAATGACCGCCAACTTAAGAGGGCCGCCGTTCTGTGATGGCCGCCGTTTTAAGATGGCCGCAGCCTTAAGATGGCCGACGACCCAAAATGGGCACCAAATTAGGATCGCCGCCGACTAAAGATGGCCGCCATAAAATGTGATGGCCGCCAAATTAGGATATGGCCGCCAAATTAGGATGGCCGCGGATTTGTGATGGCCGCCAAATTAAGATGGCCACCAAATTAGGATGGCCGCTGACTTAAGATGGTCGCCTAATTGAGATGGCCGCGGGTTTGTGATGGCCGCCATAAAATGGGATGGCCGCCAACTTAAGATGGTTGCGAGCTAAAGATGGCCGCCGATTTAAGATGACCGCCATAAAATGTGATGGCCGCCGTTTTAAGATGACCGCGGGTTTGTGATGGCCGCTAAAATTTCTCTCCACTCACACATAAGCGTCCTCGGGCACATGCCGCTTGCTAAGCCGCATGTGGTTCGCGTAGCACTCCCGGCTGGAGAAGCTCTTCCCGCACGGGCGGCACGCGTGCGTGTTGCCCGCGTCGCGCTGGCGGGTGGCTCACACTAGTCCCGCCGTTGGACAAATAATAGGGAGGGAGTGTTCTTGTCTAGATTAGATGGCCGCCGACATTGGATGGTCCCAAAGTCACAATGGCCGCCAAATGAGGATGGCCGCAAAATTACGATGGCCGCCCAAGTCGGATGGCTGCGTACTCAAGATGCCCGCCAATTAAAGATGGCCGCCATATTTGGAGGGCCGCCAACTCAAGATGGCCGTCTACTAAAGATGCCCGCCGATTTAAGATGGCCGCCAACTTAAGATGGCCGCAAACTTAAGATGGCCGCGGGATTGGGATGGCCGCCAACTTCAGATGGCCGCCGATTTAGGATGGCCGCACACTAAGATGTCGCGGGTTTGAGATGGCCGTCGACAGATGATGGCCGCCGACTAGAGATGGCCACTTTTTAAGATGGCCGCGGGTTTGTGATGGCCGCCAAATTAGGATGGCCGCCGATTGAGATGGCCGCCGATTTAGGATGGCCGCCGACTAAAGATGGCCGCCGACTTAAAGATGGCCGCCTATTTATGATGGCCGCCAAAATTTCTTTTCACTCACACGTAAGCGTCCTCGGGCACATGCCGCTTGCTCAGCCGCATGTGGTTCGCGTAGCACTCCCGGCTGGAGAAGCTCTTCCCGCACGGGCGGCACGCGTGCGTGTTGCCCGCGTCGCGCTCGCGGTGGTTCCGCATGTGGCGCGCGAGGTTGCGCTTCCATTGGAACAGCTTGCCGCAGACTGGGCAGGGGTAGGTGAGGCCGTTGTGGATTACACTGGAAAAATATAAAACAATACTGTGACATACGGACGGACAGACAGACTTGACGAGTCTATAAGGGTTCCGTTTTTTACCATTTGGCTACGGAACCCTAAAATATCTGTCTCACTGCAAGTCATAAGCTTCCATTCAAGAGATCAAGTCAATCACTACTATGGTGAGATGAGGCTTATAATGTATCAAGAAAGTCATGAAATTAATGAGGCTAAAAATCTGTTAGATGGCGTACCTGGTAGACTGAGGTCCAACTATACTCTGGTTTTAATCATGTGGAGTAAACTGACAGATGCAAATGTCAAGTTTCTATACATTTTGACATTTTGCATCTGTCAAATAAAGTATGTATGGAAATGACATATTAACATCTGTCAGTTTACTCCCACATGATTATGAACCAGAGTATACTCATACACGGTGATTGGTTATGTTTGATGTGAGATGTCAAAATGTCAATGACCAATGACGTTGAAGTTTTAAAAGAAAACTTTCTATGCACACATAGAAAGTAATTTCTTGTATACTCTGATTTATAATCATGTAAAGTAAACTGACAGATGTCAACGTGTCATCCCCATACATTATCTCTCAATTTGACACATGCAAAATGTCAAAATGCATAGAAACTTGTCATTTTCATCTGTCAGTTTACTTTATGAATCAGAGTATAAAATCGGATTCTGTGGGTAACTGTGAAACAAGCCGCATCGGCTGATGCAATCCAAAGATTTTTAATTAGTATCTAGTGGTTTTTAGTGTACAAATTTGGTGTTACTTTGTGCAGTGAAGTGCCGCAGGGTGATATTAATATAAGAATCATTGAATTGTGTCGTTTTTAACACTGCTATTGTATGTCGAGTGAGTTGTCACGTGAACAATTTGCTTTGACCTAATAGAGTCTTAAAACCTACGGGTTTGTTAAAAATAGTCTCCACAGAATACTTAGGACATTAAAACGCTAAACACCTGCGTTTTATTGAGTGACTGTGACTTCGACTGACTTCGACTGTTGACTACACTTTATCAAACTACACTTGACATTGGCAAAATTAAATGTGTCATGAACACAATACAGGCCATTTAAAAAAAAAAGAGTATAAAATCATCAGTTCATAACGTATAAACTACTTACACATGTGCTTGATAGCTCTTTTTCGAGTGGAAGACTTTGGAGCACCCCCGGCACGGGATGAACAGCTTCTCTTTAGGCTTGTCCTCCTTGCCTTGAGTCTGCATTCTGAAATAAATACATTCTTACATTTTTTAACCTAAATATCGACCTATTAGTATCTCTTATCCTACTACTATTATAAAGGCGAAAGTTTGTAAGTATTGATGTAGGGTTGTATGGATTATTGTTACTCTTTCACGTAAAAACGACTGAATGGATTTGAATGAAACTTTACCACAATATAGCTTATACATCAGAATAACATATAGGCTACAATTTTTGAGGTTTTTAATGTGAGGTCCGTAAACCTAAAGTCCACGCGAACGAAGTCGCGGGCAAAAGCTAGTTTATTATATATTATTGTAATTTTTTGTAACGTTGACCATTACAGTTAATTTGAGTAGCATTAAACGTTACTAACATATTTAAAAAAAAATTGTATGGGAAATCCAACTTCCATACAAAGTACCATACAAAAACGCCAATTTCATAGGTAAGGACCCAATATTAGGCTAATTTAATTGCGACTATTTGCTATTACTATTTGCGACTAAATGGTATCAGGCTACCTATACCCAAAACTGGAATTCAAGACCAAAAAATCTACTACAATGTTGCTACTGTAATAAAATGATCGTACTATAGTATACCCCTTTTTTCTAAAAACACTCGCTGATGTAATTTATTTATTAATAAATTTAATTCTATAATTTAAAAAATAATTTTTAACTTTTTTCATATAAATACAAGACACTTTAATAAAAACTTAACCATCCGTATTTTAGTTTTCAAAGATGGTATTGCGCTTGTAACACTTCACGTGTTAATAACATTTGGTATCTACCCACAACATTTTTAACAATGTATGGAATTTGACAGTTTAGTCTGCATAATAAAAAAATAATGCCAAAAAGGGTTGGCGAAACCTAAAAACGTCACTTGGAAATGACATAAGTGACTTTAACAGATTTGTCAGTGACGTATCTGTCGTAGATTTTTGGTCTTGAATTCCAGTTTTGAGTATACTATAAAGGTATACTTCAGTTGCAACCATAGCTACATACAACTCACTTGAGATGATACTTGAGCGTCATCTTGCTGGCGAACACCTTGCCGCAGCAGGTCGCACTGGAGTTTCTCCTTGTGGTACTTCGTTTCGGTGGACGACAGTTGAGATCGGGTGCTGAAATAAACACAATGTGTATGTCGCAGTCATCTGGTTTAATCAGCTACTTGATTGGATGAGCGCGTTCATTGAATCGCGACGTTAAATTGAATGACTAAAGAATGACAACTAGTCTGACTAGTTGTTTAATATAACAACTTGTTGTTTAATATAACGTTCAACTACTTGACTGAACGTCATTTAGCATAGTCGTTGAATGAGATATAGCTGACTTTGTAATGTTTCATAAGTTTCGATATTTAAAAGATAACTAACCTTAGATAAAAAAAAATATGACATGACATAATAACACACATTAATAAGATATTTTTCGCAAATAAAATATCAAGACAGTGTAATTTATTCGATCTGTACCAGCTGTTTGACGCCATCTTTGTTTTATGAGCACCAACGCCGCAGTGGAAAAAAAATGAACTAAATTACATCACCTGACTGATTTTAACGTCCGCTATGTTTCAAAGAGCTATGGTTACAATCCGCTATTTGGTTGGACGTTGAGTGAGGCTTGTTCATTCAATGTTCGGCCTAGTCTTCAATTTAACGTCGCTATTCAATAAACGCACTAGTCATCCAATCAAATAGCTGTTTCAACCAATGACTGCGACATGACGACCCGTTTGGTTCAGTGGTAGTGAATGCTGCGTCTGAGCCAAGGGTTGCGGGTTCGATCCCCGCACAGTATAAACATTTGTGTGCATGAACATGTCTGTTTGTATTGGTCTGGGTGTTTCTATGTATTATAAGTGAGTATTTACAAAAGAAAAGTACCTATTATACGTATATATTTGTAATTCCACTGTTGGTTCTGATATCTGTAACACAGGTGCTTGAGCTACCTATCTCAGAGTCAGGCCAACGTATGTGATGTAGTGAATATTAATTATTATTATATTATATTATTCATGTATATGTGACATTTACATCCCTTTAAGTACTTCGTTTATATTTATATTATGAATGTAGACTCACGCGAAGGTCTTCTCGCAAAGGTTGCACAGCAGATGCCTCCTGGCCTGGTGCTGGGCCGCGTGCTGGCGGGCCCGGCGCCGCACGCTCGTGGATCGCCCGCACGCGCGGCAGCGGTAGGCCTGTTACCAAGGATCCTGCTTACTATAGCACCAGCCTTATCCGTAGTCAATGTAATATTCATCATCATCATCATTTCAGCCAATAGACGTCCACTATCCACGTATGACGCACTTTACGTCGCCCAAGGCTCAGCCTGAAAATCAGCGCCGCAGCGGCCCCTAGCTGCTGTAGCAAATGCTGGGGTTGTGCCTTGTTGGCCGCAAAACATTACTTACATTTTGTAAGAGAAATAATAAACATGGCCACAAAATTTTTATTTGGCCACGCGCCCAAACTTCTCATTTAATAACTAAGCATCGGGAATATGACATAGCCTTTAATTACTGATTCATCTTCTTTACAACGGCCACTAAAAATGTTAAAGAAAGCGTCAAATCAATATCCACAATTAATTTAACTTGTCCTTCTGATTTATATATTGCAAACTAATTTACTAACTCAGCCACGGAATTTGTAACTCATCACCATATTAAGTTTTACAGCTTCAATACAATGTCCTCAAAAATAATACATTCAAGCTTCAATACTCAACATCAAAATATTATAACTTAACATCTAAAATAATATTTCATATTCATTTATCGAGAAAATAGCCACTGTACCTACGATTTGGCGCCAGTGCGTGACATGACAGCAACCGGCAAGCATCTGATCGGCCTAGCAATCAGTATTGGAGGTAAAAGCACAGGGCTTGTACTGAAAAGAAAGCGTGGAAGGCCAACTTAAGCGCGAGCGGCATTAATAAGCCAGTAATATATATTTTCTTTTCTTATAATTTCGTAATTACATAAATATGCGTGCTTATTTAAATTTATTACTTACTAAAAATTATTGTATTTCAATACACAAATTGATTATCATAAATAAAGGGTTTACTTTGATTGTCCGTAAGGTGCCATCGCAACGATACAAATTTATTTATTTTAATTGTGGATTATGATATATATTTTAAAAAATCGAGCTATGAAAACATAAAGAAATGCATTAAAAAATTTTTGAGATGCGTAATAATATTTTTTACACGCGCCAAATAATAATAATTTGCAATAAAAAACATTGTAATTTGTGGGAAGAATTTTTACATAAATACGTAAAAAAATATTAATACTTTCCTTTTTGTTTTCATAGCTGGATTGTTTTTTAAATGTTTTTCATAATCCTTACAATTAATATAAATCAATTGGCGGCTAGTATAGTCGCGTTGTTGCCTTAAATAGTTCATGTGTAATAATAATAGTGGCTTTAATATAATATTCGATGACAATTTTAGGTAAATTTAACGATCGATAAATTTAGGATGAGTTACATTTTATTCATACTAAATTATTAAATTAGAAGCTAATATAAGTACTATTTTGGTGTCATATATTAATAATTTAGAAGTTTGCTATTTGAGTACATACCACAAATTTAGATGCTAAAAAATAATTGCCGTGCTGAGTTATATTTACAGTGGCTTACATATAAAATAACTGGTGGCTGAAATACAATTATTTAGACGCGCATTGGTTGTGGCTGACTTAGTAATTTAGAAGGTAACATATATTTTCTGAGGCGAAAAATGCTATTAAAAAGAAGCTCGTTTAAATAGTACCCATTTTGTAATATCATTGTATGTACAGTGGCCAGCACATCAAGTTATTACAATCTGTCAAAATTTCCTCAGTTGATATTGAACCAAACACGTTTGACATAAAAGTAAGGTTCGATTGAAGAAATTTGTACCTTGTATTGTTGTGTATGTTAATGTAATGTTTACTGTAATTTGTTTTCTTTGTTTTTGCTTTGTGGCCAATAAACGTTATCTATCTATCTATCACTGCTGGACATAGGCCTCGCCCCAAAGTTTTCCACACAGATCGGTCATGCCACCCCGCATCCAGGGACTCCCGCGACCTTCACCAAACGGACTTACATGCGCGCCGCGAGATAATAAGGTATTTGACTATCTCGATATAGTCAAAAATATTTATACTTTTCCAGATACTGGTAAATAAGAACCAATGACCAAAATTTTCAGTAAAAATATAACGTCTAGCTGGTTTTATGAGCATTCAAAGTTTCATAGGCATTATATACGAGTATATATAAAAAATAATTATTATCATTGAACTACCCGTACATTTTCCACCAACTTTTATCATAAAACCATGTACATACTTAAACGAAACATTTCACATACCAAACAAAATTTACTAGTCGGGCATACATGATACGAGCATGTGCAGTCACTCGCCTGTAGCCATTTGTATAGAGCGTTTTTGGGCTTGCCCAAAATATGTGCTCTTAAAGTTATGATATCTCAGGTAATTCAAATCAGATTCGAGTAATTCTTTCAATAATGTTTCTTAAATTGAGAGGTCTTTTGTTTAAATACATTTAAACAAATTTTCAAATACCCTATTAACTGTAACTAAGAAAATCCAGACCCAAGAAAAATTATAAAACTATATAGTTTTCCCGTAGCATCATATTGACGTCCCTACTATACTCTGATTTTTAATCATGTGTAGTAAACTGACAGATGCAAATGTCTAAATTAGACATTTGCATCTTTCAAATTGAGTGATAATGTATGGGAATGACACATTGACATCTGTCAGTTTACTCAACATGATTAAAATCAGAGTTTAATTTGATAGCCATGGGCGTACTCAGGAGGGATAGGGGAGGGTAGCAGCTTATGGTCTCGTTGTTGTTATAAATTATTTAAGAAAATATAGGAAAATCCGTAATTAGTTATAATATTAGTGTAAGCTAAGACTTTTGTACTTTAGTATAAGAGCTGTGGATTTTTGTAATAAAATAAATTAAAATTAAAACAATATATTGACGGCCCTCGATGGCGCAGTGGCTAAGGTGTTCGCCCGAACCGTCCGTTCCGCCGGCCGCCCGTTCGGTCCCGGGTTTCGATTCCCGGTCAAGTCAATTTAGGAAACTGCATTTTCTAAGTTGTCTTGGGTCTGGGTGTTCTGGGTTGACGCCCCCAGATTATCGTCATCTGGTACTCATAGTACAGGGGTTGCCCTAGTTTGAGACCAGGTTGATTGGGTGTGATTGTCTGGGCGCATTTAATATTATTACCTATTATATATAAAAAACAATATTTAATAGGAATTTTCATTAATTTTCGCATGCTTTTCAAGTTATCAAGTTTTTATGTGACAGGTAGCAGACGAGCAGGTGGATCACCTGATGGTAAGCAATTGCCGCCGCCCATGGGCACATGCAACACCAGTAGAGTCACAAGTGCGCTGCTAACCTTTTATCCCCTTCCCCCTGATGGGCCTTCGAAGTAATAACAATAGCCAACTTTACCTGCAGGTGAAGCGCTCGATGCGAAAACACGTGTTCCTTAGTCAGGAAGTATGCTTTGCAGACATCACACTGGTAGCATACATCGCCTTTCTGAAGAAAAATTAAGAAATAGAAATAGAAAAAATCTTTATTTAAGTTAGGTCCATACAGAACACTTATGAATGTCCAAAACATAATATATCTACCACTGTTCGGAAACATCGATTTCTACTGAGAAGACAAGTTTATGAAGACTAAGTTTATGAAGAAAACATTTACGTTGGCAACTCACCCAAAATCGAGAGAGAGAGGTGTGTATGTGAGTTTGAAAGCACTGAAACGCGGGAGAGGACAGAGAGGAGGAAGAGAGAAAGGAGAGGGGGGGGGGACAAGAGGGAGAGAGAGGGAGAGAGGAGAAAGAGAGAGATGTGTGAGAAGCTCTTCCCGCACGGGCGGCACGCGTGCGTGTTGCCCGCGTCGCGCTGCGGTGGCTCACACTAGTCCCGCCGTTGGACAAATAATAGGGAGGGAGTGTTCTTGTCTAGATTAGATGGCCGCCGACATTGGATGGTCCCAAAGTCACAATGGCCGCCAAATGAGGATGGCCGCAAAATTACGATGGCCGCCCAAGTCGGATGGCTGCGTACTCAAGATGCCCGCCAATTAAAGATGGCCGCCATATTTGGAGGGCCGCCAACTCAAGATGGCCGTCTACTAAAGATGCCCGCCGATTTAAGATGGCCGCAGGATTGGGATGGCCGCCAACTTCAGATGGCCGCCGATTTAGGTTGGCCGCACACTAAAGATGGTCGCGGGTTTGAGATGGCCGTCGACAGATGATGGCCGCCGACTAGAGATGACCACTTTTTTAAGACGGCCGCGGGTTTGTGATGGCCGCCAAATTAGGATGGCCGCCGATTGAGATGGCCGCCGATTTAGGATGGCCGCCGACTAAAGATGGCCGCCGACTAAAGATGGCCGCCTATTTATGATGGCCGCCAAAATTTCTTTTCACTCACACGTAAGCGTCCTCCGGCACATGCCGCTTGCTAAGCCGCATGGTTCGCGTAGCACTCCCGGCGGAGAAGCTCTTCCCGCACGGGCGGCACGCGTGCGTGTTGCCCGCGTCGCGCTCGCGGTGGTTCCGCATGGCGCGCGAGGTTGCGCTTCCATTGGAACAGCTTGCCGCAGACTGGGCAGGGGTAGGTGAGGCCGTTGTGGATTACACTGGAAAAATATAAAACAATACTGTGACATACGGACGGACAGACAGACTTGACGAGTCTATAAGGGTTCCGTTTTTTACCATTTGGCTACGGAACCCTAAAATATCTGTCTCACTGCAAGTCATAAGCTTCCATTCAAGAGATCAAGTCAATCACTACTATTGTGAGATGAGGCTTATAATGTATCAAGAAAGTCATGAAATTAATGAGGCTAAAAATCTGTTAGATGGCGTACCTGGTAGACTGAGGTCCAACTATACTCTGGTTTTTAATCATGTGGAGTAAACTGACAGATGCAAATGTCAAGTTTCTATACATTTTGACATTTTGCATCTGTCAAATAAAGTATGTATGGAAATGACATATTAACATCTGTCAGTTTACTCCACATGATTATGAACCAGAGTATACTCATACACGGTGATTGGTTATGTTTGATGTGAGATGTCAAAATGTCAATGACCAATGACGTTGAAGTTTTAAAGAAAACTTTCTATGCACACATAGAAAGTAATTCTTTGTATACTCTGATTTATAATCATGTAAAGTAAACTGACAGATGTCAACGTGTCATCCCCATACATTATCTCTCAATTTGACAACATGCAAAATGTCAAAATGCATAGAAACTTGTCATTTTCATCTGTCAGTTTACTTTATGAATCAGAGTATAAAATCGGATTCTGTGGGGTAACTGTGAAACAAGCCGCATCGGCTGATGCAATCCAAAGATTTTAATTAGTATCTAGTGGTTTTTAGTGTACAAATTTGGTGTTACTTTGTGGCAGGTGAAGTGCCGCAGGGTGATATTGAATATAAGAATCATTGAATTGTGTCGGTTTTTAACCACTGCTATTGTATGTCGAGTTGAGTTGTCACGTGAACAATTGCTTTTGACCTAATAGAGTCTTAAAACCTACGGGTTTGTTAAAAATAGTCTCCACAGAATACTTAGGACATTAAAACGCTAAACACCTGCGTTTTATTGAGTGACTGTGGACTTCGACTGACTTCGACTGTTGACTACACTTTATCAAACTACACTTGACATTGGCAAAATTAAATGGGTCATGAACACAATACAGGCCATTTAAAAAAAAAAGAGTATAAAATCATCAGTTCATAACGTATAAACTACTTACACATGTGCTTGATAGCTCTTTTTCGAGTGGAAGACTTTGGAGCACCCCCGGCACGGGATGAACAGCTTCTCTTTAGGCTTGTCCTCCTTGCCTTGAGTCTGCATTCTGAAATAAATACATTCTTACATTTTTTAACCTAAATATCGACCTATTAGTATCTCTTATCCTACTACTATTATAAAGGCGAAAGTTTGTAAGTATTGATGTAGGGTTGTATGGATTATTGTTACTCTTTCACGTAAAAACGACTGAATGGATTTGAATGAAACTTTACCACAATATAGCTTATACATCAGAATAACATATAGGCTACAATTTTTGAGGTTTTTAATGTGAGGTCGTAAAACCTAAAGTCCACGCGAACGAAGTCGCGGGCAAAAGCTAGTTTATTATATATTATTGTAATTTTTTGTAACGTTGACCATTACAGTTAATTTTGAGTAGCATTAAACGTTACTAACATATTTAAAAAAAAAGTAGTATAGGAAATCCAACTTCCATACAAAGTACCATACAAAACGCCAATTTCATAGGTAAGGACCCAATAGTAGGCTAATTTAATTGCGACTATTTGCTATTACTATTTGCGACTAAATGGTATCAGGCTACCTATACCCAAAACTGGAATTCAAGACCAAAAATCTACTACAATGTTGCTACTGTAATAAAATGATCGTACTATAGTATACCCCTTTTTTCTAAAAACACTCCGCTGATGTAATTTATTTATTAATAATTTTAATTCTATAATTTAAAAAAAATAATTTTTAACTTTTTTTCATATAAATACAAGACACTTTAATAAAAACTTAACCATCCGTAATTTTAGTTTTCAAAGATGGTATTGCGCTTGTAACACTTCACGTGTTAATAACATTTGGTATCTACCCACAACATTTTTAACAATGTATGGAAATTTGACAGTTTAGTCTGCATAATAAGAAAAATAATGCCAAAAAGGTTGGCGAAACCTAAAAACGTCACTTGGAAATGACATAAGTGACTTTAACAGATTTGTCAGTGACGTATCTGTCGTAGATTTTTTGGTCTTGAATTCCAGTTTTGAGTATACTATAAAGTTATACTTCAGTTGCAACCAATAGCTACATACAACTCACTTGAGATGATACTTGAGCGTCATCTTGCTGGCGAACACCTTGCCGCAGCAGTCGCACTGGAGTTTCTCCTTGTGGTACTTCGTTCGGTGGTACGACAGTTGAGATCGGGTGCTGAAATAAACACAATGTGTATGTCGCAGTCATCTGGTTTAATCAGCTACTTGATTGGATGAGCGCGTTCATTGAATCGCGACGTTAAATTGAATGACTAAAGAATGACAACTAGTCTTGACTAGTTGTTTAATATAACAACTTGTTGTTTAATATAACGTTCAACTACTTGACTGAACGTCATTTAGCATAGTCGTTGAATGAGATATAGCTGACTTTGTAATGTTTCATAAGTTCGATATTTAAAAGATAACTAACCTTAGATAAAAAAAAATATGACATGACATAATAACACACATTAATAAGATATTTTTCGCAAATAAAATATCAAGACAGTGTAATTTATTCGATCTGTACCAGCTGTTTGACGCCATCTTTGTTTTTATGAGCACCAACGCCGCAGTGGAAAAAAAATGAACTAAATTACAATCACCTGACTGATTTTACGTCCGCTATGTTCAAAGAGCTATGTTACAATCCGCTATTTTGTTGGACGTTGAGTGAGGCTTGTTCATTCAATGTTCGGCCTAGTCATTCAATTTAACGTCGCTATTCAATAAACGCACTAGTCATCCAATCAAATAGCTGTTTCAACCAGATGACTGCGACATGACGACCCGTTTGGTTCAGTGGTAGTGAATGCTGCGTCTGAGCCAAGGGTTGCGGGTTCGATCCCCGCACAGTATAAACATTTGTGTGCATGAACATGTCTGTTTGTATTGGTCTGGGTGTTTTCTATGTATTATAAGTATGTATTTACAAAAGAAAAGTACCTATTATACGTATATATTTGTAATTCCACTGTTGGTTCTGATATCTGTAACACAGGTGCTTGAGCTACCTATCTCAGAGTCAGGCCAACGTATGTGATGTAGTGAAATATTATATTATTATTATATTATATTATTCATGTATATGTGGACATTTACATCCCTTTAAGTACTTCATTTATATTTATATTATGAATGTAGACTCACGCGAAGGTCTTCTCGCAAAGGTTGCACAGCAGATGCCTCCTGGCCTGGTGCTGGGCCGCGTGCTGGCGGCCCGGCGCCGCACGCTCGTGGATCGCCCGCACGCGCGGGCAGCGGTAGGCCTGTTACCAAGGATCCTGCTTACTATAGCACCAGCCTTATCCGTAGTCAATGTAATATTCATCATCATCATCATTTCAGCCAATAGACGTCCACTATCCACGTATGACGCACTTTACGTCGCCCAAGGCTCAGCCTGAAAATCAGCGCCGCAGCGGCCCCTAGCTGCTGTAGCAAATGCTGGGGTTGTGCCTTGTTGGCCGCAAAACATTACTTACATTTTGTAAGAGAAATAATAAACATGGCCACAAAATTTTTATTTGGCCACGCGCCCAAACTTCTCATTTAATAACTAAGCATCGGGAATATGACATAGCCTTTAATTAACTGATTCATCTTCTTTACAACGGCCACTAAAAATGTTAAAGAAAGCGTCAAATCAATATCCACAATTAATTTAACTTGTCCTTCTGATTTATATATTGCAAACTAATTTACTAACTCAGCCACGGAATTTGTAACTCATCACCATATTAAGTTTTACAGCTTCAATACAATGTCCTCAAAATAATACATTCAAGCTTCAATACTCAACATCAAAATATTATAACTTAACATCTAAAATAATATTTCATATTCATTTATCGAGAAAATAGCCACTGTACCTACGATTTGGCGCCAGTGCGTGACATGACAGCAACCGGCAAGCATCTGATCGGCCTAGCAATCAGGTATTGGAGGTAAAAGCACAGTGCTTGTACTGAAAAGAAAGCGTGGAAGGCCAACTTAAGCGCGAGCGGCATTAATAAGCCAGTAATATATATTTTCTTTTTCTTATAATTTCGTAATTACATAAATATGCGTGCTTATTTAAATTTATTACTTACTAAAAATTATTGTATTTCAATACACAAATTGATTATCATAAATAAAGGGTTTTACTTTGATTGTCCTTAAGGTGCCATCGCAACGATACAAATTTATTTATTTTAATTGTGGATTATGAGATATATTTTAAAAAATCGAGCTATGAAAACATAAAGAAATGCATTAAAAATTTTTGAGATGCGTAATAATATTTTTTACACGCGCCAAATAATAATAATTTTGCAATAAAAACATTGTAATTTGTGGGAAGAATTTTTTACATAAATACGTAAAAAAATATTAATACTTTCCTTTTTGTTTTCATAGCTGGATTGTTTTTTAAATGTTTTTCATAATCCTTACAATTAATATAAATCAATTGGCGGCTAGTATAGTCGCGTTGTTGCCTTAAATAGTTCATGTGTAATAATAATAGTGGCTTTAATATAATATTCGATGACAATTTTAGGTAAATTTAACGATCGATAAATTTAGGATGAGTTACATTTTATTCATACTAAATTATTAAATTAGAAGCTAATATAAGTACTATTTTGGTGTCATATATTAATAATTTAGAAGTTTGCTATTTGAGTACATACCACAAATTTAGATGCTAAAAAATAATTGCCGTGCTGAGTTATATTTACAGTGGCTTACATATAAAATAACTGGTGGCTGAAATACAATTATTTAGACGCGCATTGGTTGTGGCTGACTAGTAATTTAGAAGGTAACATATATTTTCTGAGGCGAAAAATGCTATTAAAAAGAAGCTCGTTTAAATAGTACCCATTTTGTAATATCATTGTATGTACAGTGGCCAGCACATCAAGTTATTACAATCTGTCAAATTTCCTCAGTTGATATTGAACCAAACACGTTTGACATAAAAGTAAGGTTCGATTGAAGAAATTTGTACCTTGTATTGTTGTGTATGTTAATGTAATGTTTACTGTAATTTGTTTCTTTGTTTTTTGCTTTTGTGGCCAATAAACGTTATCTATCTATCTATCACTGCTGGACATAGGCCTCGCCCCCAAAGTTTTCCACACAGATCGGTCATGCCACCCGCATCCAAGGGACTCCCGCGACCTTCACCAAACGGACTTACATGCGCGCCGCGAGATAATAAGGTATTTGACTAATCTCGATATAGTCAAAAATATTTATACTTTTCCAAGATACTGGTAAATAAGAACCAATGACCAAAATTTTCAGTTAAAAATATAACGTCTAGCTGGTTTTATGAGCATTCAAAGTTTCATAGGCATTATATACGAGTATATATAAAAAATAATTATTATCATTGAACTACCCGTACATTTTCCACCAACTTTTATCATAAAACCATGTACATACTTAAACGAAACATTTCACATACCAAACAAAATTTACTAGTCGGGCATACATGATACGAGCATGTGACGTCACTCGCCTGTAGCCATTTGTATAGAGCGTTTTTGGGCTTGCCCAAAATATGTGCTCTTAAAGTTATGATATCTCAGGTAATTCAAATCAGATTCGAGTAATTCTTTCAATAATGTTTCTTAAAATTGAGAGGTCTTTTGATTAAACACATAAAAAAAATTGTCAAATACCCTATTAACTGGAACTAAGAAAATCCAGACCCAAGAAAAATTATAAAACGTAGTTTTCCCGTAGCATCATGTTGACGTCCCTACTATACTCTGATTTTTAATCATGTGTAGTAAACTGACAGATGCAAATGTCTAAATTAGACATTTTGCATCTGTCAAATTGAGTGATAATGTATGGGAATGACACATTGACATCTGTCAGTTTACTCAACATGATTAAAATCAGAGTTTAATTTGATAGCCATGGGCGTACTCAGGAGGGATAGGGGAGGGTAGCAGCTTATGGTCTCGTTGTTGTTATAAATTATTTAAGAAATATAAGGAAAATCCGTAATTAGTTATAATATTAGTGTAAGCTAAGACTTTTGTACTTTAGTAATAAGAGCTGTGGATTTTTGTAATAAAATAAATTAAATTAAAACAATATATTGACGGCCTCGATGGCGCAGTGGCTAAGGTGTTCGCCCAAACCGTCCGTTCCGCCGCCGCCCGTTCGGTCCCGGGTTCGATTCCCGGTCAAGTCAATTTAGGAAACTGCATTTTCTAAGTTGTCTTGGGTCTGGGTGTTCTGGGTTGACGCCCCCAGATTATCGTCATCTGGTACTCATAGTACAGGGGTTGCCCTAGTTTGAGACCAGGTTGATTGGTGTGATTGTCTGGCGCATTTATTATTATTATTATATATAAAAAACAATATTTAATAGGAATTTTCATTAATTTTCGCATGCTTTTCAAGTTATCAAGTTTTTTTTATGTGACAGGTAGCAGACGAGCAGGCGGATCACCTGATGGTAAGCAATTGCCGCCGCCCATGGACACATGCAACACCAGTGGAGTCACAAGTGCGCTGCTAACCTTTTATCCCCTTCCCCCCGATGGGCCTTCGAAGTAATAACAATAGCCAACTTTACCTGCAGATGAAGCGCTCGATGCGAATACACGTGTTCCTTAGTCAGGAAGTATGCTTTGCAGACATCACACTGGTAGCACACGTCGCCTTTCTGAAGAAAAATTAAGAAATAGAAATAGAAAAAATCTTTATTTAAGTTAGGTCCATACAGAACACTTATGAATGTCAAAACATAATATAATCTACCACTGGTTCGGAACATCGATTTCTACTGAGAAGACAAGTTTATGAAGAAAACATTTACGTTGGCAACTCACCCAAAAAGAGAGAGAGGTGTGTATGTGAGTTTGAAAGCACTGAAACGAGGGAGAGGACAGAGAGGAGGAAGAGAGAAAGGAGAGGGGGGGGGGGACAAGAGGGAGAGAGAGGGGAGAGAGGAGAAAGAGAGAGATGTGTGTATGTATGTATGTGTACTGAATCTATACTAATATAATAAGCTGAAGAGTTTGTTTGTTTGTTTGTTGTTTGTTTGTTTGTTTGTTTGTTTGAACGCGCTAATCTCCGAAACTACTGGTGCGATTTGAATAATTCTTTTTTTGTTGGATAGTCCATTTATCGAGGAAGGCTATAGGCTATATTAAGGGGTTGTAAGGGGTTAAAAGGGGGGTAAAAAGTTACTTTTCCACGCGGACGAAGTCGCGGGCGGCCGCTAGTACTGAATATGGAATCGAAACGATTACTCTACTTTGCCTGTCTTTTTTTTTTATGTGATAGGTAGCAGGCGAGCAGGCGGATCACCTGATGGTAAGCAATTGCCGCCGCTCATGGACACTTGCAACACCAGTGGAGTTACAAGTGCGCTGCCAACCGTTTATCCCCCACGGGTGGGTCTTCGGTACCCTCATTCGGCACCAGGTGCTGTTTCACGCCGGTTTTCTGTGAGGCAATGGTATCACTCCGGTCGAGCCGGCCCATTCATGCCGAAGCATAGCTCTCTCACAAAACGCCGGTTGAGGCGCAAGGGTCGCAGGTTCGAATTGTTTGTTGTTGACACAGATAAATTAAAAAAATATAAATAAATGCGCCAGGCAATCACACCAATCAACCTGGTCTCAAAATAGGGCAACCTCTGTACTATGGTG
>CM026302.1:3802046-3903987 GCA_014851415.1 Cnaphalocrocis medinalis
GGCATGAAACAGTAGTTTATGACCTTGAGTTCGCAGAAACCAATTTTAATACAAAGTCTTCTTTTTTACAAGTGCGCAAACTAACGGTCATTGGTATTCTTTCATGCCGCCAGATATACTTAATGTTCTTTTCTCAAGAATAACGGGTTATGGTGTAGTTTTATTTACTTGACAAGAAGTTAAAGGAAATTGCTAAGCGCTTGTATTTTTAATAATTATTAGGTACTACTGATAATCAGTACTTTTGCTTTCTTCAATACTGAACAAAGAAATAATGTTTTATTTGTTTAGTAGGTATTTAGGTACATAAAATAAGTCTATCTCCCAATAATGCCATTGAAATTTTATATTTACACTTAAAGTAAACTAAAATTGTTGTTTTGTGCTTCATTGCAAGAAATATACAAAATAATAAAGGCGTCTCCATTACTTTTTGTTCCTGTTTACATTCGACAAAACTCGAAATTTATCACAAAAATACTATCTTACCACCACAATTACCAAACCTAGATACTAAATAATGCTTCAAATGTAACATTTAGCGAATACTTACATCAATATCAGCTAATAGAGCGAAGCAATCTTTAACTGTATCTTCGTAAAACATTTTCCGATCGTAATTCAAACAACCAACACAAATCCCGTTCACATTATAACCTTCAATATTTATGTCGATTTCCTTCATTTTGCGGATTTAACTCTCACTTCACGATAATGGAAACAAAATTTTCTGATTACAAAATAATATTGCTGCGAAGAACACTGCATAGCTTTTCTTCGGCCATTTTGGTTTTTGGCATTTTAGTTTTTTAACTAGGGCAGTTAATGTGAATTATGGAAACGAAAAGTCGACATCGATATTTTACGATTCATTTGATTTGGTATACCACTCGCTTGTTCACACGCATAGGAAACTGACTGAAACCAGCAAACATGAATGATGAGTGTTTGCTGCTTATTAGTAGCTTGTTTTTTTACTGTATGAACTATTAGTAATTAGATTATTTTTATTAAACAACACGAAACAGTATCAACCGAATCCGAAATATACAAATCAAAAGAAAAAACATAATTTGCAAAAGATCTAATGGAGGATGTGATGTTGTTGTTTCTTAATAATGATTTTACCGTCTAATGACAATGTGTGAAATGTTCTACTTTTAGAATTTCAATCTACCTGGGTTATTTTATTAACTGACTGATCTTAAGTTTGTCATGGTAAGTTCCTATTTTGATAGTCGTTATCCTTATTTTGTAAATTGTAACAACACAAGATATCGATATCATTAAAAAAGTATCGACATTTTTTTTATATAATAATGGAGACATCCCTATCAGCTCCTGACAGTTTGTTTTAAACAGTTGGTCACTCTGGTAATTAATGTTGTCATCAATTAATTTTACTTCTAATTTAGTAGTTTTTGAAAGATGTTTTATTCAAATAATCATCGTTTTACATGAAGCGTACATGAAAATAAAACAATACTAAACTAACCGATAAAATCTGAAGTTAGAGTTATTTTTTATACCTAAACAAGTATGGAAAAGGTATGAATAACAAAGTTTAATGTAATGATTTTACACTAAAGATTTAATAACCATTTTATTTAACAAAAATAAAAAAACAACATCGTTTACAAAGACAAGTGTTAACGTATTTGGCATTTCATTAAAATTATAACAGTAAGAAATAACTGCTAATCTATTGTTTGACTTTATAGTGCGTTAAATGATCACATTCCCTAAGCTTCTGGGCTGCCTGTTCCGGCGTCAAGTCTCTCTGTGGTTGCGCTAGCATCTCGTAGCCGACCATGAACTTCTTCACAGTGGCTGAGCGGAGTAGAGGCGGGAGGTAGAGGCCATGCAGCAGCCAGTGGGGGGAGTCTCCTGGCTTACGGTTCGGACCCGTTGGTGCGCCTGTAATAAACAGATATTGATACAATAACATTTTTCAATCTTTATTTAGGTTTCTACCTCTATAATGACAGTGTCAATAATTGATGGAGCCACTGTCGATTACGTTATAGGGTATGGCATCATTAAAATTAGTTCTTAGACTTTCTTCACGAATTCTAGGTGGATAGTAGGTAAATAATAGGCGGCAGACGAACAGCGGATCACCTGATGGTAAACGATTGCCACCGCCCATAGACACTTGCAACACTAGTAAATTCACAAGTGCAATGCCAACCTTTAACCTCTTTTCCCCTCAATTCAAAATAAACACTCGACGAAACACCGCAATAAACAAGTTTTTAGTTTTCCTTGTAACCTTTTGTATGGTGTGTCTTATCAAAATATTCCACATTTTCATAAATAAATAAATGCGACAGACAATCACACCAATCAACCTGGTCTCAAATTGATTGGGCAGCTCCAGATAGTACTGGGGCTGCCCTATTAGTTTGAGAGAGTACCAGATGACGTTAATTATCTGGGGGCGTCAACCCAGAACACCCAGACCCAAGAAAACTTAGAAAATGTAGTTTCCTAAATTGACTAGACCAGGAATCGAGCCCTGAATCTTTCGCCACTGCCTTATCCACTGCGCCATCGAGGCCGTCAATAAAAATAAAACTCACCATGCCATCCCATGCTGTAAGGAAAGCTGCACTTAAACAAATTATCATATTTCGTGTTCAGGCCCTTCATAATTTCAGCGAGGTCTCTCTTCTGAGCGTCGTTGAGGTCTGTGATCCGCTGAGGGTTCCACCGCTTCGGGAGGAGCATGGTCTCGTAAGGCCACGCCGCCCAGTAGGGAACTAAGGCTACCCATTCCGTGTTCTCTAGCACTATACGGTCCTGGAATAAATAAATAAATATTAATGGCTTGTTTTTTTTATGAGATAGGGGGCAGACGAACAGACGGATCACCTGATGGTAAGTGATTACCGCCGCCCATGGACACCCGCAACACCAGAGGAGTCGCAAATGCGCTGCCGACCTTTTAAGAAGGAATACGCTCGCTTTTTTTTTGTTTACCCCGCAAGTAGTTTTGCAGGGGAGTGTTAGCAAGTCGAGATAAAATAATAAAAATACATAAATTATTTTAGTTAAATGAACCAGAGAAGAATTTGTAAGGTTCTATTTTCTTGAAATAAATGAAAAATATTTCGCGAAACCAAAAGTTTGATTATTATTCTTGAATCTGCCTTTGAGTTATTTTTTTTATAAAAAATACATTGTGTTAAAAATAGTTTAAGAACATTTTTATTACAGTAGTTGGCAGCACTTTGTATTGATTGATTAATAGGACTATTTAGTTCATATTGATTGCACCAGTTGGCAGCACCGACGATGTGCACTTTCCCTTCACTTCACTTTACCTTCTTTTGTAATTCCTGATGTAGATAATCTTCAAGAAGTGGCCTCTTGTACTTTGTGTAGTACTCTTTTTGAGTTCTGAAAATTAAAAAGATGTGCTTCATATTATTAACGTGTTCTTGCTAGGTTTTATCAGCTCTAATGGACAATTATATAAATATCTTTGTCTTTGCCACGCTCTCAACTAACTTATTTATTTTACACCTTTCTGTAGACCACTTTTGTATGTAGGTGCTACAGTACTAGGGATTACACACAGAAGTTAAGACTTTGACCTGATTTTGAATTTAGAAGAGTTCGTTGACATATGCTAAGGTTGTTGCCCGGCATGAGTACGTACAGCCACACATAAAAGTAGGTATACAAAACTGTCAAATTTCTCTCTTTCACCTCTCATCTTACTGTCACCCACATTAAGTTTAATATCCGTGAAGGAAATTTGGTAGGTTGTGGTAACCTGATGTGTGGCTGACTGTACATAAGCGCGCGGCCTCTACCGTACACCGACACTTAAGACGACAGTTTGACAATCTTATGCCATAAGTTAGAATTAATGTGGTCGAAAAGGCGTTTTTGCCCGTTAACTTAGTGCGCATGCGTGAGTACATGACATATTTTTAGATCTTAGTGGGCAGTCAGCCTTCTGTGTCAGTCACTATTTTGTGACAGTACCCTAAAACGTAATTTTTAAGCCAGACAGCCTTTTCGTATAATACTGAAACGTGTGTATTATCTGTTTTTTACCTGTCTTTGACTCTAGGCTCGTTGGGTAGAAAACTGGACGCCCAGATCTGACAGTGAGGATGAGGGTTGGAACAGCCCATCACAGCTCCTTTATTCTCGAAGATCTGAACCCAAGTGTATTTGCGGCCCAACTCTGTCATTTGATTTATCCACCTGAAAAAAGATAGTTGTTGGACATGTAAATGCATGTGAGGGTACCGGAGGCCCAACTGGGGAAAGAGGGTTAAAGGTTGGCAGCGCACATTATAGACTCTACTGGTGTTGCAGGTGTTTATGGCGGCGGCGATTGCTTACCACCAGGTGATCCGTCTGCTCATCTGCCAACTATCACATAAAAAATTTGGTAACTACCTAAAACATTATCGAATTAATTACATTACATTACATTATGAAGCGGTCATTTAAGACTTAAATGTATTATCAAATAGGTATGGCGTTTCTGGAAAGTGCACTGCCTAGTAATAGGGTGCATTTTCTAATGTAAGGTATATTATAATAATAGTTGAGGTCAACCAGTCGAGGTTCGCAAGTCATCCAACCAACGTTGGTCATCAATAGTTTAAGTAGGTAGTAAGAGTAAGAGAAAGAGTAAGAACATTTAGGTTTTTTAGTAGGTTTTGATTTTTTTATAAGGGCAGCACTATCATTTTCAAAATTTAAACGCCAAAATGAGAACCTAGGGCCAGGGGGTACAACATTATAACAACAAAAAACAATCAAAGAATAAAGCCTAAAACATAAAAATACAGATGGTACTTACTCATCAATAACAGCTAAAATTTCTTTAACAGACATCAGAGGTATCGTCATGGTAGATTCTGGGTGAAAACACATCACTCTGTAAACAAGTTGAATACAAAAATAAGAAAAACATTATTCCTCTTTCTGGCGTACTCGGGTGAAAAGTTTAAGTACGTAGAGCCACACGTCAAAGTATGTCCCTACTCATTTCTTCAATCGACTGTCATCTTACTGTCAAACACATTAGGTAGCCTGATGTGTGGCTATCTGTACCTACATTCACCTTTTTTTCTATAAACCATCTTCTTCTACCTACTATTTATAAAGAGATAACTTCAATAGACAACGACAAGGCTTATAGGTATACCGAAAACGAAACGCTTGCGCGATGTAATTATACACAGCGCCATCTATTGGTTCATTTCGGAATTCTGGTCCCGAAGCGAAGTGAGGGCGGGTCACTAGTATAACATAAATGAGTTAAGTAATCAATTTTCTTGTCCCATAGGTTTGAACCACTGAGAACATTGAATATTCGGGAACAATTTACAACGATCTATCTACACAGTCTATCTGCAGACATTTACATCCTTTTCTCACATCTTCTAACAACTTCACACAACATTTTGTTCTATAGGAGATAAGCACCTGCAAGTCCCTTTAGCCTGGCTGGACTGGAACAGAGGGTGTTCCGAGGGCGGAGGCTCGGGCACTCTCTCTAAGAGGGCCGGGAAGTCGTTCGGGAACACGTAGGTAGACGAGTAGAGAGGGTTACGCTGAAAATAGGAAAAACATAATACTTAATAACATACTATTTTAACTATGGGAGAGCCACGCTTCGGCATGAATGGGCCGGCTCGACCGGAGTGATACCACTGCCTCACAGAAAACCGGCGTGAAGCAGCCCCTGTGTACCGGAGGCCCACCCGGGGGGAAGGGGATAAAAGGTTGGCAGCGCACTTGTAACTCCACTGGTGTTGCAAGTGTCCATGGGCGGCGGCATTTCTTACCATCAGGTGATCCGCCTGCTCGTCTGCTACCTATCGCATAAAAAATACGGGGGGTATCTGTGGACATATAAAAAAGGTAAGTAGGTATGTGTTTTTTTCCCAGGGGAAACTACCATGGCCTTCACCTTGCCACATGTGGGGGACAAGGTGGTGTGTGGGACTCTAACCCTAACCAAAACCCCTGGGGTGTCCATCTCAGCGCAATTTTAACTGTGGGAGAGCCACGCTTCGGTATGAATGGGCCGGCTCGACCGGAGTGATACCACTGCCTCACAGAAAACCGGCGTGAAACAGCCCCTGTGCTGTGTTTCGCCGAGTGAGTGAGGGTACCGGAGGCCCACCCGGGGGGAAAGGGGATAAAAGGTTGGCAGTGCACTTGTAACTCCACTGGCGTTGCAGGTGTCATGGGCGGCGGCATTTCTTACCATCAGGTGATCCGCCTGCTCGTCTGCTACCTATCGCATAAAAAAAAAATACGGGGGGTATCTGTGGACATTTAAAAAAGGTAAGTATGTTTTTTTTTCCCAGGGGAAACTATCATGGCCTTCACCTTGCCACATGTGAGGGACAAGGTGGTGTGTGGGACTCTAACCCTAACCAAAACCCCTGGCACAAAATAATTACACACAGAAAGTAGACTGCCCACTAAGAGCTAAAAACGTGTCATGTACTCACGCATGCGCACTAACGGGGAAATACGCCTTTTCGACCACCATTAATCCTAGCCTATGACATAAGATTGTCGAACTGTCGAGGTCTGTGGTAGAGGACGCGCGCTTATGTAGGTAATCATGCCGGGCAACAACCCTAGCATATGTCAACGAACTCTTCTAAATTCAAAATCAGGCTGTTAGCCTTCTGTTTGTAATTATTTTGTGCCCCTGGGGTGTCCCATCTCAGCGCAATCGCGGTCGGATACCCTACAGCCAGGACTGGACCGTACCGCTAATCGCGCTCGCCACTACGCCAAATCGTTTGGCGCAATGCAGCCCTTCTATTTGCACGACCTACCAGGACACCCGGATAGTATTTTCCCTTGCGGAGTCGTGACACTGAGCAAGCCACTCCCTGTAGTGGGTATGTCAGTGAGGGTACCAGAGGCCCACCCGGGGAGGGGAAGGGGATTGAAGGTTGGCAGCGCACGTGTAACTCCACTGGTGTTGCATGTGTCCATTGGGCGGCGGCAATTGCTTACCATCAGGTGATCCGCCTGCTCGTCTGCTACCTATCACATAGAAAATAGAAAAAAAACCACTCCCTGTAGTGGGCATGCTCACGTGCTCCGAAGGCCTGCTTAGTCGCCTCTTTCGACAGGTCAGGAATACCTTGGCGTATTCTTAACGCCCCTAGCCACAGGGCAAAAAAAGAGAACCAAATAGGCATTCTAACCTGTCCATTGGCCCTCACAGCGCCAGCCTTCAAAGGGTATTCGGGTCTGGAGGCTGGTCCTCCTGCTCAGCTTCGGTCTGGCCGCTCCAGGGTCGCAGGCAGCGGTGAGGGGACACCAGTATCCACTCATCTTTTAGCGGGTTGTAACGGACGTGTTGATGTTCTAGAAAATAAATAGGTAGGTAATCTATCTTTGTATATCTTCTATCTTCTATAGGTACCATTTATAAAGAGATAACTTCTAAAGACAACGACAAGGCTTATAGGTAAACCGAAAACACGAAACGCTTGCGCGATGTAATTGAGCACAGCGCCATCTATTGGTTCATTTCTGAATTACGGTCCCGAAGCGAAGTGAGGGCAACTAATAAATAAATAAATTCACACAACATCTCATGCATTGACCTGACCCCGTACTAAGTAGCTTAAGCACTTGTGCTACAGATATCAGACAACAGAAGAAACACAAAAATAATACTTAACAATAGTTAATATTATACCCAGACACTGAACAAACACAAGTGTTCATCACACGAGATTCATTCAAATCTTTAAGGATACAAAAATGTAACATACCTAGATGTTACATTTTTACATCCAAATGAAGGAGGGACTGGTGGCAATTAGGATCGCATAGACAAGCTAATAAATTATTGTAAAGAATGAACACAAAATTAAGAAGAAGTTTCTCATAAATCTACTCAAGTTATCGAGTTAGTTAGGTCAGTAAGAAAGTAGGTAATTTCATGAAACAAACTAAATTTCTTGGACCAAACATCTCTTCCTAAACAAATCATCCCCGTTGCTACATTTAGCAGTGTTTTATTCAAAAAATCACATACCAGTAGGTTTAAAAGCCGACATTGTTACAATAAACACTTTTTACATAAATTGATGTGTAAATCGACGCACGCGCCGCTGTCACGCCAGCTGCGCGAACACTGGTAAGTGGTAGTAATAATGTGGATTTAAGTATGATAACATACAATATAGAAGGCTGGCAAAGCGTATACAGTGGCAGAGGCGTTTTCATTTTTATCCATACTTCCATACTACTAGATAGATAGATAGATACTCTTTATTGCACAACACATTACAGAACTTAATACTAATAGTAATTTACAAATACAATATCGGCGGCGGTAAGGTTTTGACTTTTGATTATTAGAATTTAAACAAAACATGTCACTTCTATAGTTTTATAAATAGTAGGCTAGATTAAGTCACTATGTAGGTATGTCACAATTTCTGTACTATTATATTATACTAATAACTAATATCTAAATATTACTAATCCATCCATACTAATATTATTAAATGCGAAGTAACTCTGTCTTGTCTGTCTGTCTGCTACTCTTTCTACGCCAAACTACTCAACGGACTTAAATGAAATTTGGATCTACAGATGAATCAAGACCCTGAGAAGGACATAGGCTACTTTTTATTGCGAAAAGGGGGTTGTAAGGGGTTGAAAGGGGGGTAAAAGGTTACTTTTTCACGCGGACGAAGTCGCGGGCGGCCGCTAGTGTTATGCTTAAAGCCTCGGTGGCGCAGTGGGTAGTGGTCGTTAAAGCTACGGCTGCGCTTAGTGTCCCGAGTTCGATCTCCGGGTCCGGTCGTGCCAAAACTTTGCAATTTTCAAACATCCGTTGTTATGACTTTCTTCACGCCATAAAAATATTATGACGACCCGTTTAGCGCATTGGTTTGAGCGCTGGTTGAATGGTTTGAGGGTCGTGGGTTCGATTCCCGCACCAACACATATGTTTGTTGGTGAAACAGATATTTGTGTTGGGTCTGGGTGTTTGTGGTTCCTTCGTTGATTTTGGTTTCGTTAGCACAAGGGAAAACCTTAGTTTCGACCAAGACAGACAATGTAATGTTGTCTCAATTAAATTATCCTCACTTTATGTGAAAATTATAAAACAATTAAAAATGCTACCAAAAGATACTACTTATTTCACGCGGACGAAGTAAGTTTTATTATATACTAGCGGCCGCCCGCGACTTCGTCCGCGTGGAAAAGTAACTTTTTACCCCCCTTTTAACCCCTTACTACCCCCTTATCGCAATAAAAAGTAGCCTATGTTCTTTCTCAGGGTCTAAATCATCTGTATGACCAATTTCATTTAAATCCGTTCAGTAGTTTTGGCGTGAAAGAGTAACAGACAGACAGACAGAGTTACTTTCGCATTTATAATATTAGTATGGATTAAGTAAAAATGCTACCAAATTCACGCGGACGAAGTAACAGCTAGTTTATTATACTTGGTCCCTTCTGCATCATGAACTCTTTGACCTAAACATGACGTTAGGTTGAACTACAAGTTACAGCATACTATAAACATTTTTATCAGCTCATTATAGCTTCGCATCGTCTTATCTGGCACTGACATTGATACCACTGGTATCTGAAGGGTTATAAGTTATAAAGTCGATCGGTGGGGAACTTTTTTTCGTTCACCATTCCGCATTAGGCGTGGTGATTAAGTAACCTAAGCCTAATTCCATCATAGTAGCGATGACTTGATTTCTATGATGGAGGCCTTTGCTCTGCAGTGGGATAAATATCCACTCCTTCTTAAACCCGTGTCAAACTCACTTTTTTATGTGAGGTAGCAAACGAGCAGACGGATCACCTAATGGCAAGCGATTGCCGCCACCCATAGACACCTACAACACCCAGTACTTAAAGTCACTGCCAAACTTTATCCCCCTTTTTCACCAATTGGGCCTACGGTACCCTCACTCGACGAAACACAGCGCAGGCACTGCTTCACGACAGTTTTCTGTGAGGCCGTAGTATCACTGCGGTGAGCCGACGAATTTATGCTGAAGCGTGGCACTCCCACGGTTAAAATAATAAAAAAATTAAATCCATTTCATTCATGTTTAGGTAGCTACGCCATCTAGCGGAATTTTCATACACTTCCTACTTTCACCGTTTTTTCAATGGCCGCCAATTCTCACGTAGAAAGTAGCGCCATTCACGTCTGTACGAACTAAAAGCATGCTTTGTAGTTTTCCTTGTTTACTGCCACCCCTCAAGAGATGTCGCCACCGACATATTTCGTGTAGGTAATGCAGAATGTTACAACACAGCTGTTGGGGTGAAACTAGGACAGCGTAAGGCGTTTTATTAAAATATAGGCCATTACAAATAACTCGTAAACATGAATTAGGAAAGCAGTAAAGACGAAAAATAAACGAAACTTTGTTTGCATAGGCTTGCGAGAGAGTCTTACTACTTATATATTTCAGCATATACAGGTTGTATCTGTGAACATTTATATCCCTTCAACCACATCTTTTAATAATCGTTTTGACCACCATTTTCAGATAGATAGATACTCTTTATTGCACAAAATATTACAGAACCTAAATGCTCATTTACGAATAGGACAATATCGTGCGGCAGTACCTACATAGGCTGGTACTTTTCATAAATTCTCTCTGCAGTGCACCAGATCATCATTTCAGCCAATAGACGTCCACTGCTGGACATAGGCCTCCCCCAAAGTTCTCCAGATCGGTCCTGTGCCACCCGCATCCAATGGACTCCCGCGACCTTCACCAGATCGTCGGTCCACCAGATCACTTTATGAGAAACTAGCGGCCGCCCGCGACTTCGTACGCGTGGAGTTAATTATTGACATCATCATCAGCAACCTACGGTCGTCCACTGCTGGACACTCCCCTAATGCACGCCACCGCTCCATTATTGACACTTACCGTCATATTTTGGACAATCCACACAATATATTTTTATAAATTGTAGCCTATGTGTTATTCTGATGTATAAGCTTTATTGTGGTAAAGTTTCATTCAAATCCATTTAGTAGTTTTTATGTGAAAGAGTAACAAACATCCATACATCCATACATCCATACTTACAAACTTTCGCCTTTATAATAGTAGTAGGATTAGTAAACTGTAAAATTTTACCTTTTTCGGAATGGTAAAGTATCTTTATCATTTTTGAAAAAACGTCATTTTCGCGAGTTTCGTAAAACGCGTTGGAATCAACGCGTTTAAGAAAATGGCGAATACTTAAAAAAAATGTTTCTCTCTGCAGCTCACTGGTCAAAGAGTAGATCTACCGGAAAAATATATTATTTAATCAAAATATTGTATAATGGTCGTGATATGACCTTTGAAAAATTCACAAAAACGTCATTTCCCGAATTTTTCGCTTCTTCTTCTCTTAATGTGTGGTTGTTTGCACAATTTAATTTTTTTTCCTGATCTATTCCCACAAGTAGGTCACTCCGTTGTTACCCGAAGGCCTATATTCGAGTGAGTCTGGCACAGTTTGCTGCAGTGCACCAAAACACGCCGCATTCGACGCTGCACATTGCACTTTTGGCTGTTAATCATCTTATTTGGATTTTTTTATGTGATAGGTAGCAGACGAGCAGGCGGATCACCTTGGATCACCAAGCAATTGCCGCCGCCCATGGACACTTGCAACACCAGTGGAGCTACAAGTGCGCTGCCAGCCTTTTATCCCCTTCCCCCCCAGGGCCTCCGGTACCCTCACTCACTCAGCGAAACACAGCACAGGGGCTGCTTCACGCCGGTTTTCTGTGGATGTGGGTGATTTTTGAGTTTTTTTAGAGTGAGCCGGTTCCGAACCGATACCTGCAAACCTTCAAAAAGCGAGCGTATATCTTCTCAAAAGGTCGGCAGCGCACTTGCGACTCCTCTGGTGTTGCGGGTGTCGTGAGCGTTAATTCGTTCCAAGTGGACACTGCGACCGAATAGATCTTTGTATCCTCCGCTAACTTTAGAGATCGTCTCCCAGGCCCACGGTCGTCATGAACCGTGTGATAGCCTTGGGAGCGATAGCCTTAACATCCTCCGGGCTGATGTGGTATCTGCCCAGGGTGCGGCTTGAGTGCCCGAGGGCATCGCAATGACAGAGAATGTGCATGTGTCTCGTCCTCTGTCTTACAGAATCTGCATGTAGACTTTTTTTTACGAGATACCTAGGGGGCAGACGAGCAGACGGATCACCTGATGGTAAGCGATCGCCGCCGCCTATATACCTACACCTACTTCCTCCACCTACACTATGTTATGTATGTAATACTATCGAATCGAATCTTTTCGGTAGCATTTTTAATTAGGTATTTAATAATTTTTAACCCCTTACACCCCTCACAATAAAAAGTAGCTATTCTCAGGGTCTAGAGTTCTAGACTATCTTTAAACCAAATTTCATTCAAATCCGTTCTATAGTTTTGGCGTAAAAGAGTAACAGACAGACAGAGTTACTTTCGTATTTTTTATTAGTTATGATTGTGTAGCTCTACATTTAAGTCAAAGTTTTTTTCAGTTGTTTTTTATTATGATACAAATGTGTTTGACACAAAAATTTAAAAAAAACTTTATAACCCCAACCTCACGTATTGTATCTAACATTTTTATGGAAATCTACAAGTCTCTACATTTTTTTACATAGACAAAAAAATGTAGAGCTGTTTACTTAGTAAATATTTGGGTTTGTAAACACGTCATGTCGGTAGCAAACAAGCGTGCGGCTCGCCTGGTGGTAGCGTCTATCGCAGCCTAAGTATGTTTACAACTCTAGACGACTCGCATACGTGTTGTCGACCAATTATTTTTTTTTTAAATGTAGATACGATGCCAAAATATCCTTTTTTAGGTTACTGTAAAATTACTATGTGTTATATAAATTAGCATAAAGTTAGATATTTACTAACATATTATAAAAAAAAAATATTTAAAAAATGTGTAAAATCATGAAAAAAAAATACTGATAAGCTTTTTAAAAATTTGGTGTGAGCAGGCTTTTTTTTAGATATTTTTGTTCCTATTTTTTTTAAAGAAAAATGATGGTTTTTAACGATATCAAAAGGCCCACGATGTACCTATATTAATATTACCTCCACTATGTGTGTTTGTTAGATACCTATCTGCATTATGATACTTTATTGTAGAGTAGCACTGCGGTATTTCACCTAAACCAATACTGCCGTGTAACTGCAGATGTTACAACATACTACACATACAAATATTACTTAAACTTGTTTTTATTTTCACTATAAACTTAACTTTAAATTTTTCATTTTGCAAAAAAAAGGTAATTTACTAGTTTTTAAGAAAACAAAATTTGTAAAAAAAATATGGCGTCTTAAAAATTAGCGCCAATTTAGATGTCAACTTTATAAAAAAAATAAAACACAATCGAATGCAAGCTAACCAAACCATCTTCGAACACAATTAAAACCTTATTACAAGCGATTATACAACGTTATTCGTGTGTGTAGATTTTGAAAATGGAACGCAGGTTGCGCGCGCATCGCCATCGACCCGATAGCTCTTATCGCCCAGTACACGACCAACCTCCGAGCAGGTTGGCCGCATGGTCCATGGGGGAACTACAGTATCCCGGCGCCCCTAGCGTCGCTGACGACGAACGACAGTACAGGGCACCCTTCCGTAGGGCTCCACAGTACAGATGGCCCGCGCCGCAGCCCCCGCAGCCGTCGGCTTTCGCCCCGTGGCGTAGGGCTCCTGCACCGCCTCGCCCTCCTGATTACAGACGGAGCGCTTCCTACCCTGGAAAACCAGACGAGCCTTACCAGGTAAGTTGTCTTTGGCCATTTTAGAAATTAAAAAGAAAAACGTCTGCATTAAACCTCTACGCTGTCAAAGCCACGTCATGTTTTTGAAAACTAAAAAGTTTTCGTTTAAATTATCGATTTTGCGTCTGGATATTGTGTTAAAATGCTATTCCGAACTGAAAACATGTTCAGTATCATTGGTGTTTACTTAAAGAAACACCTGATAATAATGTACTTGAGAAATGCCTACATAATTAGTGTTTTAGTACAAGTATTGTGTTTATGTTGGCTTATGTAGGTTAATGGTGTAAATACCTAAATTAAAACGATGGATCTACTAACTTTTTTTTACTAAAACCTAAAATATGTGATAATATAATTTAAAAATTTAACAGAAATACACAAAAACATATTTTTTTATGACAGTAAAAGTCATAAATTCAATACGATTGACTAAAATGTGTTAAGAACAATTTTTTTGAATAAAAAATGTCGACTCTACATTTTTGTGTAAAATATTTTTTCTTCGCCAAAGCCTTCTTTCACAGCCTTCAAGCATGTCTTGAAGAAGTTTAATCGATAACGTGTCCCTTTCCATCAAACAATGAGTGATAGAGATAGAATGTCGTTCAAATCACTTGACTTGAGGCAGAAAATGGTGATTTTGTGTTGACCTAATTTCAGTAGCTTTGATCTAGTTAGGCTCTACATATAGGCTATGGGTTTTTTATTTTATTTAAGTACATTCCTATTGTAAGCAATGATTAAAAATATTTTTTTCTTTTATAAAATAAAGATGAAAAACTTAGTGATTATTAAAAATATATATATTTAATCCAAAACACTCTATTATAGAGACATGGTATTTAGGTCTTTATAAAACAAACAGAAAACAGCTCTACAAAGTTTTTAATAACTTTCGTGATGGGTGTTAAGCCTGCTGTTACAGTTTCAAGTCCCTTTATAGACCTGTGACACGGTTAGGTAACGCCCTCTGTTATAGTAAGCAGGACCGAGAGCTTAAAAGTTTTTTACTTTTTGGAAAATAAAGATGTTAAATGATTTAGAAAACTCTCTCTTAATTTTTATTATCGTACCTAATTTGTGAAGCTGCGCAGTTATTTTCAACATAAAAATGTAGAGACATTTCAGTCTCTACATCATTTTAAATTTTTTTTCTAAACCTAGTTTCTGGTTTATTGACGAAAAATGGCTCTATTAACGTAAAAGAGCTTTTTTTAAATCTTCCTGAACTGATTTTGTTTTTATTTAAGTAGGTCAGGAGCGTATAGGTACTCCCTGTTTGTTTATTATAAAATGACTAACTAACTATCTTTTTATATAGGTAGTCAGAAAATGTACTTAGTAAACATTTTAATAAAAATCTATTCTATAAATTTAACTACCTACTTTTTATAGGAAGGCGATATTTTTTATAATTTGTCGCTCTGATTTAAAGAGAAAATTATTCATAATTTATTATAAGTCTTTGTGCATCCCCTTAAATTATTTACGAATTGAAAATTATTCGGTAAAGGATTACTTACTCTTGTAGTACATTTTTTTAATAGGTTTTTGCAACTGGCGAACTCTACATAAATTTTCGTGTTGATATTTTTTTAATATCTACCTAAGTATGTGCTTTCAAGAATTGATTATGTTTAACTATAATTTGTATTGTTTTTTGACAAAATTTGCAACTATACCTCCGTTTTGTGCTGCGGTTTGGCTGCAGTTTTCATTGCACTTTTTGATAAAGTGAATAATGCACTTAAGAACATCGAAGGGTTCAGATGGGACTCGAACCCACATCCCTCCACTTACCGGGTGGCTATTCTACCAATTAAACTAACCAAACCCCATACTAAACCGAACATCACATCTTACATTATAATTTATATTTCTACATCAATTTTACGAAGCTGTAAAACAGATGTAGAAAGATATTCTTATCTCATTTTATCTGCCGTAACTATAGATACAACGTCGTATCTACCTACCTATCTAGTATTGATTTCTAGTCTGATAACACAGATTGTATCATACAGACACACCTCAGCGTTTCAAAACTAATAATTTTTAACGTCGTAAGGACCAGGCCAAAGTCGCTCAAAGAGCTATGAAAAGGGCTATGCTCGGAGTATCTCTGAAGGACCGCATCAGAAATGATGTAATCGACAGAGAACCAGAGTCACCGACATAGCCCACCGAATTAGCAAACTGAAGTGGCAGTGGGCTGGTCACATTAGCCGCAGAACTGACAACCGACAAGCATTTGCGACTCCCCATACAAAATGACCAAGTCAACAAAACCTACTTTGTATAACGAGTTGATTTTTTAATGCGTTTTCCAAAATTCATAGAATTCGTAACCCCATTGGTTACAGAACATGGGAACTCTGGTAGTTAGTTCCCTAAAAATTTTCAAGACTTTGACGCAATAAACGCCGCATAATATGACTTTTTTTTTAATATTAGATGGCTTTGCACTTGACATCTCACCTGATGGAGAGTGACAATGAGGTCTAAGATGTAGCGTGCTTTCCCAGAAGAAGCCTATTCACTCTCGACTTAAAGACACCCAAATTGTAGCTCTCTGGAAATACAGAAGCCGGCAAGTTGTTCCATTCCTTAGCAGTTCGTACCAAGAAAGAAGAAGCGAAACGCTTAGTACATTGTAAAATTAATACACTTTTTGTTTTTTAAATAAGTTTACATGTGCTTCCGCGCCCTGGTAACAATGTCGTTTAAATTAAAACAAATTACTTTAATTTGTTTATCGCACAGGAAAACGTTCAGTTTTTGTATTATCTCATTATTTTTAACGTGCGTTAATTGTAACGCATAGATTGCTACACAGGGTGTATCTGTAACATTTACATACACATCATTTGCCAACCGTTCTGAACAACATTTGATCTTATGACTTTTGTAAATTCGCATAGAAAACGTTCGCTACAAAATGACCAAGTCACGTGACTTCCCAGGAAAAAAAGATTTTATCCTACACTCATGCTTCGTCGTACGCCCCAGACAGTGCAGGACATAATAAAAAACCATGGTTTTATATGCCTTTTACAAAGGCTTTTGGAACTTACGGACGTTTAAGAAGCAGCAGTAGTACCTAAAGATCACTACTGCGGTTTGGAATCTTATTGGACCACATTACTGTTTGACGTATGTTTATGTTGCAAGTAAGTAGGTACCTACTTAACACGTTGAGTGGACAGTAAAAATTGAAAATTTCTTCCAAATGACACTACTATTTTGCATACATCGTCTGTGGGCGTACTGTCATAAGCATTTGCATTTAACCCCTAATGGTATCGTTTCGTGACAGTACGCCTATAGGCGCCATCGCGGGTCATCTGAAGGTTGGTAATCTTTGGTCGATGCGTATTCCCCCATCATCAGCATATGGATCTTAGGTTTTTGGTCCCTTTCTATAGATAAATTCATTATTGTTTCAATATCAAAAACAAACAATCACTAATTTTGACATGAAATTACCTTTTACGTAAATTGCAACAATTGAATTTGAATATTTCGATAAATAAACAGTAAAAATACGTTGATTACTTACCACGGTAGCCGTTATTTGCGCGCGAAAACATAAGGTGACACGAAGTCAGGTCAGGTGACAGTACGTGACTAAATGTATGAAAACACGACGCCCATAGGCGTAGTGAGCGGGAGGGGAGGGACCAGAATTCTATCAATGTGTGTGTACCTTAACGTGTTGTAGACCTATGCCAGATGACAGTATGAAGACGGGATTGCTTTTGCGGCGACACTACTACATGGCCCACCTTGTAAGAGTATTAAAAATCAAACGCCCTCAGACGTACTGCCGTGAAATGAATAAAAACTAGGACGTCTATAGGCGTTCTGCCGTATCATTGTTTGGTACCTAAACGCCTGTGGACGTTACTGTCCACCATCGTGTTAAATCTTCTTAATTTCCTTTTTTTTGTTATGTGTACTTGTTTTCTATGTCTATTAATTTATTCTGTGTCCTACCTATTGTTGTGTTGTATTTATTTAGTCTGTGGTTAATAATGGTTTACTTACTTACTATTTGAACTGAATGACTGAAAGTGCATGATATATCGACAAACATAAATGAAGATTACTTATTTACATACAAACAGTCATAATATGTAAATGGCCTTGTCATCACATACATAATAATAACTCCCATGTTTATGAAACTACATTTAGTTATGTATAGCACCATTGTTTATTTCATGATCATCATCAGCAACCCACACTCGTCCACTGCTAACATAGGTCTCCCCTAATGCACGCCACCGCTCCCGATTTTCGGCCACTCTCATCCAGCTCACACCAGCCAGCCTTCGAATGGCATCATCCCATCTTGTCGCAGGGCGTCCAACACTACGCTTACCGAGTATATTTCTAGTAGGTATACCTAATAGGTAACACCAATTAAGCCCTTTTAGCATGTTAGATTATCGAAATAAATATCAGCTGCTTACATTATCATCACAAGAATATTGGTTAGGTTAGGTTAGAACAGTGACCGGCCAAAAATCTTGAAATTGTCGGGCGAGTTTTTTCGGCGAGTTTTCCCCTAACCTACAAAGTATTATTACGTCCAAATGATTAATTCACGTTTAAGGTACCTAGTGACATAATTTTCTAACCACCTGCAAACGCACTGAAATCTTATGAATGGTATGAACTACGGTAAAACCCCGCTGAAAACTGAAATCTTTGATAACACATTTTCAGTTTCATGCACGTAATCAAGCAAGGTATTGAAGTAGTCGATTTCTTACATTTGCGTATATCTAACACTAGCTCGGTAATACAACTTATCGGGAGCAAACCTGCACGTTAAGCCCTTTCAATGCTTGACATAGTTACAGTCTCCCAGGGAAAGGGAAGCGTAGATCTCCCAAAGTCCCAAGTGAATGCGTCGCTGTATCAGATGAAAAAGTGCCGCTTTCCCAGAAGAAAAAAAGTGTCACTTTCCCAGGAGAAAAACTGTCGCTATCCCAAGTGAATAAGAGTCGCTTTTCCAGGAGAAAAATTGTCGCTCTCCTAGGAGAAAAAGTGCCGCTCTCCCAGGAGAAAAAGTGTCCCTCTCCCAGGAGAAAAAGTGTCGCTCTCCCAGGAGAAAAAGTGCCGCTCTCCCAGGACAAAAAGTGTCGCGCTCCCAGGTAAAAAAGGGTCGCTTTCCCAGAAGAAAAAATGTGTCGCTTTCCCAGGAGAAAAAGTGTCGCTATCCCAGGAGAAAAAGTGTCGCTCTCCCAGGAGAAAAACTGTCGCTATCCCAAGTGAATAAGTGTCGCTTACCCAGGAGAAAAAGTGTCGCTCTCCCAGGAGAATAAGTGTCGCTTTCTCAGGAGAAAAAGTGCCGCTCTCCCAGGAGAAGAAGTGTCGCTCTGCCAGGAGAAAAAGTGCCGCTCTCCCAGGAGAAAAAGTGCCGCTCTCCCAGGAGAAAAAGTGTCGCTTTCCCAGGAGAAAAAGTGCCGCTCTCCCAGGTAAAAAAACGTTGCGCTCCCAAGTGAAAACGCTTCGATCTCCCAAGTGAAAACGCGTCACTTCCCAGACTTAAAGCCTAGATCTCCCAGATGAAAAAGCGTATATCTCCCAGATGAAAAAGCGTAGCTATTTATTTATTTAAACTTTATTGCACAAAATTTGTTACAATAGGCGAACTTAATGCCCAGGGGCATTCTCTACCAGTTAATTTTTGGGTCATGCAGAAAAGACAGTGGTGCGGCGAAAAGAGCTATCCTAGATGTAAAGCAAGGCTGACCTTGAGTTTCCTTACACCTGTCTTATCGTGAATTAAGTTTCTTTTTCTCAGCCTTTGTTGTATGTGGTTGTAGGTAAGCCCTTACATTTCTCATTGCATAACAAGTAATGCGCGCTTGTTTTTGAAGAATGCAAGCCATTGTGAGTGGCATGTTTACCTACTCGCCACCGGAGGTTGCAGCGAAAACAAACCGAGTTTTCTTTCGAATTTTACAATATTTCTACTATCTGGGTGCATCAATGTTTTGACTGATTGAGATATGTGGAGGCAATTAGATTACAGACTTAGATGCAAGTAAATTGAATTTTTCAAGACGCAATATATTTTTAACACGCGACAAGTAACAATAATGTTAATTATTGCTAAAAGTCGCCGTTTTTAGCAATAATGAACGTTATTGTTCCTTGTTACTTTTAAAAAAGATTGTTTTGCATCTCGAAAAATTCAATTTACTTGCATTTGATCTGTAATGTTTTATTTTCTTCAAAAATATCATATTGTCGCCACAATCAGTGTAAATAGGTTGGCGGCGCTAGTTTTTTCGATAGCCCCTTATGGGCCTTCACAACATACGGATAAGTTCTATACTTTGTCAATAAAGTCGTAAAATTTATTCTTGAGGAACTAGGTATTACGAAGTTCCACGGACGTATATATAGCTTTGACAAGGGGGGTGCCCACATTGCAAAACAATTACGAATCACCCCCCCCTCACCCTTCTCTGATTTAACAATTTCCCTAATTGAAATAATATTTTATAATGCGGCTCTCCCGAAGTACAATTTAAGGACCGGCTGGACCCAGCGTGTGTTACTTACATGTACGCTTGAAGATCGATATTCTTGAAGATCGTGAGGTTGATTTGTTGATTTGCCGTCCCAGGGCTATCTACAATTTGCTACCCCATCAACCTCGGACCCCCTGGACCCCCCCTTATATACGTCCACGCGAAGTTCCATAGTATTATGTGGTAATATAATCAATGGGGCTACCATACTCTATGACGTAAGAGGCAGTGGCGCCATCAAATTAATTTCATGACCTTCTTGTAGTGTGTGTGTTGTTGTGTTCTTGTCTAGTGGTTTAAGTAGGTACCAGTCCGTGATCTCGGGGTCCCGGGTTTGATTCCCGGGTCAAGCAAAAATATGTTTCGAATTTTTCGAACATAGCTCGGGATTGTGATCACTAATCCGCATTAGGCAAGCGTGGTGATTAAGCCTGATCCCATCATAGTGTTAGCTCGATTTCTATGATGGAGGCCTTTGCCCTGCAGTGGGACAGTATGAAAATATTGACGATCATAATAGAGAATAACAGAAACTTTGACATTGGCAAATAAATGGTTAAATGATAATAATTTAATTGGTAAAATAAATAAAACTAATATTAATTAATTTTACCAATTTTAAGCACCGACATGTTGGTATTTATTTTAATGGGCAACCCTTAAAAGTGCAAAATAATGCGACATTCCTGGGCATCATCATTGACAACAAACTAAAACTGGAAGCTACACGTAGAAAAAACTATGTAATAAAGTAAGTAGCTTCTCATTTGCCCTTTATAAACTCACAACACTAGCAAGTAGAGAAGTAGCTATTGTAGCTTATCTTGCTTACGTTGAAATCTATACTCCGATACAACCTTATAATTTGGGGGAACCAGTGTAATATACAGAATGTGCCTTATCGCTCAGAGACGCGGTGTATAAGATCTATGTGCAAGTTATCGCCGGTACCTCATGCAAACCATACTTCAAGTCGCTGGGTATACTGACGGTTGCCATCCCTCTATATACTTGAGATGTGTAAATTTGTAAAATTAAATTATAACACTTTTACTGAAGCGAGGAACATCTATAGGACTAACTCTAGAAATCCTAGTAGGTTGGTACTAGAGACTACTCCTAAGACAATGTGCTACTTGAGAAACTGTTACGCCATGTGCATAAAAATATACAACAAACTTCCCAATTCAGTTAAAACATTGTCATACCCAAAGTTTAAACATGTCATACGAAAATGGTTGCTGCATGAAACATTTTACAAAGTTGACGACTATTTGAGACATAATGACATCGATTGCATGACTTCTTATGTTTGAAAACGATATGAATATTTGTAATAATTAATCATAATATAATGTAAATAATAATGTATTAAATTAAATAATAATTGTAGAATCGTTAAATTAAATTATTGAAGTTAGATCACCAAGACTGTTGTAACTGTAACTGTTGTAAAAACCTATTGTGTTAATATTTGTATGCTATTACCGTGTAGCTAAGTGTGAGAGGCAAATTATTTTTTGTAACACCTTTGTAATTACCACATTTATCACAAATAAATTATTCTATTCTATAGGCTGATACTTTACTTTTTATAATGACCTTTTGGCCCTTTTGCGTACAGGGCCTTTTATAGCGGCGACCCTTTTATCGCGCTGGTTTCTATGATCATAGACAAGAAGACTAGAATTTTGTGCTATTTACACAATAAGTATTTCCGGTCATTCAAAGATGGCCGAATCACAAATGGCGCGACCTACTTCCGTTTCTCAATGGACGCAAGGGAAAGAGACGGATGATATCGAAACATCAATAACCAATACAGTTCGACAAGGCTTTTTTGGCACAAGTAACATTGATACCTGCAACATCAGTAGAGGCCACAAATGCACTGCCAACCCCAAATGGGGCCACTACGTGACTTCCCGAAATGTTTCCAACTAGGCTTTTTTTAATGTGATCGGTGGCAGACGAGCAGACGGATCACCTGATGGTACGCGATAACCGCCGCCCATAGACACCTGCAACACCAGTATTCACAAGTGCGATATCAACCTTTAACCCCCTTTCCCCCCAATTGGGCCTCCGGTACCGTCACTCACTTAGCGATAGAGCAGGGGCTGCTTCACGTCGGTCTTCTGTGAGACCGTGGTATCACTCCGGTCGAGCTTGCCCATTCATGCCGACGTTAATACCCGCAACTTCGTCCGCGTGGAATAGTATCTTTGGGTAGCATTTATAATTATCTTATAATTTTCACTCCCCCCCTTTTAACCCCTTACAACCCTTTTTCCGGAAAAAAAAAGTAGCATGTCCTTTCTCAGGGTCTAGACCATTTATATACCAAATTTCATTAAAATCCGTTCAGTAGTTTTGGCGTGAAAGAGTGACAGACAGACAGAGTTACTTTCGCGTTTATAATATTAGTATGGACTAGTGGCCCGCCCTCACTTCGCTTCGGGACCGTAATTCAGAAATGAACCAATAGATGGCGCTGTGTCCAATTATATCGCGCAAGCGTTTCGTGTTTTCGGTTTACCTATAAACCTTGTCGTTGTCTATTGAAGTTATCTCTTTATAAATAGTATAGATAGTTGAAAACGAAACCCTTACAAGAATATCCTTCTCGCATTCACCAAAGAGACGCAACGTTCGAAAGAGACGGCGACAAAGATGCGGTCGTGCTGTTTCGTTGTAGGCTCTGGGCTGGGAGTAGCGCCCATTCACAGAAGTAGGTCAGGGGCCGTCCCGGGTCTGCCTGCGTCATAACAGCTGTAGGTACTGGGAAATGTACTTTATATTACTCGTTTTGCCCTGGAAATTCTTGGACAAAGTATACTGTTCACATCTGCAAACAATGAAGATACACCATGATACACCATGAACACGTAGGTAAATAATTTCACGGCTAATGAAATGGTATGTAAATACCTACTTACCAAAAATAAAAATCACAAGACACCATTTTTTTATACTAGAGGTGGCAAACGAGCAAGCGGGTCACCTGCTGGTAAGTAATCACCGCTGCCCATGAACATCTGCGAGATCAGAGAGGTCGCTGATGCGTTGCCGGCGTTTTTAAGGAGTACGCTTGTTTCTTGAAGGTCCCTTAGTCATAGCCGTCAGGAAATAGATACTGCCGCAGCTAAACTATTCCACAAGACTGAGGTTCGCGGGAGAATATTCCTCGAAAAACGCACAGTGCCAGATCGCCAACCATCAAGATGATGAGGATGGAATGACAGCCGCTTGCGTGTGGTTCGATGTAAGAATTCAGCCGCAGGAAGTAGATCGAACAATACCTCGGGGCACTCCCCGTGATAGATGCGGTAAAGAATACATAGCGAAGCGGGGTGTAGTTGAAGGATAAAATCCAAAATGAGGTTAGAAAAGACTAAAGTGACCGACAGTGTATCGAATCAGCTGAAGTGGCAATGAGGTTTCGCCATATTTGTCGAAGAACTGACAACCGTTGGGGTAGAAAAGGTCTGGAGTGGAGACCGCGACAGAAAGCGTGGAGGACGGCCTCCGGCTAGATGGAGTGACGATCTGCGAAAAGCCGTTGGTATAGACTGGATGCGTCTAGCCGAAGACAGGGTGAAATGGCGAACATTGGGGGAGGCCTATTGTTATAAAACACTAGCGGCCGCCCGCGACTTCGTACGCGTGGAAAAGTAACTTTTTACCCCCCTTTCTACCCCTTACAACCCCTTTTTCGCAATAAAAAGTAGCCTATGTTCTTTCTAAGGGTCTAGATTATCTGTATACCAAATTTCATTCAAATCCGTTGAGTAGTTTTGGCGTGAAAGAGTAACAGACAGACAGACAGAGTTACTTTCGCATTCATAATATTAGTATGGATGGGTTTCTCCGTTTGTTCCCCGAAAATCCATTTCAAGACTTTCTTGATACCTACATTATACGTGACGCAATACGTAGCGATACATAGCTATTTATGAAGGTGTACCTAATAAATTGATTTGGTAAATGGACGTCAGAAAGTAACGACCACAAGCGTACCCAACCTTTTCGTATAATTAATATTTATCCTTTGAAAACAAAATTGAATGTAGCTTTAATCCCTCTGTGACAGACAAAGGAAATATAAGCCTGTAAAAGGCTGAAACGGGCTGAAATAATCAATGCTTTCAGTGGCAATACAGCGACACCAAGATTATTTTTCAATTTCAGCGTGTGAAACGGTGGTTCAAAGATGTCGATTTTCAGAACCGGGGTTTTTGAAAGTCCTTTCGCCTTGTGCTTTCTCTTTTATATCTTTCCTCCTCTGTTTCAAATGTAGAAACGTTTAACGCACTTAGAGTCTCCCTGCGTGATTGTGTCAATGATGAGATCCTCAGGAGATCTAAGGTCTCAGACATATTCCAAAGAAATGCGTGGCTCAAGTGGCAATGGCAGGGCACATTGCGAGGGGAACAGACGGCCGTTGGGGTGGAAAAGTCCTTGAGTGGAGGCCGCAGCCGTGGCAGGCCTCCCACCGGGTGGACTGACGATCTGGTGAAGGTCGCGGGAGTCCCTTGGATGCGGGTGGCACAGGACCGATCTGTGCGGAGAACTTTGGCGGGGGATAGTGGACGTCTATTGGCTGAAATGATGATGATGAGGACGCTCGTCTGACAGTTACCACCCTTTAACAGGGACCAAATGAATCATGGTTACACTTTTCATAAAAAGATTCGATATTTTTAAATTAGATATTTCGACCCTACTTCATTAATAGCAATTAGGCGTTACTTTTGAAGAATAAGATAATTATCTCCATCTTTATGAGCGTCTCGGACTCTCGGGTGTATCGATATTTTTTACCAATTTGGCTGTATTTACCTATTTGACAGCCTTGGATGTAGCTCTATTTGCTGCCGACTGTACCTATAGACGATCGAAGTTCGCACCGCATGAATTTTCAAAACATCGAAGATGGTCGCCCGGCTATGTCTCTAAGGCCTTGAGAATCTTACGTCGTCGCATACTCAATACTCAATTCTTTATCGCTTCTATACCTAGTGTACAAACAGATGGTAAATAAGGGCACATATAGGGTCTCAAACAGGGTGTATCTGTGCACATTTACATCCCTTTAACCACGTGTTCTATCAACCATTCTGAACAACATTTCGAAATTCATCGAATAATTTTCTCGACTCCCCAAAATTACCAAGTCACGTGACCAACTTTGTATGGAATGAAGAAATTTTTTTATGCGAATATTTATCATAGAACAAATGTCTTTCAGAATGGTTGATAGAACACGTGGTTAAAGGGATGTAAATGTTCACAGATATACCCTGTATAGTGAGGATGTTGCTTACATAAGTTGTCACATAAGTAGCGACTTGGTAGAGCCGATGTACTTAATTGGTGACATGCGCGTTCCGTTATTTTTGACGAATAAGATATTATCTCTATCTATATGAGCGTTTCGGGTATATCGATATTTTGACCAATTTATGTAGCTATCTATTTGCTGCCGACTGTCGCACCGCATGAATTTTCAAAACAACAAAGATGGATTTACGATGGTGCAAGATTTTTTAAATGATAGGGACAGTCAGGCAAATGGCAAATCATTAAAGTAATTTATTGATAGGGGTTACTTCATAAATAAAACGTGTAATTATTAAGTATGTTACTGTTTAATCGTTAAAATTGTGTTTGCATGCTATTGTTAATGGCTGGATAGGTGATCCTGTAAATGTTATTATTACGCCATCATTTTGTACACCCTGTTCAAAAGCAAATAAACCATTCTATTCTATTCAGATATGTCTCTAAGGCCTTGAGAATCTTCCGCCGTCGCATATACCTACCCCTATTTTGTGTTCCCTACCCTACTGTGTGTATGTGGTGTACGGGCCGGGCGTCAAGACGCGGCCCGCAGACGGTGACCTAGTTTCGGCGCTCAATGCGGGCCGCAGTGCGACGGCCCGCCTCCGCGCTAAGGGCCGGCTTTTTTAGACGCAGGGTGCGATTTTCGATCGACATTGGCAAACAATTTTGAGAGATTTCAATACATTGATGATGGAAGAGATCACTTGTCGCCCTTGATGTACCTACAAGACATAAAGTACATTACTCGTGTAATATCTAGTTTCATGTTTTTTAAGTACGGTGGCCAGCACATCAAGTTACTACAATCTGTCAAATTTCTTCTTTTTTTTTTTTTTTAATATGGCCTGTATTGTGTTCATGACACATTTAATTTTGCCAATGTCAAGTGTAGTTTGATAAAAGTAGTCAACAGTCGAAGTCAGTCGAAGTCACAAGTCACTCAATAAAACGCCGGTGTTTAGCGTTTAATGTCCTAAGGATTCTGTGGAGGACTATTTTTAACAAAGCCGTAGGTTTTAAGACTCTATTAGGTCAAAGCAAATGTTCACGTGACAACTCACTCGACACACATTAATATCACCCTGCGGCACTTCACTGCACAAAGTAACACCAAATTTGTACACTAAAAACCACTAGATACTAAATTAAAAATCTTTGGATTGCATCAGCCGATGCGGCTTGTTTCACAGTTACCCACAGAATCCGTCAAATTCGAGTTCGAGTTCGAGTTCGGATGTTTCGAGTTTTTCGATCATAGCTCGGGTTTCTGATCACCGCACCGCATTAGGCAAGCGTGGTGATTAAGCCTAATCCCATCATAGTAGCGATGACTTGACTTCTATGATGGAGGCCTTTGCGCTGCAGTGAGATAAGTATATAGGCGAGTGAGTGAGGGTACCGGAGGCCCACCCGGGGGGAAGGGGATAAAAGGTTGACAGAGCAGTTATGACTCTACTGGTGTTGCAGGTGTATTGGCCACGGCAATCGCTTACCATCAGTTGATCAGTCTGCTCGTCTGCCACCTGTCACATAGAAAAATCCAACCGAACCGAACCGTGAAAGGTCCCGGGTTCGATTCCCGGTCAAGTCAATTTAAATAAATAAATAAATTGAGACAACATCACATACATTGTCCTGGTCCCAAACTAAGGTTTTCCCTTGTACTATGAAAACCAGAAACAACGAAGGAACTACAAACACCCAGACCCAACACAAATATCTGTTTCATCAACAAACATTTGTGGTGAGGGAATCGAAAACTAAATTTTCTATCTTTTCTTGGGTCTGTGTGACGCCCCCAGTTAATTATCGTCATCTGGTACTCATAGTACAGGGGTTGCCCTAGTTTGAGACCAGGTTGATTGGTGTGATTGTCTGGCGCAAAAAGTACAAAAAGTGCATATGAATTCGCAATTGTTTGAAAAAATAAACACTATACAGCAACTCTTGTTATCGGCAGTAGTTAACTCTCAAGGTTGAGTTACGTGAGCAAACATACACGTGTTCTACTTGTCTTTTTCTAGCTTCTGTAACCGTAGTGGGGGAGAGAGGGATGGCTAGAGTGCTGTCAGACCAGGCGAGAGGGTTTTCATGATTTTCAGTGCAAGTGTAACTGAAGATACGCATTTGCTTATGTTGTGTTTGAAAGATCGATTTTCGGCCGGTTTCTGAATTGAGAATTTGAAGTTAAGCACTACTTGAGTACGAACTTTGACGTTTGAAGTAGGAACAACTGTCAAGTTTGTGCTTAAGTAGTGCTTAACTTCAAATTCTCAATTCAGAAACCGGCCGTTAGAAAATGGAAAGATCTTAGCAATTTTTAAAGTACCTTTCATATTAGCGTGTTTTACCCAGTTGCGTCCAAACCGGTCGCTTCGAAACCCGGGGTACGCTTTGACAATGCTCCTGGATTTGGGGAGTATGGGTAATTTTTAATTTGATACTAGAGGCGTCAAACGAGCAAGCGGGTCACCGAAAGTATCAGCCTATATACTGTCCCACTGCAGGGCAAAGGCCTCCATCATAGAAATCAAGTCATCGCTAACTATATTGGGATTAGGCTTAATCACCACGCGTGCCTAATGCGGTGCGGTGATCACAAACCCGAGCTGTGTTCGAAAAATACTAAACATAATTTTGCTCGACCCAGGATTCGAACCCGGGACCCCGAGATCACGGCCCGGTACTTAAATTACTAGACCAACGGGACGTTCAGCGGGTCACCTGCTGGTAAGTAATCACAGCTGCCCATGAACATCTGCGAGATCATAGAGGTCGCTGATGCGTTGCCGGCCTTTTAAGAAGGAGTACGCTCGTTTCTTGAAGAACCTAAGTCATAGCCGTCAGGAAATACTGCCGCAGCTAAACTATTCCACAAGACTGAGGTTCGCGGAAAAAAAATCCTCGAGAAACGCACAGTGCTAGATCGCCAACCATCAAAATGATGAGGATGGAATTACAGACGATGGAATTACAATTGTAGGAGAGCCGTGCTTCGGCATGAATGGGCCGGCTCGACCGGAGTGATACCACTGCCTCACAGAAAACCGGCGTGAAAGCAGCACTCCTGTGCTGTGTTTGACCGAGTGAGTGAGGGTACCGGAGGCCCATCAGGGGGGAAGGGGATAAAAGGTTAGCAGCGCACTTGTGACTCCACTGGTGTTGCATGTGTCCATGGGCGGCGGCAATTGCTTACCATCAGGTGGTCAGCCTGCTCGTCTGCTACCTATCACATAAAAAAAAAACCGGCCAGTGCGAGTCGGGCTCGCGCACAAAAGGGTTCCGTAGCAGCAAATATATATCTCAAAACTATAAGAGATACTTTGATCAAACCAAAAATCGTTGGAAAGAGGTTAATTAGCATGCATCACCTCTATTTTTTTAGAATTTTATACCCCGTAGTTATAAAAATAGAGGGGGGGGACATACTTTTTACGACTTTGAGAGCTGATATCTCAAAAACCGTTCACTTTAAGAAAAATGTTTTTAGAAAACTTTATATCATTTTAAAAGACCTTTCCATTGATACCCCCACGGGTATGTACAATCGAAAAAAAAAATTTCATCCCTCAGTTACATGTATGGGGGGGCCCCACCCCCAATTCTTTTTTTTACTATTTAGTGTCATATTTTTGTAGCGGTTTATACAACACATATCCCATCAAATTTCATCACTGTAGTACTTATAGTTTCCGAGTAAATCGGCTGTGACAGACGGACAGACGGACAGACGGACAGACGGACAGACGGACAGACGGACATGACGAAACTATAAGGGTTCCGTTTTTGCCATTTTGGCTACGGAACCCTAAAAATGAAGCAACGTACGTCTGACCTTTGCACCCTTCCTGTTAAAGGAAACCAGAATGATTGGTAAAAGTCGTGGATTTTTTTATGTGATAGGTAGCAGACGAGCAGGGCGGATCACCTGATGGTAAAGCATTGCCGCCGCCGCTCATGGACACTTACAACACCAGTGAGTTACAAGTGCGCTGCAACCTTTTATCCCCTTCCCCCGGTGGGCCTCGTACCTTCACTCACTCAGCGGAACACAGCACGGGGCTGTTTCACGCCGTTTTCTGTGAAGCAGTGGTATCACTCACGGTGCGAGCCGGCCCATTCATAGCCGAAGCGAGGTTCTCCACAGTTAGTCCTGTTAAGGGGGAACCAGAATGAGTGGTAAAAGTCGTGGTTTAAGCGATACAAATGTTCACAGATACACTTCGTTCGTACTTTATCAATGTTTACGATATAATGAAGACCAGTAAATAAAAAGAAAAATTCTTATACAAAAGATAATCCATCGATCACACGTCGAGCTAGATCTAAGTGATTGATTGCCCAAGAGGGGGTAAGGGGGGGGACATATATGGGCTTTATAAAAGAAAAGGGTTGCGTGATATTTTTGGCGTAAAAGGTTTTCGTGTCATTAGGTTATTTTAAAATTTTCTGTCGTGTTATCACTCTGGACGACATCTATATTTATTTTATTTTATGTAGATACAGAGTGTATCTGTGAACATTTGCATCCATTTAACCACGTGTTCTATCAACCATTTTGAACAACATTTGTTCAACAACTTTTCCAAATTCTTCGAAACATTTTCCGACTCCCCATACAAAATGACCAAGTCACGCGACCGACTTTGTATGGAATGATGGATGAAAAATTTTTATGCGAACTTTCAAAAATCATAGAACTAATGTTGTTCAGAATGGTTGGTAGAACACTTGGTTAAAGGGATGTAAATGTTCACAGATACACCCTGTATAGTGGCCCGCCCTCACTTCGCTTCGGGACCGTAATTCAGAAAGGAACTAACAGATGGCACTGTGCTAAATTACATCGCGCAAGCGTTTCGTGTTCTCGGTTTACCTATAAGCCTTGTCGTTGTCTTTAGAAGTTATCTCTTTATAAATAGTATAAATAAAAGATGTATATTTTATATATGGCAAGGCGCAAGGATGATAGGTGGACTATAAAGCTTACCGAATGGCAACCAAGATTGGGGCGACGTCTTGTGGGTAGACCACCTGGCCGTTGGTCCGACGATATTGTAAGGGTGGTGGGGAAACAGTGGATGAGGCTGGCTGGTGACCGTAGGGAGTGGCGTAATAAAGAAGAGGCCTATACACAGCAGTGGGTGGATGTGAGCTGACATGATGATGATGTATATTTATTTTATTCCATTTCTTTTGTTTATTAGGAAAACAAACAACAGTTTTAACACATAAAGATTAACAAATACATTATCTCATTTGCAAAGAAAAGTTATCACTCTAAAGTTATGTTACATTGGTATATCAATTTAGGAAATTACATTTTCTAAGTTCTCTTGGTCTGGGTGTTCTGGGTTGACGCCCCCAGTTAATATTGTCACCTAGTTCTCATAGTACAGGGGTTGCCCTAGTTTGAGACCAGGTTGATTGGTGTGATTGTCTGGCGCATTTATGTCCTAAAAGTTTCTCATAAAAATACATAGATAACAAGATATTAAGTACATATTTAAACAGGTGAATCTGATAACCCAATTCTTAATAGTATAATCCATTCGGAACCTTATCTTGAAGTAGTAGAGTCAAAAATAGGTTGTAGAGGGACATATTCAATGAAGAAAGATATATTTTTAGTCAAAAATATTTGAGATGGAAAGAGATATATCGTCTTATAATAAACTAGGTGTTACCCGCGACTCCGTCCGCGTGGAAAAGTATCTTTGGGTAGCATTTTTAACTATATAATAATTTTCATCCCCCCTTAACCCTTTACAACCCCCTTTTCGCAATAAAAGTAGCTTATATTCTTTCTCAGGGTCTAAATCATCTGTATACCAAATTTCCTTCAAATACGTTTAGTGGTTTTGGCGTAAAAGAGTAACAGACAGATAGTTGCTTTCGCATTTATAATATTAGTTATGATTAGGATAAATTGAGACTACATCACATACATTAATTATCCTGGTGCCAAACTAAGGTTTTCCCTTGTACTATGGAAACCAGAAACAACGAAGGAACCTCAAACACCCAGACCCAACACAAATATCTGTTTCATCAACAAACATTTCGGAACCGAACCCGACCTCTACGTCTCAACCGGTGCTGAAACTTATTTCAGCATTTGATTCCCAGTTGCTTCCAAACCTGTAGTTTCTCAGTTGTAGAACAAATGTTGTTCAGAATGGTTGGTAGAAGACGTGGTTCATCATCATCATCAGCAACCCACACTCGTCCACTGCTGGACATAGGTCTCCCCTAATGCACGCCACCGCTCCCGATTTCGGCCACTGTCATCCAGCCCACACCAGCCAGCCTTCGAATGTCATCATCCCATCTTGTAGCAGGGCGTCCAACACTACGTTTGCCGAGTCGCGGTCTCCACTCAAGGACTTTACGGCTCCAACGGTTGTCAGTTCTGCGGCTAATGTGACCAGCCCACTGCCACTTCAGTTTGTTAATTCGGTGGGCTATATCGGTGACTCTGGTTCTCTATTGGATTACATCATTTCTGATGCGGTCCTTCAGAGATACTCCGAGCCCTTTCCATAGCTCTTTGAGCGACTTTGAAGACGTGGTTAAAGGGATGTAAATGCTAACTGATACACCCTGTATATCGTTCAGTGAACCTACCGTGAACTATATGCATTTAGGCTTCAATTTGCAAGCTTATCAGGCCAATGACCGATAAGCCAACCAGTTTTTTGACCCGAAAACTAACGTAAACCCAGCTCGAATGGACTGATAACATTTGACGTAACACTTGCTGTTAATTTCTATTATAAGCCGGATTAAACTACATAGTTAGTTACATGTAGCAAATGTAAACAAGTCGAAAGAAAAATGCAGTGCTGTGCACAGTAGGTGTGCAAGAAAAGCAATGAATTTGTTATTGATTGTAAACCAAATAAATTTTTATACTCGTCCACCGCTGTACATAGGTCTCCCCTAATGCACGCCACCGCTCCCGATTTTCGGCCACTCTCATCCAGCCCACTACAGCCAGCCTTCGAATGTCGTCATCCCATCTTGTCGCAGGGCGTCCAACACAATGCTTACCGAGTCGCTTCGTCGTAGTCGAAGTTTTTTTATGTGATAGGTGGTAGACGAGCAGATTACCTGACGATAAGCAATGGCCGCCGCCTATAGACACCTGCAACACCAATAGAGTCACAAGTGCGGTACCAACTTTTAACTCCCTTTCCCCCAATTGGGCCTCCGGTGCCCTCACTTAATCGACGAAACACAGCGCAGGCGCTGGTTCACGCCGGTCTTCTGTAAATCCGTGGTATCACTCCAGTTGACCCGGCCCATTCATGCCGAAGCGTGGCTTTTCCACAGTAAAAACACAAAATAATTACATACAGAAGGTAGACTCAGCCTGATTTTGAATTTAGAAGAGTTCGTTGACATATGCTAGGGTTGTTGCCCGGCATGAGTAATAGCGCGCGGCCTCTAACCACAGACCTCGACAGTGTCGACAATCTTATGTCATAGGCTAGGATTAATGTGGTCGAAAAGGCGTATTTCCCCGTTAGTGCGCATGCGTGAGTACATGACACGCTTTTAGCTCTTAGTGGGCAGTCTACTTTCTGTGTGTAATTATTTTGTGGTAAAAGTGAGGATGGAAGTGTGTCGATTCGTCGCTTGTCTAATCGACGTCTTCTTATTAAGAAAATGGGGCACTCATATACCAGTGTACAGTGGCCAGCACATCAAGTTACTACAATCTGTCAAATTTCCTCAGTTGATATTGAACCAAACACGTTTGACATAAAAGTGAGGTTCGATTGAAGAAATTTGACAGATTGTAGTAACTTGATGTGCTGGCCACCGTACATAGGTACATGGTGTTTACAAGAGCTGTTATCAGCTTATCAGTTATCTCTGTTATCAGTAACGTGCTATCGGCGTCTGCAGATGATCGTTCAAGTTATCACAGTTGCCTAACAGGGACATTCCGTAACACATGGTAAAAACAAAAACGACAAAATTCTTCAATTAACTCCACTTACTGTCATACAATATAGTACAAACACGATGGTACGTACAGCTACACATCAAAGTATACAAAACTGACAAATATCTTCAATCGACTCTCATCTTACTGTCATACACATTAGGTTGAATATCCATTAAGGAAATTTGACAGGTTATGGTAACCTGATGTGTGGCTGACTGTACAGTCATCAGCAAAAGTAGATGATCGAAATCAAAAACTCTATGAACTATTGAGCGGAATTCGCGTCAGAACTGTATGGTGTCAAATTCATACAGTTCTGACGCAAACTCCGTATAGCCTCAAAGTGTTTCGTACAGTTCTGACGCGAACTCCGTATAGCCTCAAAGTGATTCATACAGTTCTGACGCGACCTCCGCTCATAGTGAGTATAGAGTTTTTGATTTTGATCACCTTTGCTGTTGCTGTAAGTAGGTATGTCTGAAATAAACGATTTGATTTAATATAAAGGTTCTGTTTTTTGCCATTCGGCTACGATTTCCATCGTATATCAAAACTTGAAAAGTAAATATTTAGAATCAGTATTTCGCACGAATCGAAATATTGTTATCAGAAGTATTATCTCTTATCAGTGACAGAGACATATTCTGATTGTCTGCTTCAATGCGTAGTGGATAGTGAATTGAGTACTAGTGGGTTCGAACCCCGGTTGGGTTAATCACAGAAAACATCGGATATTTGGAAAGGATTAATATATTTTCTTCTATACTATTTATAAAGAGATAACTTCTATAGACAACGACAAGGCTTATAGGTAAACCAAAAACACGAAACGTTTGAGCGAAGTAATTCAGCACAGCGCCATCTATTGGTTCGTTTCTGAATTATAGTCCCGAAGCGAAGTGAGGGCGGGCCACTAGTCCTTAATAAGAGGGTAAAACGACACAAATGACATTCCTTAGAGTTAATTATTATTATCTGTGGGAGAGCCACGCTTTGGTATGGATTAGCCGGCTCAACTGGAGTGATACCACAGGCTCACAGTAGTGTATTTCGTCAAATGAGTGAGGGTATCGAAAAACCAATTGGGGAGAAAGGGGTAAACTTTTAGCCCATAGACACCTGCAACACCAGTAGAGTCACAAGTTGGCTGCCAATCTTTAACCCCCTTTCCCCCGATTGGGCGTCAGGTACCAACACTCTTTAGATCGATATTAATCTACTAGCTTTTGCCCGCGACTTCGTTCGCGTGGACTTCAGGTTCGTAGAAACCTTAAAAATTGTAGCCTATGTATTATTCTGATGTATAAGCTATATTGTGGTAAAGTTTCATTCAAATCCATTCAGTAGTTTTTACGTGAAAGAGTAACAAACATCCATACTTACAAACTTTCGCCTTTATAATAGTAATAGGATTACTTACTTCAAATCATTTTGAGATTTTCCGCTTTTTCGAAATTTAGCTAAGGGTACATTCATACCTAATTCAATTATGCTTTAGATAAGGGGCCTTTCATACATACAAATAGATAGAAACATTATCTCAGGCCATACATCTCAAATTGGGTCGTAAATACACGAACACGCCCCTTTCTATTGCTATTGCAAAGAGTAGGTATCAATGGTACAGACAGGAGCACACTCCATATTGTGACATTAAGTGTCAAGTGATATCATATGCAGACAAGCCATTTATATACTTCGATCAGATATGTTATTGAACTAACTAGTATTGAGTATAAGTCAGATTGTACCATCGCGGGGCACAGGCCTCCATAGAAATCAAGTCGTCGCTACTATGATGGGATTAGGCTTAATCACCACGCTTGCCTAATGCGGTGATCACAAACCCGAGCTATGTTTGAAACATTCAAAATATACTTCTGCTCGACCCGGGAATCGAACCCGGGACCCCATGCATGATCATGGCCCAGTACATAAACCACTAGACCAAGCAGGGCGTTCCCACTGAAATGTTTCGAATTTTTCGAACATAGCTAGCTCGGGTTTGTGATCACCGCACCGCATTAGGCAAGCGTGGTGATCAAGCCTAATCCCATCATAGTAGCGATGACTTGATTGCTATGATGGAGGCCTTTGCCCTGCAGTGGGATCAGTATATAGGCTGATACTTTACGTTCAGTGGCTATTTCAAAGAAGTGTCGTGTCTGTGCCCCGTTTGATCTCTGACGTTCGCTCTTAAACTCGTTATCTATAGGAAATGTGATATTATCAACAAACTGTAGCATACGCCCGTCTGTTTGTTTGTATCACTTTGACCACAGAATAATACAGGGTTAGAAATACAGGAACATTTACAACCATTTAACCAAGTCCAATGGGGGCTACCGCGTGTGGAAAATCCGTTAGATGGCGTATGTGGACTGAGGTCCAACTTCAACGTCATTGGTCGTTATTGACATTTTGACATCTCTCATCAAAAATAACCAATCACCGTGTAGTTGGACCTCAGTCTACACGTACGCCATCTAACGGATTTTCCACACGCGGTAGCCGCCATTGGTATTTTTGATGTGAGATGTCAAAATGTCACCAAACATCGTGTGTGGACAATCCGCTAGATGGCGTATAGTAGAGGTGAGGTCCAGCAGTCTTTCTAAATACTCTTTTTTTATATGATAGATAGCAGACGAGCAGGCGGATCACCTGATGGTAAGCAATTGCCGCCGCTCATGGACACTTGCAACACCAGTTACAAGTGCGCTGCCAACCTTTTATCCCCTTCCCCCCCTGGGTGGGCCTCAGCTCCGGTACCCTCACTCACTCGGCGAAACACAGCACAGGGGCTGCTTCACGCCGGTTTTCTGTGAGGCAGTGGTATCACTCCGGTCCGAGCCCGCCCATTCATGCCGAAGCGTGGCTCTCCCACAGTTAAACTTGCGAACTAACTACTATTACTCTACTTGCGAACTAAAACTGTTAAAACAATTAGATTAATTGCATTAAAAATAACTTTATACAACTGGAGTTCAAATATAGACTTGACATTTCGTATCTTTGTATCTCTACATGCTCTATCTAATTTATATTAGGAAACATCTCTACATTGATACTGAAGAGAAAAGGTAGCCCTTTTCTCTTGAGTAATAAAGTTGAAATTCGTCTAATTTTTCGGGTCACTAACTTTGATAATGATTTTGATCGACCTTAGCAGTTTGGGAATAGAGTTCAAATTGGAAAGTTTAATTGGAATTATGTTTATAGGGACGAGGAGGTATCGATAGAATGATAGTATCGATAAAAGTGGCCTATCGTTTTTGGGTAATCCTACTACTATTATAAAGGCGAAAGTTTGTAAGGATGTATGGAAGTTTGTTACTCTTTCACGTAAAACTACTGAATGGTTTTGAATGAAACTTTTCCACAATATAGCTTATACATCAGAATAACACATAGGCTACAATTTATAAAAATATATTGTGTGGATTGTCCAAAACATGACGGTAAGTGTCAATAATTAACTCCACGCGTACGAAGTCGCGGGCGGCCGCTAGTACTAAATAAATATTTTTTATTTTTGGTATAGCAATTCTTTGCAATTTATTCTTAAGTAAATATTGCACTTAAAAAAATCCTCGGAGGGTTCAGGTGGGACTCGAACCCACAACCTTCCACAGACCGAGCAGATGTGCTTCCAATTTACACTATCCATACATATATACACATTTATTTAAATACTAAATAAACTTGTGCGCTGTAGGATGTCTAGCGATTTCAATGAAAATAGTTACAACCACAAAATAGACATAAGAAATCGGATTTAGCTGACATTGATTTCTTAGATCGTAAGACCCAAAAGCCTAAAAGGCATAAAACAATTGATTTTATATTGTGTTTGCTGTCTGGGCCTTACGAGGTAATAAGAGGTAAAATCTCAAAGTCCACGTCAAGGCTTATAGGTAAACCGAAAATATGAAACACTTGTGCGATGTAATTTATTCCCAGCGCCATCTATTGATATTGGACGAGGTTAAGTAATGAAACGAAGTGTTTTTTTATGAGATAGGTTGCAGACGAACAGACGGATCACCTGATGGTAAGTGATTACCGCCGCCCATGGACACCCGCAACACCAGAGCTAGTGTGGGCTAGTTTTTGATAAATCTCATAATTACACGAGAGTTAGGGGCCAAGTCTGGTATTTTTTTATCGATATCGATGTTAAAGATAACTTCGCATCCCTAGCAGTATGTTGGTGATTTATTTCCGTATCAAATGTTTCATGATACACTGTGATAAATAAGCCCAAATGTCACACGTTAATATGGCGGCTCTGACATAAGTGCGCACGCGCATGGTAGGGGTTCCTTTGATGCGTGGGACAGCCACGCTTCGGCGTGTTTTTTTTATGATATTGGTGGCAGACGAGCCGACGGATCACCTGATGGTAAGCGATTGCTGCTACCCGACACCCGCAACACCAGAGGAGTAATAATACCACAACTGCGCTGCCAACCTTACAGCCCCCTTTCCCCCTTGTATGGTCAACAGTACCCTCCGGAAACACAGCGCAGCCGCTGCTTCACGCCGTGGTATCACTCTGGTCCGGCCCATTCATGCCGAAGCGTGGCTGTCCCACGGATAGATTTTATTGACTGAGTAGTGGCCCGCCCTCACTTTGATTCGGGACCCGGGTTCCTTCTGTATTAGTTCCAAACTGTACCCTAGATGGCGCTGGGTGTCGATTGCATCACGTTTCGTGTTTTCAGTTCACCTATAAGGCTTGTCGTTGTCTTTAGAAATGAATAGTATACAGGATGTGTTGCTGTGAACTCTAATTTTTAATCATGTGGAGTAAACTGACAGATGCAAATGTCAAGTTTCTATACATTTTGACATTTTGCATCTGTCAAATTGATGACACATTGACATCTGTTAGTTTACTTCACATGATTAAAAATCAGAGTATAGGTACATTTAGAAAAGTGTATTAACATCTTTGGTTTAGAAGAAAAATATCTAGCTTCCATTAAAAACACATTAGCGCCTAAATATAGAGTCTATCCGCCCATCCAAGCGAAAACGGTGGAGTGTGCGCTTTTTATCTGGGCGCACGGTAGAGTAAGCGCCAAGTTCTTACATGGACAGCATTTTTACGATCATTAAGACATTTCACAAGTGGCAGCTTCCAATCGGAAGGTTGTAAGTGACTCTACTGGTGTTAGTGTCTATGGGCGGCGGCTATTGCTGACCATCAGGTGATTCGTCTGCTCGTCTGCTACCGATTAATAAATATAACAGAGGGAGAGCCACGCTTCGGCATGAATGGGCCGGCTCGACCGGAGTATACCACGTACTCACAGAAAACCGGCGTGAAGCAGTGCATGCGCTGTGTTTCACTGCGTGAGTGAGGGTACCGGACCAATATCGGTACGTTGAAGTTTTATGCGTCTGTTTAGAATTTTATTTATTGCCGGCTTACACACACAACACAACACACGACACAGTATATCTCACCAGTAATGCATTAAATTGATTCGGTTTTTAATGTGATTGCCAAGTCAATAAATGAATAACCGACTTGGCAAAACATGGATCTCACCACTTTCTACGGTAGTTGCGAGATTTGGTTTTTTTGACAAGTATTGTTTTTGATGGGATCTTATTTCTTTTTGTAGAAAAATTCTTAATATCTATTGAACTGGAAATATAACGTGGTAATCCTATATATTGGCATGATATTTATATAGGATTACAAAGTTATTTTGAAGTTCATAATTATTTAGCAAACTGGATCAAAATTTAAAAATATTTTAGCCGTGCCGCTTTTTTGCTCGACTTGGTGGGACTTCAGAAAAAAATGGAACTGTGAATTAGATAGGTACTTTATAATATTGACTTTAGATTTTCAATGTAGAGATTATGTCGTGGTACCACAGAATACATAGTACAAGTACTTAACATTTTTAAATCACCTCCCGTATCAACAAGCAAAGGAATTCCCGTACAGCCAGCTATCTCAGAAAAACGGGCGATCCTAACATTTTACATTTTTCATTGTCAACGGATGACGACGGTCTATCCGAAATTAACTGTATTTTACCCTGTGTAAGGTACAATTTCCCTTGACAGCGGGCTCGTAGCGCAATGCCGTTGTGACGTCATACTGCGTAGGCGGGGAAATAGGTCAGTAGGTTTTGCAGTATGGAAAACCGGCCAGATTCTGTTGGCCTCTTCCTTTTATACAAGTGCGAAGACACGGGAGGCCAAATTAGGTTGGTCGGTGGTTTCTACTGTCCAGTTTAATATGAACTCGTCCTTGCTAATGGGCAGTATACAAATTACGAAACATGAGAGGTCTTTGTATAATTGACGATTAGTCGAGACCCATTATTAACTGGGATGGTAGTTAAAGTTAATGGTATGTACTGGGAGGTCAGTAATTCTGTTTTTTTTGGTATTTGCAGCGCGGTCGTTTCGTTTCTGTATATTTGGGGCTTTTGGGGACATTTAGTGAATATTCGTATATTCAGGTATCGAAGTTGAATTCTAATACAGGGCATGTACGCACCCAGTTTTACAAGCTAGGTGCTTATCTTCTATACTATTTATAAAGAGCTTATAGGTAAACCGAAAACACGAAACGCTTGCGCGATGTAATTGGACACAGCGCCATCTATTGGCTCATTTCTGAATTACGGTCCCGAAGCGAAGTGAGGTCGGGCCACTAGTAAAGAATAAAACAACTTAAAATAGATATGTTTTTATTAAATTCTTTTTTTTTTGGTATATGGCTGCTATCGTGCCATTCAACATCGAGTGATTAAAGAGACACGTTGTTTAAAATAAAATTGACCGGTGTGACGAGATTAGTTTTACTGATCTTATTATCAATTGAGTTAAATTCTTTTATTAGGTCTTTTTTGCGATAGATGGCAGATGGCAGATGAGAAGACGGATCACCTGATGGTAAGCGATAAACACCTAAAACACCAGTAGAGTACAAGTGTGCTGCCGACTTTTGACGCCCTTTCCACCAAATTTATTTTTTCATTTCCATCGATAAAAGTACTAGATAAGTTACATTAGTAGGGACGTCAACATGATCCAGGGAGGGCAGCTGTAAGTTATTGACATTTGCCGTCATATTTTGCACAATCCACACAATATATTTTTATTTACCCCCCTTCCCCTGAATTGGGCCTCCGGTACCCTCACTCACGCAGCGGGACAGCGCATGCACTGCTTCACGCCGGATTTCTGTGAGGACGCGGTATTACGTCAAGCCGGCCCATTCATGCCGAAGCGAGGCTCTCCCACTGTTAAATATAAAATAGTTTTTTTTTTCTTGTTCCAGGAACGCAGTGGACTTGACAGCATGAGGTCACTGGAACACTATCTGACAGACATCATGAGGGCGGACACGTCAGATCACATGAAAGGTACATTTTGATTTAAACTTGGCCGGAACACTACCAGTGCCGAAATTGCATAGTTTACGATGTAACGTTTAACCAGCCAATATACCATATGGGACCACCAGATTTTGAACTTAAAAAATAAGTTTGAAAACCAATAAAAAAGGGGTCTAGTTGCCTAGGGAGGGGGCAAGACTATTTTTTTTACAGAGCCCCCTAACATTTTTCCTTGGGCTATGGGAACCAGAAACAACGAAGGGAAACCACACACACCCAGACCTAAAACAAAATATCTGTTTCATGAACAATATTTGTTTTGGTCTGGGAATCGAACCGGCGACCCTTGCGTCTCAACCAGCGCTCTAACCATTGAGCTAAACAGGTCGTCGATTTTCTTACAATCTGCTGCGTATAAAAGAAGAATCATCGTAACCAACTTAAGGGGCTATACGAATGAAACTAGCGCCGCCAACCAATTTACACTGATCGTGGCGAAAATATGATATTTTTGAAGAAAATAAAACATTACAGACTTAGATCCAAGTAAATTGGACTTTTTAAGATGCAATACAATATTTCTAATACGCGACAAGTAACAATAATGTTAATTATTGCTAAAAACGGCCACTTTTAGCTTTACTAATATTTTACTAATATGTAATTGACATTTTTGTTACTTGTCGCGTGTTTTATATATTTTTTATTGCATCTTGGAAAATTCAATTTACTTTTATCTGTCTGTAATGTTTTGCTTTCTTAAAAAATATCGTATTTTCGCCTCAATCAGTGTAAATAGGTTAGCGGCGCTAGTTTCATTCGTATAGCCCCTTTAAATGAGACTTACCACGTCATATCTTATCACCCTGTATATCATAGAGCGCAGTCAAATACAAATGGTGTAACTGCCAGTTCACGCGACACATTCCGACCTGCTAATATGCTCTACATGACTTCCTTTTTAGCGGCATACGTACACACAAGATACTTAGAATAGAAAAAAAAAAACAATAAAAACACAGGATTTTTTTAAAAATATAAAAAAAAATTTTTTTGGTTTTTTTTTATTATAAGTAAAGATTTTATTTTAAAAAAAAAGACAAATTTTTCGAACAATCAAAACAGTAAGGAGTTTTTTTTTAGTCTAAATATGGTAAACAGTTAGCATTCGTTACCTAATTTGCTGACCTTACCTGTCAGTGTATTCAGGTGTCGTCACAGATTTTAGTTCAGATGTAGAGTTATGCTAGATGTGACAATACATCTCGCTGATTTCTATTAAAAAAAAAAGTAATTTTAGCATTTTTGTTTTGGATATCGGATTTAGACACACAATATAGAGCACTTAAAAACCATCCCCTCATGGGGCTATACGAATGAAACTAGCGCCGCCAACGTTTTTACACTGATTGTGGCGAAAATACAATATTTTTTAAGAAAACAAAACATTACAGACTTAGATAAAAGTAAATTGAATTTTTCAAGATGCAATACAATATAATAAAACACGCGACAAGTAACAATAATATCAATTATGCTAAAAATGGCCGTTTTTAGCAATAATTAACATTATTGTTACTTGTCGCTGGCTTTTTAAATATTTGTTTTATATTGAGGACATTCAAGACTCACTCCGCCTGATGGTAAGCGGCCGTGAGATCCAAATATGAGGCTGACAGGCACGAAAGAACAAACTAATTACCTATTGAGTCTGTCATGAGTATATTATTATTTACTAGTGGCCCGCCCTCACTTCGCTTCGGGACCGTAATTCAGAAATTAACCAATAGATGGCGCTGTGTCCAATTACATCGCGCAAGCGTTTCGTGTTTTCGGTTTACCTATAAGCCTTGTCGTTGTCCATAGAAGTTATCTCTTTATAAATAGTATAGATTTATTAGAATTGCACAGCTGGCGCTATCTCTTCCACCGTCTCTACATCCGTGCGCTTGCGCAAGCACATTGTCAGCCGCGCGGCCTTGCGCGGGTTTTGTTCAATAATTAGCTTCAGAGGTAGAGCCATGTTGAGTCTATGACAATATTTATTACAAGTGTTCTGCTGTTTTGTGGTCAGCCATTTTTTTATTGGGGATCTAAAATGTGGATAATAGTGTTGCCAGGTACTTACCTGGCAAAGAACACACTATTACGATGGAATAACGCTACGAGTCATATTATAGTATGACATGACAGCGTTACACCAACGTTTTTTAGAATTTACTCAAAAAAAAAATCTACTCCCCATACAAAATTACGTTACGTGACCGAGATTGTGTGTTTTTTTTAATGCATTTAACAAATGTTGTTCAAAATGGTTGGTAGAACACGTGGTTAAAGGGATGTAAATGTTCACAGATACATCCTGTATATGTAGATATATTTATTCTTTGATAAACATTGGTGCAATCGGGGTCTATGACGATTAAAAAGCACCTTACATTTGTCTAAAAAAATGTAAAGTTAATCTCAACATAAGTTAAATCAAATTAAATTATTGACAAATCAAATTATTATTAACTAGCGGCCGCCCGCGACTCCGTCCGCGTGGAAAGTAACTTTTTACCACCCTTTCACCCTTACCCCCTTTTCGCAATAAAAAGTAGCCTATGTCCTTTCTCAGGGTCTAGATTATCTGTATACCAAATTTCATTTAAATCCATTGAGTAGTTTGGCGTGAAAGAGTAGCAGACAGACAGACAGACAGACAGACAGACAGACAGACAGACAGACAGACAAACAGAGTTACTTTCGCATTTATAATATTAGATGGATGTAAGAACCATTTCTTTTAGTTTTAGTTTTCGCCTGAGATACAGGATTTACCTAGTTCAGGCACCAACTAAATAGCTTCTTAGTATTAGGTAGATTATAAGTATTGCTTGTAAAATGATTATTCAATAAATTATTCTTATTCTTATTCTTTAACATCCTCCCAACTCCAAACAAGAACATTTTCATAAAAGTATAACAGTTACAGCCTGAAAACCCTCGTCTCTACCATTCTCTACATAATTCCGAGATAAGAAACATCAGAGGGCCGTTACAAAACAATAACTGCTCCTGAAACGAGTTTCAGTACTTTCAGGCTGCGGGGTCGGAAGAAATTATGAGTTTCAACTGAAAACAGGAAATCCGTCTGTTTAGCGCTTAGGTAGAGTTCGGCGAATATAATTAGAGTTATTTTAACTGTGGGAGAGCCACGCTTCGGCATAAATGGGCCGGCTCGACCGGAGTGATACCACTGCCTCACAGAAAACCGGTGTGAAGTAGTCCTAGTGCTATGTTTCGTCGAGTGAGTGAGGGTACCGGAGCCCCACCCGGGGGGAAGGGGATAAAAGGTTGGCGGCGCACTTGTAACTCCACTGGTGTTGCAGCTGTCCATGGGCAGCGGCAATTGCTTACCATCAGGTGATCCGCCTACTCGTCTGCCATCTATCACATAAAAAAAAAATTTTTTGTTGTTCTCCAATACCGGACTTGTAGTTTGTACAAAAGTTATTCTTCATTTAACAATTACCGGACACGAACTAGCCAGTGATAAAATTTAACAGTGGGAGAGCCACGCTTTGGCATGAATGGGCCGGCTCAACCGGAGTAATACCACGTCCAGAAAACCGGCGTGAAGCAGTGCATGCGCTTAGTTTCGCTGCGTGAGTGGTACCGGAGGCCCAATCCAGGCGAAGGGGGGTTAAAAGGTATCATCATATTATAATCGCTTACCATCAGGTGATCCGTTGGCTCGTCTGCTACCTACTTATATAATAAAAACAAATAGAATATTTCATCAGCGTCCAGTTAGAGTCCAGTATCTACATAATGTAGAAAGTCATTCAATCCTCATCATCTTGATCGTTGGCGATCTAGCACTGTGCGTATTTCGAGGCATTTTCTCCCGCGAACCTCAGTCTTGTGGAATAGTTTAGCTGCGGCAGTATTTCCTGACGGCTATGACTTAGGGACCTTCAGGAAACGAGCGTACTCCTTCTTAAAAGGCCGGCAACGCATCAGCGACCTCTCTGATCTCGCAGATGTTCATGGGCAGCGGTGATTACTTACAAGCAGGTGACCCGCTTGCTCGTCTGCTGCCTCTTGTATAAAAAAATAAGTACATATTTCTTAGATCCTTATTCCCAGTTGTGTCCAAATTAACGCTTTGGAGCCTAAGATACGTCTGGACTATGATTCAGACAAAATACTGGACATATTATTATAACCAAATACTTTATACAGGGTATCTGTGAACATTTCATCCTTTAACCACGGGTTCTATCAACCATTATGAAACAACATTTGTTCAACACTTTTCAAATTCTTCGCAAAATTTGTCAACCCCCATACAAAATGACCAAGGTCACGTGACTGACTTTGTATGGAAAGATGAATTTTTTTTTATGCGAATTTTCAAAAGTCTAGAACAAATGTTGTTTAGAATGGTTGGTAATAACACGGGTTAAAGGATGTAAATGTTCACAGATACACCCGTATAAATTAGTTACACATAGTATAATTTATGCAATTAAATACTTTGACTTTAACTCTCGCAGTGACTAGATTTTACTGTACCATTTCCATGCTGCAATTTCAGTAATCGTCAATTATCTCTCTACATAGAGTCAGGCAATTTCGTTGAATTATCCTATGCTAATTGCAGTACAACAAGGAAGGTGTCTTCAAACATAACTCTCGAACTCCATCGGGTTGAATGTAGAGCTCCTGACATTTCACTGTTGGCTCACAGACGAAAAGTGGACAAAAATAGCTAGAGTCATAGACTAAAATCGTCTAAACACGCCGCCTCGTGACTTCTAACACCTACTACTTATAGAATTTACATGCTACTCTACCAATAGTGAGACAACCCAATTTATACCTACGCCTTCTAAAAATAGAGCTCATTCTCAAATGGTTGTGTTATCTCTATTAAAATACCCGACTAAATTATGAAGATTCAAAATTCGAACAAAAAATTTACGAAATACAACTTAACCGTAATTTTTTTAAGATTCGATTAATAGCTTAATTTTTCTGAATGGAAATTTTAATGATTGATTTAGAAAACGATCCTAATTATCTAGTTTTAAGGTTTGGATTTGGCTTGTTTCGTAGCGTTCTAAATTCAGTTGCGTATTCGATAAGGATGTCACAGAGTGTATAGCGCGAGCTGTCAGTCGACTCCCGCGCTTCGGTAGGCGCATGCGTGCCAGACGAATACTTTTTTAAAAACAACCTTTTTTCTAAACTCGTGGGCGTTCTATTTTTGTATTTACGAAAATTGTGCGTGAAGTGCAGTGAACCCAGTGTTGTAATACTTACCAACGGAGACTGGGAGATGTATTTTTTTTTCTATTTTTTTGTTTTTTATCTTGTCTATTGTAATCTGAGCGTTGTTAGGGCTTTGGCGTCCATTCAGTAGAATTTATATTATCTAATAGTGGTCTGAGTATCTGATTAGGCACGTAACTATTTTTTTTATAAAATAATAGGTTATGTAGGAGTTCTGACAATTATTTTTCTTCCTTTAAATATTTTTTTAATTAAAAAATATCAATTTTTTTTAGTTATCATCAGCTAGTTACTCAGATTCATAGCAGTCATAGTACAGGGATTTTAAAAATACAGGAAAAATTATCTGATATTTTTTTGTTTATTTAAAATGTAGAGTTCATTTTAATTTCCCAAAGATTTTTTGAATAAATAAACTTAATACTGTACAAAAGACATTCCAATAACTTTAAAATTATTATTCCGGTTATTTGCATAAAAAAAAATCTTTGAAGATATTTTATTCATATCACTTCACTTTAATCAAACTCAATTAAAAAAAAAAAAATAATTTTGTTCATCATTAGTTTAGGCGACACTTCCAGGTGTTTTACCAATTTACTTAAATTAGTTTTTTTTATACAATGACGTTGACAAACAAGCGTGCAGCTCGCCTGATTATAGTAAGCGACTACGGCCTATGAATGCCTGCATCTCCAGAGGAATTGCATACGTGTTGACAACCATTGCTCGTTTTTTATATTATTTTTATCCCTTTAACCACGTGCTCTACCAACCAATTTGAACAATATTTAATTTTGTTCTATGAATTTAGAAAATTCGCAAAATCATTTTTTTTTTCCTTTTTTTTTTATAATTTCGCCGGTCTTATAGCTTAACGCTATTTATAAGCTAAGAGATTTGATTTTTTTTTACAACTTTAAGGGACTAATAGTAATCGTTTACAACTGAAACGGCTCTATCTGAAACTGAAGATTATGTAAAAAAATATGTAGAGACTGTAGAGAACAACAAACAAGCGACATTAAAATTTAATGAAGAGTTACATCCAAGGTGAGGTAGAGACGCGCATAGTTTCACGGCTATTGGACAAGGTTTTTCTTACGTGATAGGGAGAGCCACGCTTCGGCATGAATGGGCCGGATCGACCTGAGTGATACCACGGCCTCACAGAAGACAGACGAGAAGCAGTCCTGCGCTGTGTTTTGTCGAGTGAGTGAGGGTACCGGAGGCCCATCGGGGGGGAAATGGATAAAAGGTTAGCAGCGCACTTGTTGCATGTGTTCATGGGCGGCGGCAATTGCTTACCATTAGGTGATCCGCCTGCTCGTCTGCTACCTATCACACAAAAAAAATATACAGTAAATTATCAAGTCTAGGTATCGGATGTCGATATTTCAACGACAGTAACATACCCTATTTACTGAGCTACTATAAAAAAAAAAACAAAAAAAAAACAGTTTGGGGCTTAAAAAAAAATCTTTTTCTTAATCGTATGTACAGACAGCCACACATCAGGTTACCACAATCTGTCAAATTTCCTCAACTGATATTCAACCTAATGTGTTTGACAGTAAGATGAGAGTCGATTGAAGAAATTTGTCAGTTTTGTATACTTTGTTATGTAGTTGTACGTACCTTAAAATTGTTAATCACTTAACAATGATATTGAATACTTTTTACTTTAAAATATCACCTCGAAGTAACCTGAAAACGTATTTTTCGAACAATACAAAAATAGTAAGTTTTTTCCTTTGCTTCAAGATTATTGGCCGATGTCAAGGATTATTTCTCAACAAGTTAAATTGATAGAAAAACTGGCCAAGAGCGAGTTGGGCTTGCCCGGTAAGAGTTCCGTCCAAATCCATACTATTTATAAAGAGATAACTTCTATAGACAACGACAAGGCTTATAGGTAAAACACGAAACGCTTGCGCGATGTAATTTAGCACAGCGCCATCTATTGGTTTTTTTTCTGAATTACGGTCCCGAAGCGAAGTGAGGGCGGGCCACTAGTTAAATAAATAAATGCGCCAGACAATCACTCCAATCAACCTGGTCTCAAACTAGGGTAACCCCTGTACTATGAATACCAGGTGACGATAATTAACTGGAGGCGTCAACCCAGACACTCAGACGCAAGAAAATTTTGAAAATGTAGTTTCCTAAATTGACTTGACTGGGAATCAAATCAGGGACCTTTCGCGCTTCGGGCGAATACCTTAGTCACTGCGCCTTCGAGGCCGTCGAAAGGCAAGTCAAGTAAATTAACCATGGTTACGCATTTCAGAATATTCTTCTATCCGAAACGTGATGTTTTCAGACGATATTTTCCTCACTGCCGAACCAATGTATGGTAATGAAAAAAAAACATTTTTCAGGTCTATTCTCATATTGTGTTTTCGACCTTAATCCATTGTAATTGGTTTTTATGTACTTAAATAAGCAAGTTTTTAAATTATTAATTAATAATTTCATATCCGTAACCACTACGAGTATAATAATATTCCTAAATCCGTAACCGAAATTTCAAATCCGTAACATCCCTGGTCCGTACCTCAATTTAGCGATAATTATGCATAAACCGCCTTATGCACATTATACAATATACTTACAACCGGAACGAGAATCACAGCTGAATCGGCGATAAGAATCGGCGACCTTGACATGCGCGGTGCAAGGCTACGAGAGTAAATGACATAAATAAATTGAATTCACACAACACCTCATTATATTGACTTGACTCTATACTAAGTAGCTTAAGCACTTGTATTAGTGGCCCGCCCTCACTTCGCTTCGGGACCGTAATTCAGAAATCAACCAATAGATGGCGCTGTGCTCAATTACATCGCGCAAGCATTTCGTGTTTTCAGTTTACATATTATAAGCCTTGTCGTTGTCTATTGTCTTGAAGTTATCTCTTTATAAATAGTATAGATATAGATATCAGACAACAGAGGAAACACAAAATACATACACGAATGTTTGTCCAGGGTGGAGATTTAACCCACGACCTTTGGCGTATGAGGCAGGGTCACTACCAAACGCTGAGAAGGACATCCCAGGGGCTTTGGTTAGGTTTAGAGTCCCACACACCACCTTGTCCCCCACATGTGGCAAGGTGAAGGCCATGATGGTTTCCCCTGGGAAAAAAGCACAAAATACTTAATCCATACTAATCTATACTACTTAATGTTATAAATGGGAAAGTGTGTCTGTCTGTATGTTTGTCTTTCTTTCACGGCAAAACAGAGCGACGAATTGACGTGATTTTTAAGTGGAGATAAGTAGTTGAAGGAATGGAGAGTAACATAGGCTATTTTTTGCCCCTTTCTAACCCCTTATTTTAGGGAAGTAGCGGGTAAAAGCTAGTATAGACACAGGTCCCTCCACCAGCCCATGGTCCTTCCTACCGTTTCGGCATACGGACCGATTCTTGGGAGACGCTCACCCGGTACTTGCTAAGGGCTCTTTCCCCGGTGCGTTCTTCACTCCCTACAAAGTCTGTCTCTTTAGCCTTTAAAAGCTAGTATAACATAATTATGATAAAATACACACTCTGTATTATTTCGTACCGTGTCTCTCCCACACGTTTGTCTCTTTCAATGTCAGCTACAGCCATACTTCTGTGTATAATTATTTGTAGGCAAAACCGGCCATTTCATGCTTGTCATGTTTAATAAAATATACATTAAACATTAATGATGTTGTATGAATAGGACCTAAATATGGAGTTTATTATTTAGCTAATGGATGTTAAATAATTAAATGGAAAAGGATTAAATTTTGTAGTTAAGCAGTAGATTTTTTAGTTTTTAGGTAATGAGAAAAGATGAATTATCTACTATTTCGTCACGGTTTACCATAATTTACACGATTATTGAACAGTAGGCATAATTAATTATATTAACAACAGAGCTGAATAAAAGTATCCATCCATACTAATATTATAAATGCGAAAGTAACTCTGTCTGTCTGTCTGTTACTCTTTCACGCCAAAACTACTGAACGGATTTAAATGAAATTTGGTATACAGATGATCTAGACCCTGAGAAAGAACATAGGCTATTTTTTATTGCTAAAAGGGGGTTGTAAGGGGTTAAAAGGGGGGTAAAAAGTTACTTTTCCACGCGGACGAAGTCGCGGGCGGTCGCTAGTACAAAATAAACGATATAATAACGATTATTATAATGGCGAAAGTCGCCGCACTAATTTTATCGATAACTACGCGACCTCCCGCGCATCACTGCGCAAGAGTCGCCAAGGTCGCAGCATTGTTTCGTTTGACCATTGTGCGACGGATTCACTTAGCAGTGACCGGCTAGAGGGAGATAGAACGTTTTGAAAACACATAAGTAAGGATAGGTCTTTAAGTTTTCTCGTTGCATTATAACTACTTATTTAATTACTAAGCACGCCAGAATAGCCCACCGATATGGTAGATTTTCCTACTTAGGTACTTGACGCTTACCGCCACATTTTGGTCAATCTACACTATAATCTTTTTAATAAATTGAGCCTAAGGTGTTATCTGATTTAATAAGCTATATTTTTGTACCTCTATTTAGAATAAATCCGTTTTTTTGCGTAGAAAGAGGATTCAAACATCCATCCTATTACAACTTCACGTTTACACAATACAGGCGTTCTGGACATTTACATCCATTGATTAACCACCATGTGCTACCAACCAATCTGAACAACATTAAATTTGTTCTATGACTAATGGAAATTCACAAAAAAAATCATCTTTCCATACAAAGTCGGTCACGTGACTTGGTCTTTTGTATGGACGGAAGTCGAAAATTTTTTGGATGAAGCGAGAAGTTGTTGAACAAATGTTGTTCAGAAAAGTTGAGAGAACACAGGGTTAAAGGGATGTAAATGATCACAGATAACACCTCGATATGTATGTATGTTAAGGTGTCGTGTATTTATTTATTTTTCGAAACCGGCGAACCCGCCGCACGAAGGCGCGCTCGTATACACTGAGCTAACTGTTCGATTGGTTTTCTCTATACTAACCTCATGGAATCAAAACATAATATTACAGTCAGCCACACATCAGTTACGCACAACCTTCAAAGTTCTTCCAAATGATAATTCAACCTAATGTTGAGAGTGCATTGAAGCTTCGGAGGTCACGTCTTAACAGCTTGGAGATGGACTTATTCAGAGCCCGTTGTTCTGCCGAAGTGACTGATGGATCGTTCCGCCTCTTGTCCATTAGGCCCAGAGTCTCTTTCGAAAGTTTAGACCGCTTGCCCGTACGTCGCAACTCACAGAATTTTGCACCCTCGTCCCGAAGGATTTTCACCACTTGGTCGAGTTCTTCGGTCAGTGTGGTGTGGCGGCCTTCCTTATCCCGGAGATTCTTAGCACCCCCTGCCTGTCTGCCTGTCGTTAACAAAACCAGAATAGCAGGGCTGCCGGAACTGGGGGCCGAGGCAATATTGTCTTCTTCATTAGGAGGATTATACCATAACCCACCACGCTGGACCAGTGCGGGTTGGTGGGTGGTTCGCCAGGGCCTCTTTCGTTGATTAGCAATCGCTTATTGGTTCAGCTAACTATTGGTCAAAAAATACATTTCAGCGATATTTAACAATTTGTTAAGGTTTTTTGACAATTGGTTAACCACTAGTCAGAAAACAGGGCCTTTTAGTCAACGCATCTAATACAACTAAATAGATAACATAGATAGGCTTTCCCTGCATCGTGTGTTTTGGTTGCACCCAACTCTTCTAACTTAAGTTATCACACGACGCGTAACCACATTTGTATGAATTCTGGTTATGCGAAACTCGTTTATCTCAATTTAAAAATTAAGTTTTATAGATATAAAAAAAAATTATGTCAATATGTTCTAGAAGCATTTACACACCTAATCTGTCAGTTTCAATTATATCATGTTTCCTTAATACGCTACAAGTAAATGTTTGTTTAAAACTTCAAAGCCATTTTTCTCAAAACTATGTTTTTTGAGATAGCAGAGTTGTGCGTAACACGGCAGAGTAAACGACATAAATAAATGAATTCACACAACACCACATTATATTGACTTGACTCTGTACTAAGTAGCTTAAACACTTGTGTTACAGATATCAGACAACAGAGGAAACACAAAATACATACACAAATGTTTTTCCAGGGTGGGGATCCAACCCACAGCCTTTTTCGTATGAGGCAGGGTCACTACCAAACGCTGAGATGGACATCCCAGGGGTTTTGGTTAGGTTTAGAGTCCCACACACCACCTTGTCCCCCAAATGTGGCAAGATGAAGGCCATTATGGTTTCCCCTGGGAAAAAAGCACATGAATACATAATCCATACTAATCTATACTAATATTATTAATGGGAAAGTGTGTCTGTCTGTATGTTTGTCTTTCACGGCAAAACGGAGCGACGAATTGACGTGATTTTTTAAGTGGAGATAGTTGAAAGGATGGAGAGTAACATAGGCAATTTTTTGCCCCATTCTAACCCCCTATTTTAGGGAAGTAGCGGGCAAAAGCTAGTATAGACACAGGTCCCTCCACCAGCCCATGGTCCTTCCTACCGTCTCGGCATACGGACCGAATCTTGGGAGACGCTCACCAGGTACTTGCTAAGGGCTCTTTCCCCGGTGCGTTTCTTCACTCCCTACAAAGTCTGTCTCTTTAGCCTTTAAAAGCTAGTATAACATTGGACAATTTAGACAGAGGGGCAAACATAGTGATCTTATTCTCTTTGACCTTAACTTTTTTATTGAGTAAGTATGCCACCGACATCATTTCATATTCAGCCGCAGGGTACGTCACTTCCGGTATATTATTCTGCCTTTTAAAAGACGTTTATTTAAATAAATACCACACATTTAATTAAACTAAACAAATACGGGTCACCTTTTATTTCTTTCTTTATTCGAAAAGCAAATAAAAATGGTGAAAAATATTTTTGTCGTATTGTCCATTGATTTGTATCTGATGTCTGATGGGTCTTGAAGCACTCACTATTATGAGTGACACGAATAAAGCCCCTTTAGCGTATTAGATCATCAAAATAAAAATCCGCTGTTTTATACAAAAAAATTATATTCACCTATACTCTGATTCATAATCATGTAAAGTAAACTGACAGATGTCAATGTGTCATCCCCATACATTATCACTCAATTTGACAAATGCAAAATGTCAAAATGCATAGAAACTTGTCATTTTTATCTGTCAGTTTACTTTACATGATTATGAATCAGAGTACCTATAGCAACAATGCTGATTTTTATTTTGCTGATTTTGATAACGCCCCATTGGTCTAGTGGTTTAAGTACCGGGCCGTGATCTTGGGGTCCGTTCGATTCCCAGATCGAGCAAAAGTAGGTTTCAGATTTTTCGAACATAGCTCGGGTTTGTCACCAATCTGCATTAGGCAAACGTGGTGAAGTCTAATCCCATCATAGTAGCGATGACTTGATTTCTATGATTGATGACTTTGATCTGCAGTGGGGCAGTATATAAGGTAATGGCCCGCCCTCACTTCGCTTCGGGACAGTAGTTCCAAACTGAAGCAATAGATGGCGCTGGGTGTCAATTACATCGCGCTAGCGTTTCGTGTTTTCGGTTTACCTTTAAGCATCGTCGTTGTCTATAGAAGTTAGCTCTTTATAAATAGTATAGAAGATAGACACAGACGATATAGGCTGATACTTACTTACTGCCAAAAGACCAACGCCAACGCCAAGCACTTCTAATACTTAGTAATCGGATTAACTACTTTAAAATTCCTGATCGTCACTTCAAATAAAGTTAGCGAAATCTCAATATTAAACGGATTAAGCTAAGCCATACTTTGGTACTTTATTCGTCTTCAGTGACCTCGTTTTAATAATCCATTTCTGGAAAGACACGGGATTTGGGTATTGTACGATGAATAGAATAGAATAGAATAATCTTTATTGCCAAAACTCATCATCATTTCCCTGCCCTGTTCCCAGGTTATCTGGGGTCGGCGCAGTATGTTTTCTTCTTCCATTCGTCCCTGTCATTCGTCATCGTATCATCCACCCCCTTTCGATTCATTCTTCACACAATCCATCCATCTCTTTTTCACCCGTCCTCTGTTCCTCTATCTTTATTGCCAAAACTGTGTACAAAATATTGCATGATCGTGTCAAAAATTATGAGATCGCAGACATAGCCCAAAGAATCGCGTGGCTTGCAAAAACCTTTAAAATTCAAAATAAGTTTTCTTACTTATAGGGGAACCTGTTGTACCTTGACACCCTTTGTACCTAGAGCCCCCTACGTTTTTGAAATGTTTGCGCTCTTTTTAATGTCTCTTTGTCTATGATATAGTGAACTTTCACAAGACTAATCAACATGAAATTAGTTGCAGGCAGCCGTTGTATCGAGTTTGCATGGGAGATCACTTTAACGTTTTCGCGGCATAAAAGTAAAATATAAAATATTTTTTATTTCTTTCATTACTTCTGTTATTTCCCACATATTTTTTCAAAACCATTTGATTGAAACAAGTACTTTATCTAAGTTTATAATGTAGTATGCTTATTTGAGTTCGTCATAACCCCCAAATTTTTATGTGCGAATAAACATGAAAGGGTAGGGGTGTTGTACCTTGATCATAGGAAAACAGTTGTACCTTGATCATATGGTCAAGGTACAAATGTACTCTGTTAATTCTGTTTAGGAACGCACAAATTTATAATTTTGTTGTTTTTTGTACAGGTAAAATGTCTCGTAGCAAAAACAACATCAAACGAACCCCTGTTCCAAAAACAGCACTTTCTAGTGCTATTAAATTAGTTAAAGAAAAAAAAATATCATTAAGAGGGGCTGCCAAACATTTTAACTTGTCAAGATTTACTTTAAAGAGGCATTATGTACTTTAAAGTTTTTTAAAGACATGTTGAATCTGAAAATAATAAAAATATTTGCTATTTGTCGAGAAATATGGATTTTATTTGATGAGTTCTAGCTATGATCTAGGTACATCACCCCCGTTGTACCTTGATCCACATTCCAATTTTTTTTCAAATTATGTAAAACCTATCAAAACGATGATCTATGCTTGAGGTATTCCTCGAAGCGCCCAAATTTGAAACGCACAAAACGAAACGCCTAAAAATCGTTCCGCGAAGCGCCCACTTTTTGAGCGTTTGAAAAACAATAAAAATAAATTAAAATTTGGTTCCTCCAAACGCTCAACTGGTTAGGGGCCAGCCCCTGTCTAGATAGAGATGGGTAAAAGTCGATACAAGATCTGGTTTAGACAAGATAAGATAGTATATAGAACAGATTTTTTAAACAAAGCGGTCGCGATTTTCCCACGCTTGCTTGTTTTGTTGATCTATGTATCTCTTTTTCTCATGCACGCGCTCGGCCACAGACCACGTTAAGACGGTGTTATACTAAAATGAACTCTACGCTGATGTAAATAGATATGTTTGTTTATATCAACTTTCTAGAGGAAACGGTATTGTGTACAGTATTAATTTATTTTTAAAACTAAGTTTACTTCATTGTTTTATTCAAAAGTACCAGGGCACTATGAAGTACTAAGAGGTAATTTTATATTTTCTGCTTATTTTCTTTCTCTGAAAAATATACATATTCAATAGTACCAGGGTACCAAAAAGTACTAAGAGGTAATTTTTATTTCTGGATTTTTCTTACCCTGTACATGTATTCAAAAGTACCAGGCGGACATGAAATACCAAGTGGTTGCTTTGGTGGGGTGGACTTGCCATGCAGTTATTAGTATTATTAATGCAAACATGTTATTGTTTATTTCCCCCACCACTTTAACTAAGAGTTCAAATAAATAGTTGAATTTTAAAGCCTAGTAAACAATATCGTGGCGCTTAAGCGTAATTTTTCATTTACTATCGATATATTAAACTATGAATCCCTTCATGCTCCTCCCTACTGTACACCGTTAGTGCGTTTGGAGGAACCAAATTTTAATTTATTTTTATTGTTTTTCAAACGCTCAAAAAGTGGGCGCTTCGCGGAACGATTTTTAGGCGTTTCGTTTTGAGCGTTTCAAATTTGGGCGCTTCGAGGAATACCTCCTATGCTTGTATATAATTTATATTATGATCCACATTAGTTCTTCTAACAGCTAAAGTTGTTTTAATTGCTATAGTTACAACTGTTTTTTTTTTAAAAATCGTTGAATGAAAAAGTGACCGAGGTACAACAGGTTCCCTTACTTCACACAATATACGAGCATCTAACATAAATTTTTAATTTTACGAGATTCGTGATAAAATACTTTTGAAATCAGTGGTAAGTAAAGGTTAGTAACTTTTTATAACTACTACCACCTGTAACGTAACGCCCTGTTCGTCTAATGGTGTAACTATCGGGCCGTGATCTTGAGGTCCCGGGATCGATTCACGGGTCTCGCAAAAGTATTTTTCGAATTTTCCGAACATAGCTCGGGTTTGTGATTACCGCACCGCATTAAGCAAGCGTGGTGATTAAGCCTAATCCCATCATAGTAGCGATGTCTTGATTTCTATGATGGAGGCCTTTGCCCTGCAGTGGGGCAGTATACAGGCTGATACTTTGGACAAAATGTTACTTTGACACATCAAAGTATACAAAAAAGTCAAATTTCTTTGATCAACTCTCATCTTAATGTCACAGAAATTAGGTTGAATATCAATTGGAGAAATTTGACACATTGTGGTTACCTGATTTGTGGCTGTCTGTACAAAAGTGTTAGGTAGCTACATTTGAAGCTGACCGTATACTTGCGTTTGCTAAGTAACTGGAAAATTGTGGATTAAGCAATAATTTTATCTAACTATCTACGCAAGTCATAAACAGCTAAGTCTATGGCTGATTGAAAATCTCTTATCAGTTAGATTACGGACATACTAATCGTATGGGACGTGATTTAAAATGTTCGCAGACACGTTTAGATAAGACTTTAGATAAATTAGATAACAAAGTAGGTAATAACAAAATATAATTACTTAATGAACATCAATACGGCAGAATCTTTTTTTTACTAATTGGCCCTGTTTGTATTCAGGATACAGGTTTTACCGTGGGAGAGCCACGCTTTGGATGAATGGGCCGGCTCGACCGGCATGATACCGGCCTCACAGAAGACCGGCGTGAAGCGGCGCTTGCGCTGTGTTTCGTCGAGTGAGTGAGGGTATCGGAGCCCCAATTGGGGGAAGGGGGATAAAGGTTGGCAGCGGACTTGACTCTACTGGTGTTGCAAGTGCCTTTTTTTTGTTTTATGTGATAGGTAGCAGGCGAGCAGGCGGATCACCTGATGGTAAGCAATTGCCGCCGCCCATGGACACTTGCAACACCAGTGGAGTTACAAGTGCGCTGCCAACCTTTTATTCCCTTCCCCCCCCCGGGTGGGCCTCCGGTACCCTCACTCACTCAGCGAAACACAGCACAGGGGCTGCTTCACGGCGGTAAAAGTGTCAATGGCGGCAAACGCTTACCATCAGGCGATCCGTCTGCTGGTCTGCCACCTATTACATAAAAGAGGTAATCTTGCCTTAGGCAAGCGTGGTGGAGCCTAATCCCATCATAGGAGCGATGACTTGATTTCTATGATGGACGCCTTTGCCCTACAGTGGGACAGTATACAGACTTATACTTAACTTTTTATTCTTGTAGCAAAATTACCATCTCTCAACGTTTGACGCCATTTTTTTTTAAATAGTGAAGTGTTGATAATTATGGTGTATCTCGTGTCGTGTAGTTGTGATGTAAACTAAAATGTTTTAATCATTTGTGTTTTGTGTTGTGATTCCGGAACCATGATCAACGATCATTTGGTCAGCAATATGACCTATTATGGTAAGTGTTCATGTTTCTTTTTTATACTAGAATTACTTATATTTGTGTTTCCTCTGTTGACTGATATCTGTAACACAAGTGCTTAAGCTGCTTACTACGGAGTCAGGACATTGTATGAGATGTTGTGTGAATTTTTGTTTAATAACTCGTTCACGCTTTATCTAGAGTTTCTATTAACGAAGTGAAAGAGCAACCTATTTATATTCTTTATTCTTATATAAGTACAGACAGCCACACATCAGGTTACCACAATCTGTCAAAGTTCCTCAGATGATATAGAACCAAACGTGTTTGACATAAAGTTGAGAATATATCAAAGAAATTTGATAGATTTGTTAGTACATCCCCACAATCATTCGCGTTTATAAGTATTGTAGGTTACTAGGATTTAATGTCCATAAAATGTCGCATTTTATCGCGGCATTTCTAAAAATAGCTCCGTTAAACATCTGCAATGGAGTTTCCTAAAATAAAGAAAAAGCAGTAGTTTTAACTCTGTAGGTTACGTTATTGGGACATCTAGGCTCCTGACCTACTTAGCCGTTGCCATGGCTACGCCGCCATATTGCGGTTGCCACGGCAACGCGCCTGCGCGACGTAACGTCATCTGTTAGGGCGAGGCAAAATTGTTTTACAAACTATTTGTTTTATGTTGTTAATTAACCCTTTTAAAACTTTTTTGCTGTCTTTAATGCATTACAGGGTGTATCTGTGAACATTTACATCCCTTTAACCACGACTTCTACCAACCATTCTGAACAATATTTTGTCCTGTGACTTTTCGAAATTCATCGAAAATGTTTTCGTCTCCCCATACAAACGTCTTTCTAACTATACTCTGATTCATAATCATGTAAAGTAAGTTGACAGATGAAAATGACAAGTTTCTATGCATTTTGACATTTTGCATGTGTCAAATTGAGTGATAATGTATGGGGATGACACATTGACATCTGTCAGTTTACTTAACATGATTATGAATCAGAGTAGGATAAATGCACGTTTGCATGAAAATCAGTTATTGGCTTGGTTTATTTGGCTCCCAGTGAATTTATCTAAATGTCTATATATCGCTTACCAAATCAAAAACTTAACAGACTCATTGCTTAAACGGTCTAATTACGAATCAAACTTCAGTTAAGCAAAGCCTATCAAATTCTGAATGGCACTACGCTTCACTTCACTTCATTTCACAGAGAAAGTCATTTAACGAGCCGCTGATTTGCAATCACTTTTTTCGTGATATAATCTACCAACGAAGGTCTTTCCAAAAAGATACGAACCTAGTGAGAAATAACAATCCATACTAATATTATAAATGCGAAAGTAACTCTGTATGTCTGTTACTGTTTCACGCCAAAACTACTGATTGGATTTAAATGAAATTTGGTATACAGATGATCTAGACAGCGGTCGTCACACTTTACTCTTCAAGGGCCACATATCAATATGAACATCAGGGCTCGGGCCGCAGTATATGCGTACTGAACTGATTTCTGATAAGTACGAATATATCGTTGACTAGTAATTAAATAAATCTACTATATCGCGGGCCGCACAAATAATGTCGGCGGGCCGCATGCGGCCCGCGGGCCGCAGTTTGACGACCACGGATCTAGACCCTGAGAAAGAACATAGGCTACTTTTTATTGCGAAAAGGGAGTTGTAAGGGGTTGAAAGGGGGGTAAAAAGTTACTTTTCCACGCGGACGAAGTCGCGGGCGGCCGCTAGTATAGTAGCTTATACATCAGAATAACACATGACTACAATTTATAAAAAATATATTTTGTAGATTGTCCAAAATATTTTACCCTAGTAGCTACTAGCTGTTACCCGCGACTCCTTCCGCGTGGATTAGTATCTTTGGGTAGCATTTTTAATTTTTTAATCATTTTCACCCCCCCTCCCCCCTTTTAACCCCCTTTTAAAGTAGCCTATGTTCTTTCTCAGGGTCTATAACAAACTAGTGGCCCGCCTTCACTTCGCTTCGGGACCGTAATAGGGTAGTTGACTAATATCGATGTAGTAAAAAATATTGATACTTTACCAAAATATTGGTAAATAAGAACCAATAGCCTAAATTTTCAGTTAAAAATATAACGTCTAGCTGGTTTTGTGAGCATTCAAAGTTTCATGGGCAAGTCCATTTTTAAAGTTTATAATATTATAAAAATAATTATATCATTGAACTACCCACACATTAAACACAAACTTTTATTATAAAACTATGTACATAAACGAAACATTTGATATAGCTACCAAACAAAATTTGCTAGACGCGCATACAAGACACCAGCGTGTGACGTCACATGTTGGTAGCCATTTGTATAGAGCGTTTTTGGGCCCGCGTAAAATATGTGCTCTTAAAGTTGTGATATCTCAGGTAATTCAAATCAGAATCAAATAATTCTTTCAACAATGTTTCTTTAATAGAGGGGTCTTTTGATTAAACACATAAAAAAAATAGTCAAGTACCCTATTCAGAAATGAACCAATAGATGGCGCTGTGTCCAATTACATCGCGCAAGCGTTTCGTGTTTTCGGTTTACCTATAAGCCTTGTCGTTGTCTATAGAAGTTATCTCTTTATAAATAGTATAGAAGATATAGATATCATTCGAATCCGTTCAGTAGTTTTGGCGTGAAAGAGTAACAGACAGAGTTACATTCACATTTATAATATTAGTTACGATTATGATTGCAAATAACTAACTCCACTCCTACGAAGTCGCCGACGGCCGCTGCATCCTATTTCACGGAAAAATCAGTGTTGCCAGCTACGTCGCTTTTCAACACCGCTGAGTCCGTTACAAATGCAATTTTCTGTGTGAGCCGCTCTGATCTGCTTGGCCTGTTCTGACCTGACCTAGATGGCGCTGAACTATGTAACAGGTGCTTTTAGTTACACTAGTATAGCTGTATTGTCTATGGTGATTTTCATCATCTTATATTATCGACATTTTCTGCTACGCACCTCCTCATGGAATCGACTTCCCGCAGCGGTATTTTTTACCCATTCTTGTGCTATCGAAATTGAAGTCCATTTTTAAAGTATAAAAATTAAAAAAATATATATTATATCATTGAACTACCCCCATAATGTATACACCAACTATTATTATAAAACCATTTGATATAGCTACCAAACAAAATTTACTAAACGCGCATATAAGACTGACTGTGACGTCACTTTCAGTAACCAATTGTATAGAGCATTTTTGGGCTTGCCCAAAATATTATGATGCTCTTAAATTTGTGATATCTCAGGTATAGGTCGATTCACGAAAGATGACCACAAATGACGATCGTCTACGCTTAATATCTCATGAAGTAAAGACTTAAGACAAAAAACATGGGCAATTAAACATAGAATGCGGTTAGTCTAAGCCCTTTGTAATGTGTCAAATTGAGAATGGGCCATTTCTTCATGAGATTTCATGCGTAGACGATCGTTATTTGTGGTCATCTTTCGTGAATCGACCTGTAATTCAAATGAGAATCAAGTAGGTAATTATCTCAACAATGTGTCTTAAATTGAGGGGTCTTTTGATTAAACACATAAAAAAAAATAGATTAAACACATAAATAATTCCCAATTGGTTTCTGCGCACTCAAGATCATCGTCAAACTTACATGCCGCGAACTATAGTTAATATTATACCATTTTGTCCCTCACTCGAACTCGAATTAACCAATCCAAATAAGGAAGTTCGTAGTTGCGGCAAATCCCTCCTGATCCATAATACGGATACGGATTCCGTATCCGGGGTCCGATGGCCGCGGATATTCAAATCAGAGACACCCCAAATGTATTGGGCTTACCACATAAATAAATAGATTCTCATAACATCTCATACATTGACCTGACTCAGAGCTTAAGCACTTGTGTTATATCAGACCGCAGAGGAAATAATTTTACATTAGAATATCCTTGTATTGGCTTAAGAACCAGGCCGTAATCTTTGGATCTTGGGTTCGAATCCCGAGCCAAAAGTATTTAAGTATTTTCTTTTCTTTATTGAGGAAAAGATACAGCTGTTGCATTGTAAGTATGTTTGGAATTTTTCGGACATAGCTCGGGAATATGATCACCGCACCGCATTAGGCAAGCGTGGTGATTAAGCCTAATCCCATCATAAATTAGTGATAGCATGATTTCTATGATGGAGGCCTTTGCCCTGGAATGGGACAGTATATAGGCTGATCCGCCTGCTCGTCTGCCACCTTTCCATTTAAAAAAAGCTTTACTTTACTTTTAGTCAGTATAAATGAAACTTTTTAGAATACTACTATCTCGGTGGCAAACAAGCGTTCGGCTCACCTAATGGCCAAATTGCCTAAAAGTCCCAAAAATCGTCAGGACATATCCCTTATGCGCTGTACCGCATTGCGCATGCGTCACCCGTCCACGTGCGAGGTCAACGACCTTGTGGCGCGACAAAAAATATTTTCAGGATTGATAGTGTATCAAATACGTTCGCCTTCTAAACGGATCGTAGGTTTGAATCCGAGCATGCACCTCTGGTAGATAATACGCACAAATCTGTGTGCGCATTTTCTACCATCAGCAATTCTGCATCCTTTGCCTTCTCGGCGGTAAGGGTAAACATGCAGCAGACTCACTGCACTCTCTATTAATTAACAGAGGAATTGAAGAAATTGTTTCTTTTTATGTGATAGGTAGCAGACGAGTAGGCGGATCACCTGATGGTAAGCAATTGCCACCGCTCATGGGCACTTGCAACACCAGTGGAGTTACAAGTGCGCTGTCAATCTTTAATCCCTTTTCCGGGGTCTTTTGGGTCTCCGGTACCCTCACTCACTCGGCGAAACACAGAACAGGGACTGCTTCACGCCGGTTTTGTGTGAGGTGTGTTAATTGAATTAATTAAAGCAGTGGTTCTTAACCTTTAAGTTATGAGGGACCATTTTACCAAAATTCTGTCGCGTCAGGGACCACACACTTCGGACATGCGTCGCGGCGCCGTTTGCGTTGTGTTGACTCGACTCATTATGTCACGTCACTTGTTTATTCCGATGTCTTCGCGGACCACTTGGAATGCCTCCAGGGACCACCAGTGGTCCGCGGACCACCGGTTAAAACCACTGAATTAAAGTGTTGCGAACAAATAAATGAGACGTCAATTAAATTTAAGAAGTAAGTATTTGCGCTTGAAGACTGCATAGGTAATGACATTTTTATGTGAATTTATCTATCTGTAAGTATTCCTCCAATCTAGTTCTTTAAATTTTCTGGTTGCATTGTAACTATTATTATTATAGACGGGAATTAACGCGACGTAATTTTTTAAGCACATAATTATGTACTTACTGCTTGACGTTTTGGCTGCGTTACAACAGCCGTGGTCACAAGCGAACACGTAAAAAATTACGTCGCCTTAATTCCGGTCTATAATAATAATTCCTCCAATATATCAGTAATATTAGCATAAGCCACAGATCATGAAATTTCTCGCAGTCAACACGCAACGAGAGGAAGTGTCCTATTATGGCCGACCTCCGACCGATTACCTACTACGATGCTCTATGTAGTTTACTGCGTATACTTACCTTGAAGCGAAATGAAATCAAATGAAAAACCATTAAAAAACTTCCTAACTATCCATACTAATATTATAAATGCGAAAGTAACTCTGTCTGTCTGTCTGTTACTCTTTCACGCCAAAACTACTGAACGGATTTAAATGAAATTTGGTATACAGATGAGCTAGACCCTGAGAAAGAACATAGGCTACTTTTTGTTGCGAAAAGGGGGTTGTACGGGGTTGAAAGGGGGGTAAAAAGTTACTTTTCCACGCGGACGAAGTCGCGGGCGGCCGATAGTAGTATATAAATGATAATACATTCCCACTTTCATTAATGTGTCTCAAAGGGGCCTCTACGTGTTGGATCTGTATCCCCACGCACGCCTTCCAAAAGGACCGGCCTCCGTGCCGTGATATTGCCACAGGAGAGATACATAATATTAAATAAGCTTTTATTCTCACCATAGTAACACATAAGTACATAGATACATACATACATACATAATTAAAATTTTAGCTAATGCGCCAGTAGTTGTCCAGAGGGATTTACTAGCGACTTCTCTAAATTCTGATTGGTTGCTAGGCTGATTAGTTTTGACACATCAATTTGTAACCAATAAGAACATCTGCTCGTTTGAAAGCTAAATATCGGCGCTTAAATTGAAAATGGTCAACTACTAATGCATGGTCAACTACTGGAGCACTGACCCTACATTTCTTCTTATAAACTACGTAGGTAAACCACATTCTTATGTTATGAACAAAACAGTTAATATTAAAATAGATAAATACATGCGCCAGACAATCACACCAATCAACCTGGTCTCAAACTAGGGCAACCCCTGTACTATGAGTACTAGATGACGTTTATTTATTAATTTATTTCAATTCAAATAACAAGTCACATTAGACGTTAATTAACTGGCGGCGTCAACTCAGAACACCCAGACCCATGAAAACTTAGAAAATGTAGTTCCTAAATTGACTAGGCCGCGAATCGAACCCGGGACCTTTGCCCACCAGGGCAAAGGCCTCCATCATAGACATCAAGTCATTTTGCATGGGGAGTCAAAATTTTTTTCGAAGAATTTAAAAAAGTTGTTGAACAAATGTTGTTCAGAATGGTTGATAGAACACGTGGTTGAAGGGATGTAAATGTTTACAGATACACCCTGTATGTAATATTTTTTAGATAATAAATAAATTTGATTTGATTTGAATACCTATTCACGATGTATGTTTGAAAGTATAAGTACAGTGTATTTTTTAACTGCACTAAACAAATTGACAATCATAATAGAAACCCAATTTGAAATAGCATTCTCGTCTCTATATCCCCTAAGCCCTATTTATGAGATCTCCCCCCTCCTCAAATCCATTACTTTTATTCTAATAAGCCGAGATTTCTAGAGTTGAATTGCTTCTCCACCAGATGGCGCTACGGAGATTAGATTTAGACAAAGTAAACATACATTCATTCAATTTTAATTCAAGTAATTTCGTATATCTATTTTTTGTATGCCTAGTGGCGATATATAGAGGAACTGCATGTTAAACCTAAGATCATTGTAAATACGACCTATATACACAAAAAATAAATTATTGATTGATTGATTCATTTTTAAAGTAAAGTATCAGCCTGTATACTGTCCCACTGCAGGGCAAACGCCTCCATCATAGGTATCAAGTCATCGCTACTATGATGGGATTAGGCTTAATCACCACGCTTGCCTAATGCGGTGCGGTGATGACAAGCACGAGCTATGTTCGGAAAATGCGAAACATACTGACTGACTGACTGGCTGGATGGCGCATTTAGTAGTGACCCTGCCTCATACGCCAAATCAAATCAAATCAAATATATTTATTCGTGAACACAGGTTAACAAAAAAGATGACATCACACATTTCAGACCACTATGTTTCACCGAGATATGGTATACGAAAAAGGTCGTGAGTTCGATCCCCACCTTGAACAAACATTCGAGTGATGAACGCTTGTGTTTGTTCAGTGTCGTAGTGTATTTTGTAGGTATTTAAATATTATATTTGTGACCCTCTGTTGTCTGATATCTATAACACTTAGTACGGAGTCAGGTCAATGTATGAGATGTTGTGTGATTTTATTTATTTATTAATTATTATAGACGAGAATTAACGCAAAGTTAATTTTTAAGCACATAATTATATACTTACTGCTTCACATTTCGGCTGCGTTACAGCAGCCGTGGTCGCAAGTTGGAGAGTCAAGCTTCAGCATGAATAAGCCGGCTCGACAGGAGTGATATCTCTGCCTCACAGAAAATCGGCGTGAAGCAGCTCCTGAGCTGTGTTTCGCCGAGTTTGTATACTGGCCCACCCGGGAGGGAAGGGGATAAAAGGTTAGCAGCGCACTTGTGACTCCACTGGTATAGCAGGTGTCCATGGGCGGCGGCAATTGCTTACCATCAGGTGATCCGCCCGTGCTACCGATCACATAAAAAAGCGAACTGGCGATTGGCGGTGACTGTTAAAATGCATTCTACTTAGTACTTAGGTGTTAAAATCCTTGGATATTACTAGTCTAAATAAAAGACCAGCCTTCACACCTAGTGTAATCCATTTTACTGCAGTCTCAAGTTGTTCTGAGCCAATTCTCTTTATTAAGTTATCCATACACACTTCCATACTGTTGCTACTTTTTATAATACAGGGTGTATCTGTAAACATTTTCATCTCTTTGACCACGTCTTCTACCAAATATTCTGAACAACATTTTGTTCTACGACTTTAGAAAATTCGTCGAAATGTTATCTAACTCCCCATACAAAATGAACAAAACAAAACTGACAACAGTTTAATTAAATATAATTAGGTAAAACCTATTTTAAAGAAATAATAAGCCATACTTGACCTGACTCCGTACTATGTAGCTTAAGCACTTGTGTTACAGATATCAGACAACAGAGGATCACAAATTCAATATGTACTTAAATACACTACACTGAACAAACACAAGTGTTCATCACACGAATGTTTGTCCAAGGTGGGGATCGAACCCACGACCTTTGACGCAAGAGGTAGAGTGCCAAATGCGCCATCCGGCCAGTAAAATGTTACTTTACAATTAAATAGTTTACTTACCTCCACAGATTATGTAATATTCCCTAATTTTACGAGTTTTTTTTGTTGTGACCGTGCACTTGCCACTTTAACTCTGCCAATGTCAAGTAAATAAAGAGACGCGTTATTTTGTGTAAATTAACCGGTGATTTTGGCTTGTATCTTAATGAATCGAGTTCTTTTTTTAATACATGCAGCATCTATAACAAAAGCAAAACGTACACACAGACAACACAATAAGTTACTGAAGTTAAAGTATTTCTTCAGTACAATTTCCCTACCAAGTATGACATAACAGTATTGAATAAGTAAGTATAAAAATAAACCGAGTACTTTCATAGCGTCGAACCATTTGCCCCAGTTTCTAGGTCACCTGGCGGTTCATTCAACACAGTACACAAGAATGAATAGGTGATATACTGTATTCGTTTATTTATTTATTTATTTGGGAAACAAGCAATAGGCATGTCGAATAAATTTTAATTTGTTACGCCATCGTAAGATTCCTCAATCACAAAAACATTGGTAAAATATTTACTTTGATATCTTAAAAACTCCCGAGATATCACGATTTGAAAATCACAGTTTTGAACTTGATCAAAAACGCTTCATATAAAAAAAATGAGCCGTGATGCACCACTATGTATTTTTACGCATGGCGTAGGTCTAGGAGTATCATTAGATGGCGCTAGGCGTCGATTGTGTCGCGCTAGTGTTTCGCCTTTTCGATTTGTATTAATGTCGATGTCTATTAATACAGGGTGTATCTGTGAACATTTACATCCCTTTAACCACGTGATCTATCAACCATTCTGAACAACATTTGTTCAACAACTTTTCTAAATTCTTCGAAAAAATTTTCGACTCCCCATACAAAATGACCAAGTCACGTGACCGACTTTGTATGGAAAGATGTTTTTTTTTATGCGCATTTGCAAAAGTCATAGAACAAATGTTGTTTAGAATGGTTGGTAGAACACGTGGTTAAAGGGATGTAAATGTTCACAGATACACCCTGTATAATACCATTGGCCCACCCTAACTACGTTTCGTAACATTAGTTACTTATATACTATACCTACCAATACCAATAGATGGCGCTGGATATCGACTAAGTACATTGAGCAAATGTTACAGCTTTTCGGTTTGCTATATGCCTTGGTGCCTTTGTAGAATTCCATCATCATCGTCATCAGCCTGTAACTTGATCCTTCTGCAGGGTAATAGGTCTCCTCCTGTGCTCGCCTTACAACGATCCTGTGCCAGCCTGTAGAATTTTATTTAAGTACCTACCTCTTTATAATTTTGTATAAAAGTGAGACAGTTATGGCCGGTTATTAGGGCGCAGTTTTCTATAGAAAACTGTCAAAACTGTCGCGCATGAGATACTTACTTAGATACTTGCCAAGAAAACCGCATTCCGATTTTCGCAATCCGATAAAAGTGCCAAAACATCCATTCATATTTGGATCATTTGGATCGATAAAACCTCAGGATAAAACAAACGAACCACAGATAAAGTTACTACATTTTCCCGCCGAAACTGCCACAGATAATGTAGCATTTCAAATAAATAGGTCGAGTCTACACAATAGTCATACGATGTTTCCGTTGACAATGTGAACGTGACACATTTAGTAGATATTTATTGATTTTAATATAACAAAGAGTCGTGGTTTTTATATAGCCCTATACTAATATATAATAAATAAATAAACTCAATGAGAGATGAAGTTGATAAAGGTTTGCGTGGACTCCAGGCTGATGACAGGAGTTGGCGCAGGACCGACTTAGATGGAGGCTCTTATTTATCAGAGGCTAAGGCTCACTTTGGATCGCTGCGCCTAGTTAGTTGGTTATATAAATTCACACAACATCTCAGTCCTACATTGACCTGACTCCGTAGTACAGTCATATTTTGGACAATCCACACAATATATTGTTATAATTTGTAGCCTACATATGTGTTATTCTGATGTATAAGCTATATTGTGGTAAAGTTTCATTCAAATCCATTCGGTAGTTTTTACGTGAAAGAGTAACAAACATCCATACAAACGTTCGCCTTTATAATAGTAGTAGGATATTACTAATAGTGCCTTAGGAAATGTTGATCAAAACATTAATCAGTTTCTGAAGTCATGAAAAACGAGGGTCTGTAGCACCTGATGTGGAACTCCAGCAGCCCGTCTTATCTACATACCTTATTATAAGACATAGTTAATATTAATATAGCGCCTAAGAATGTTAATTAATACGTTAAGTAGTCTCTAATGACGAAAAACGAGAAAATCTGACATTTTTTTTTAATGGACTTGGAGCCGCGCGGTAGAAAAGCCGCGCCATTTCCTTATTTAAAAAGATAGCTACCACAGATTACGTCAACGTGTCACAGATAAAAAGCGACTAACTAGGTCGTGACTACACGTACCCCGCTCAATGACATGTGTATCGATCTAAAACCCACTGCCAGCGGCGAAGCCATTTAAAAAATACAGGCTCAGATTTTATTTACTAGTGAAAGCATTTAACTGTTTTATGTGATAGGTGGCAGACGAGCAGACGTATCACTTGATGGTGAGCGATTGCCGCCTCCCATATACACCTGCAACACCAGTAGTCATAAGTGCCCTCGGTTGGGTCTCCAGTACCCTCACTCACTAGACGAAACACAGCGGCCCTGCTTCACGCCGGTCTTCTGTGAGGCCATGGTATCACTCCAAACGAGTTGGCCCATTTATGCCCAAGCGTGACTCTGTCACGGTTAAAATATTTTCTCTTTGCCCCTACCCTTACTATTTAAGCGGCCCTGCTTCACGCCGGTCTTCTGTGAGGCTGTGGTATCACTCCGGTTGAGTTGGCCCATTCATGCCAAAGCGTGACTCTGTCACGGTTAAAATATTGCTCTTTGCCCCTACCCTTACTATTTAACCTATCTCGACACATTCACATAACCTCCAGTTCAAAATGAACGCTTTAAACTTTAAAATGTCATTAAATATAATGATTACGATGGAACCCGCGCTTTTGGGTTGAGACTTCGAAGTAGAATGACGAAACATTTCAGATCGAAATAAAATTTTACCTTTACGATAATACTAAAAGCTAAGGACTCATTGATGTTTAAAAATGTTTACAAACTTTAGTAAGAATTTGTTAAGAAATACACAATCACAAAGTGAGAATTATTATTCATTATTTGGTGAATCCTTAGATACCGTTAAATTGAATATTTATGAAGATGTATTTGGTAATCATAACACATAACATAATATAGGAATTGTGTAGTTAAGTTAATATTGACCACTCATTACGGTTAAGACAATAAGATGATCTGACAATCAACATAATAATGAACTTGTGTCCTTTATATCAATTTGACCACTTTCGACACTACGATCTTTATGAAGCTGACTGTACATACCTAATTACCTATAACTATAACTTCCTAAAAGGCCGGCAACGCATCCGCACTCCTTAATCTGGTGTAAGTAGCTGATGTCTATGGGCGGCGGTGTTCACTTACCATCAGGTGACCCACTTGCTCGTTTGCCTTCCTTTAACATAAAAAAGCTACGTAAAATGGTCGTTTACCATCATGTGATCCGTCTGCTCGTCTGCCACCTGCATACCTTATTATAAGACATAGTTAATATTACTATTAGCGCCTAAGAAAAAGTTAATCAATACGTTAAGTAGTCTCTAATGACGAAAAACGAGAAAATCTGACATTTCTTTTTTTTAATGGACTTAGACCCGCGCGGTAGAAAAGCCGCGCCATTTCCTTATTTAAAAAGATAGCTACCACAGATTACGTCAACGTGTCACAGATAAAAAGCGACTAACTAGGTCGTGACTACACGTACCCCGCTCAATGACATGTGTATCGATCTAAACCCCACTGCCAGCGGCGAAGCCATTTAAAATATACAGGCTCAGATTTTATTTACTAGTGAAAGCATTTTAACTGTTTTTATGTGATAGGTGGCAGACGAGCAGACGGATCACTTGATGGTAAGCGATTGTCGCCTCCCATATACACCTGCAACACCAGTAGTCATAAGTGCCCTCGGTTGGGTCTCCGGTACCCTCACTCACTAAACGAAACACAGCGGCCCTGCTTCACGCCGGTCTTCTGTGAGGCCATGGTATCACTCCAAACGAGTTGGCCCATTTATGCCCAAGCGTGACTCTGTCACGGTTAAAATATTTGCTCTTTGCCCCTACCCTTACTATTTAAGCGGCCCTGCTTCATGCCGGTCTTCTGTGAGGCTGTGGTATCACTCCGGTTGAGTTGGCCCATTCATGCCAAAGCGTGACTCTGTCACGGTTAAAATATTGCTCTTTGTCCCTACCCTTACTATTTAACCTATCTCGACACATTCACATAACCTCCAGTTCAAAATGAACGCTTTAAACTTTAAAATGTCATTAAATATAATGATTACGATGGAACCCGCGCTTTTGGGTTGAGACTTCGAAGTAGAATGACGAAACATTTCAGATCGAAATAAAATTTTACCTTTACGATAATACTAAAAGCTAAAGACTCATTGATGTTTAAAAATGTTTACAAACTTTAGTAAGAATTTGTTAAGAAATACACAATCACAAAGTGAGAATTATTATTCATTATTTGGTGAATCCTTAGATACCGTTAAATTGAATATTTATGAAGATGTATTTGGTAATCATAACACATAAAATAATATAGGAATTGTGTAGTTAAGTTAATATTCACCACTCATTACGGTTAAGACAATAAGATGATCTGACAATCAACATAATAATGAACTTGTGTCCTTTATATCAATTTGACCACTTTCGACACTACGATCTTTATGAAGCTGACTGTACATACCTAATTACCTATAACTATACCTTCCTAAAAGGCCGGCAACGCATCCGCACTCCTTAATCTGGTGTAAGTAGCTGATGTCTATGGGCGGCGGTGTTCACTTACCATCAGGTGACCCACTTGCTCGTTTGCCTTCCTTTAACATAAAAAAGCTACGTAAAAATGGTCGTTTACCATCATGTGATCCGTCTGCTCGTCTGCCACCTGCATACCTTATTATGAAGGTTTAATTAATGACAGAGTTTGAATGTGAGCCGAAAGTTGAATGGAATACTTAAACATGCATTAAGCGGGCGCCATAACACGGCTTTTGTAATGGTTGATAATATTTAAATATGCATAATATTGCAGGGTGAACCCTAATTACCTAGATAATACAAAAGTAAAGTATCAGCCTATATACTGTCCCACTGCAGGGCAAAGGCCTCCATCAGAGAAATCAAGTCATCGCTACTATGATGGGATTAGGCTTAATCACCACGCTTGCCTAATGCGGATTGGTGATCGCAAATCTGAGCTATGTTCGAAAAATTCGAAACATACTTTTGCTCGACCCGGACATCGAACCCGGGACCCCAATATCACGGCCCGGTACCAAAACCACTAGACCACCGGTCAGTTTTATATATAAATAGTTTACGGTATTCATACGCTATATATTTTCGGCCCATTTACCATAGTGTCTGAAGACGAAAGTCTTTAATGCGTGTGTATTGCCAGTGATGACATACGGAACTGAAACGTGGCCGCTTACCATGGGCCGCTTAACAAGGCTCAAAGTCACTCAGAGGGCAATGGAGAGGGCTATGCTCAGCATCTCATCGTGTCAGAAATGATGAGATCCGCAGGAGATCTAAGGTCGCGGACATAGCCCAAAGAATTGCGTGGCTCAAGTCGCAATGGGCAGGGCACATTGCGAGGAGAACAGACGGCTGTTGGGGTGGAAAGGTCCTTGAGTGGAGGCCGCAGCCGTGGCAGACCTCCCACCAGATGAAGCGATGATTTAGTGAAGGTCGCGTGAGTCCCTTGGATGCGGCACAAGACTCTGTGTGGAGAACTTTGGCGGAGGCCTATGTTGGACGGACAGCAGTGGACGTCTATTAGCTGAAATTAAGACGCATACGCTACGATTTTTGTGAAAAATTCGTGTTAGGTACAGGTCCCTTTTTGAAACAATAAAATAGTCAGTTTAGGCATGCATGTAGCAACAATCCGACCTCAAGCTGAACTGCCAATGCCGAGTTGCGTAGACGCATGCGCCGCCAAGCGTGGCGCAAGCGGCGCGCGACCTTCAACCTTATCGATGTATGCACGATAAGGGCGTTTTTGAATAGGGGCAGAAAAACAAAAATTGGCGCATACGTCATTTTCATTTCCGAATTAATGAAAAAACAGAATGATGTTACTAGTACGTACAGCCACTCATCAAAGTATACTAAACTGACAAATTTCTTCAATCGACTCTCATCTTACTGTCTTACCTAACTTAGGTTGAATATCAATTGAGGCAATTCCAAATGTTGATAAAAACCCTAAATGAAGTCAATGAAGACTCCATTCGCAAAAGAGCGCTATTTGGGATTTTCGGAATTTTAAACCAACTATGTACAATAGATTAGGGTTGAAAATGAAAAACACTGTGAAAGTGTTACAAAATCGATTTGGAAAAACTATTTTCATGCCATTAGTATTTTAACTAACTCTATAAAATTAAGACTGAGAAAACTAAGTTATACAGCCTGGAAATCCATTTAAAATTTTGTTTAGTATTTTTTTTTAAATTTCTAATATGGAAACAGAAACGTTAAATGCGCGGGAAATTTAAAAAACTTTTCCTAAGTTAGAAAGTTTTTAATAATTTATTTTGAAAAATATTCTTTACGGGACGAATGTAAAATTAAATCATTTTGTGATGCAAAGATAAAATCGGAACCAACTTGAAAACAACCGTCTAGTTTTCACCCAATATTTTTTAGCGTTTAGTATCAAATAACGACCCGCCAAAGAGGCCGCATTATAAAAACTGATGTCAAACTTTTTAATAGATTAGAAAAATAAATTATAAAAAAAAATCTAGTCACATTTGGAACGCGTTAGTCAGTTTTTTCAAACGCGAAGTCCGACGTGGCGGTGAAAACTCGAAATTTCGTAGCAAATTGCGATAAATTAACTAAGTTCGACTTCGTTTGTAATATTATGTCGGTGCATACGATCCCGCTTATTACTCCTTTCATCCGAGGGCCGAGATTTCCGTACAGAAAGAGTAAGTACTTGACACTTAATATTTTTCATATGTTTTTTTTGCTAGCTGCGAAAGAATTCCATGAATATATTTTTGCTACGTAACGTTTTTTTATAAATTACTGAAACTATGTTTTATGTGCGTATGTAAATAAACTGCTGTCAAAATTTCATAAGACCTGCGTTATAAATATTTAGTTTGAATAGTTTCTATAGACTTGCGTGCGCCCCCGGTTTTGCTATCAAATATTACCTACTAATTATTATCCATACTAATGTTCTTAATGGGAAAGTGTCTGTCTGTCTGTATGTTTGTCTTTCTTTCACGGCAAAACGGAGCGATGAATTGACGTGATTTATCGAGCGGAGATAGTTGAAGGGATGGAGATTAACATAGGCTACTTTTTGCCCCTTTTTAACCACCCATTTTAGGGAAGTGGGGGGCGCGAGCGAAGCCGCGGGCAAAAGCTAGTTACTTATATTATCATCACCCCTAGTTATTAACCGTTTCAAATGTTCTCAAAAGAAAACTGTCCATACAATGTTTTACAAACTGCCACACTCAGAGACGTTAATTAAACCTTAATTGTCACTTAAGTAAACATTATTGACCTTTATTGTAATAGACACAAATACTATCCATAATTAAGATAATGAGCATTAAGGTTAATTGGCGTCTGTGACTGCGGCAGTTAGTTTCGTTTATTAACTTATCTATATAATTTTATTTTTCTAACCTTCCGATTTACTTACTTTTTACAATTGGCGCGTTTTTTGTGACGGAAAAAAATATGGCGCTCTGTTTATTATGACTTTGACTTGTAAAAAGTAAAAAATGAGGTCATTGGTCTGTTGTGGTCCAGTCGGTCATGCTTAATTTAACTTAGTTATAATGCTCGGTATTCTTGTATTAAGTAATTTAATAAATAACACTTAAACTGTGGGAGAGCCACGCTTCGGCATGAATGGGCCGGATCGACCGGAGTTATACCACTGCCTCACAGAAAACCGGCGTGAAGCAGCCCCTGTGCTGTGTTTCGCCGAGTGAGTGAGGGTACCGGCAGGCCCACTCGGGGGGAAAGGGGATAAAAGGTTGGCAGCGCACTTGAAACTCCACTGGTGTTGCAAGTGTCCATGGGCGGCGGCAATTGCTTACCATCAGGTGATCCGCCTGCTCGCCTGCTACCTATCACATAAAAAAAACTCTCTCATTCGCTGTGTTTCGCTTAATGAGTGAGGGTACCTGCGGCCCAATCGTGGGGAAAGATAAGGGGAAAAACTCGCCCAAAAAAACTCGCACAAGTTTTTTTTGTTTTTTTTTTTGCTAGTCACTGCTCTAACCTAACTTCACCAATATTTGGGGGTTGGCAGCCCAGTTGTGCCTCCACTGGTGTTGCGGGTATCTAGGTAGGTATATGCGGCGGCAATCTAGTTCCATCTGGTGATCCGTCCGAGTGCAGGCGCTGCTTCACGCCGGTGTCTGTGAGGCCGTGGTCATCACGCCGGTTAAGCCGGCCCATTCAGGCAGAGGCTTGGCTGTCTGTAGGTACAGTCAGCCACACATCAGGTTACCACAACCTGTCTTTTCCTCAATTCATATTCAACCTAATGTGTATGACAGTAAGATGAGAGTTAGATTGAAGAAATTTTACAGTTTTGTATACTTAAGTACTTTGATTCAGGCAGTAGCTTGGCTGTCTTTTTTTTTATTAAAGTAGGTACTAGTGGCCCGCCCTCACTTCGCTTCGGGACCGTAATTCAGAAATGAACCCATAGATGGCGCTGTGCTCAATTACATCGCGCAAGCGTTTCGTGTTTTCGGTTTACCTATAAGCCTTGTCGTTGTCTATAGAAGTTATCTCTTTATAAATGGTATGGATTGGGCAACGTTTGACCACACAATCGCACCTGATGGAAAGTGACGATGAGGTCTAGGATGGTATAGCTGGAGGCACGAAAGTATAGCGATGACCGTTATTTTGCGCACTTGTAAAAAAGAAGACTTTCCATCAAAATTGGTTTCTGCGCACTCAAGGTCATAATTACACTTTCTTGCCTCGGACTATACGCGTTTGTCTAGATCCGTGGTCGTCAAACTGCGGCCCGCGGACGTTATTTGTGCGGCCCGCGATATAGTAGATTTATTTAATTACTAGTCAACTACATATTCGTACTTATCAGAAATCAGTTTAGTTGTTTTTGAGTAGAGACGTAATAGACATACATTTTCGCATTTATATGAATAGTGTGGACTACTATGGATAAGTACCTATGCAAAAGCTCTTGAAACGCATATACTGCGGCCCGGGCCCTGATGTTCATATTGATATGTATCCCTTGAAGAGTAAAGTGTGACGACCGCTGGTCTAGATGATGCCTGTTCACTCTTGCCTTAAAGATGTCCAGAGATGTTTGTAGGTAAAGCGCCATCTATCCATCGTCGCCACATAGATTTGGGTATTTTGACCTTGGTGACCCTTAGTGACCCCTGGCGGTCTCAACTCCAGAGTCTTGCTACGGTTTTATGGGTTCACTGACAATACACTCGGTAGGGGGTGCAGTGGGAGATACAGTCTGGATTTTGATTAAATATTTTTAATTTCGAAATTTGAGGTTGCAGTGAAAAAATAAATCGTGATAGTCAATATGACAGCTCCGCTAGCGGGAAAGTCGGTTTGCCACTAATAGTTTTTTTTTAAATAGCAGGGTGTATCTGTGAACATTTACATCCTTTTAACCACGTGTTCTACCAATCTGTAAGTCAACACAAGTCAGTACAAGTCTGTCAAATTCTGAACAACATTTGTTCATGACTTTTAAAAAATTCGCATAAAAAATTTTCATGTCTCCATACAAAGTCGGTCCCGTGACTTGGTCATTTTGTATGGAGAGTCGAAAATTTTTTCGAAGAATTTAGAAAAGTTGTTGAACAAATGTTGTTCAGAATGGTTGATAGAACACGTGGTTAAAGGGATGTAAATGTTACAGATACACCCTGTATAGGTTGGTCAAATGTACGATGTACTTACACTGCAACGCAAATGCGTTGGCATTTGTGGTTTGTACTAACTAAAGCCCAGCGATCTTACTGAATGTACAGATATATTATTAGTGTAGATCTATATTTAAAAACCTGTGTCTGTACATTGAATACTATTATTTCTATCTACTAGTGGCAAATCGAACTCTACGCGAGCGAAGCTGCGAGCGTCCTATAATATTAAATTCGTATAATTGACTCGATTCCATAATAAAGTAGTTTAAGCAATTATGTTACAGATATTTCAATTATCGTCTTGTTTTTTTCTAACTTATATGGTACGAAATTCTAATCGTAAACTTAGATCCCCTTGCACTTGTCAGGATTAAGCACTTTCAAATTAATCTTTAATACGCCAAATTTTTGGGATTGTCCTGCGCAGAGTCGGATTATCGCTTAATACCGGCGATGTTATATCGTTACTACTGTTAAATAGTTACTACTTATGGTTAAATAGAGAGAAAAAAAAAACTTAACTTTTCGACAAATTCTTGCTCTCACTGAGTCTCTACCCTATTCGTTCAGTTTGAAGCGACAAAATCGCGGGAATGGCATCAAATGTCCTGTCCTGGGATTGGGCGATATAAACCCAGACACATAGCCCATACTGGGAGCTTAAAATGTTTTGGATGAATACAACTCTGTATGTTGGAAAAATTCGAAACATACGTCGGGTTTAAATAGCATTAGGCAAGCGTGATGATTAAGCCTAATCCCATCACAAGAGATGGCTTGATTTCTATGATGGAGGCCTTGGCTCGCAGTGGGACAGTAATTAGGCTCTATACTTTTTGGTTAAGCAATTTAAACATAGAAATGTCCCCACTATTTTGTTGAACATATGTCTAAGCGATCGGCCGTGATCCTGGGTTAGATTCCCGGGTCGAACAAAAGTATATTTCGAATTTTTGGAACATAAGGTAGCTCGGGTTCGCACCGCATTAGGCAAGCGTGGTGATTAAGCCTAATCCCATCATAGTAGCGATAACTTGATTTCTATGATGGAGGTCTTTGCCCTGCAGTGGGACAGTATATGGGCTGATACTTTACTTTTTACTTTATATAGGTTGGATAGGTATATTGATTTAAACTGCAACGAAAATGCACACACCAACGTGTTTTCGATGTAAGTATACTATACTAACTAAAGCCCAGAGATCTTACTGAATGTACAGGTATATTATTAGAGTAGATCTATATTTAAAAACCTGTCTATACATTGAATACTATTATCTCTATCTGCTAGTGGCAAACCGAACTCTACGCGAGCGCAGCTGCGGGCGTCCTTTAATATTAAATTCGCAGAATTGACTCGATTCCGTGTTAATTTAGTAGTTTAAGCAATTATGTTACAGATATACACAGGTATTTTAATTAAATGCGCCTTGTTTTTTTTCTGAACTTCTGGTGCGAAATTCTAAATATAGGTCCACTTGCACTTATCAGGATTAAGACTTTCGATTATTCTCTAATACGGAACAAATTTTGGGATTTTCCTGCGCAGAGTCGGATTATCGCTTAATACCGGCGGTGTTAAATCGTTACTACTGATAAATAGTTACTACTTATGGTTAAATAGAGAAAAAAAATCAAAATACTTAACTTTTCGACAAATTCTTGCTCTCACTGAGTCTCAAACCTATTCGTTCAGTTTGAAGCGACAAAATCGCGGGAATGGCATCAAATGTCCTGTCCTGGGATTGGGCGATATAAACCCAGACACATAGCCCATACTGGGAGCTTAAAATGTTTTGGATGAATACAACTCTGTATGTTGTGAAAAATTCGAAACATACGTCGGGTTTAAATAGCATTAGGCAAGCGTGATGGATTAAGCCTAATCCCATCACAAGAGATGGCTTGATTTCTATGATGGAGGCCTTGGCTCGCAGTGGGACAGTAATTAGGCTCTATACTTTTTGGTTAAGCAATTTAAACATAGAAATGTCCCCACTATTTTGTTGAACATATGTCTAAGCGACTCGGCCGTGATCCTGGGTTAGATTCCCGGTCGAACAAAAGTATATTTCAAATTTTTGGAACATAAGGTTCGCACCGCATTAGGCAAGCGTGGTGATTAAGCCTAATCCCATCATAGTTAGCGATGACTTGATTTCTATGATGGAGGCCTTTGCTCGCAGTGGGACAGTATATAGGCTCTTTACTTTTTGGTTAAGTAGGTAATTTATACATAGAAATGTGTCCACTTGACTATTTTGTTGAACTGATAGTCTATACCTACATTACGGGAATGTTGAGTGTCTAACAGCTAATTATGACTAACTAAACAGCCAGGTAGACGGGGCGTCTAGAGGAATATTTTCGACCGCTCCTGGCCACGTGCCAAGAAGCCACGGTCTCCAAATGTCATTCACGTGGGTTACGTAATCCTGCGTTTGTTTAGCAAAACATCTAGACAACTTGGGTAGTGGTTTGTTTGGGCTTGAGGCATTTTATTTACGAGGAATTTCATAAAGATTCACAGACAGCGTTTCATTTGATCTGCTTCGTCATCGGAAGACATCAGATCCTTACAAAACATACAATAACCTCACTCTCAACAATTTTTTACCTAGTTTTAGAACTAGTGGCCCGCCCTCACTTCGTTTCGCGAAAGTAGTTCTACTGTCTACCAATAGATGGTGCTGGGAGTCAATTACATCGCGCAAGTGTTTCGTGTTTTCGGTTCACTTATAAGCTCTGACGTGCTTAAATAAATTAAAAAATAAACAAATGCGCCAGACAATCACACCAATCAACATGGTCTCAAACTAGGGCAACCCCTGCACTATGAGTACCAGGTGACGATAATTAACTGGGCGCGTCAACCCAGAACACCCTGACCCAAGAAAACTTAGGGTTAAAGTTTGTATATTCACTAAATGGCAGACTAAAAATCTACGTAGAACCACCACAGGTGCATTGGTGTATACATAACATAATGTCGATTTTATAATAGGTATAAAGTAGAGCAATGTTAAAGAGAGCTATAAGTACTTCTTCTTCTGTACTATTTATAAAGAGATAACTTCTATAGACAACGACAAGGCTTATAGGTAAACCGAAAACACGAAACGCGTTGTAATTTCCTAAATTGACTAGACCGGGAATCGAACCAGGGACCTTTCGCGCTTCGGACGAACACCTTAGCCACTGCGTCATCGAGGCTATCAAACCGACATTTTTTTCACTTTGTGACTATAAGTATTCTGTGCTATAACCGACAAATAATCGACATTTGTTTGCCAAATATCAGTCCTTCAATAAAACACGAAGTGAACGCGAATTATATGAACTTATCTAACCAGTGATTTTGGCATTGTTATGTTCTAATATGATTAAATGTAATCTTAATTCATGAGCGAACTGGACACAAGCAATGCCCTCGACTTTGAGACGTCATGTCCCAGTTATTGTTGTCCTCGTTAAGAACAATAGCAGTAAATTGTTTGTTGCTTGCCGTCTTTTGCTTTTGACACTTCCTTTGAAGTAATTTGGTATGGCAATACCTAGCGCCATTCTTATGGATACGTCATTTCCTTGGTATTATTTAATTTTACGCCACCGCTCCCGATTTTCGGCCACTCTCATCCAACTCACTCCAGCCAGCCTTCGAATGTCGTCATCCCATCTTGTAGCAGGGCGTCCAACACTACGTTTTCCGAGTCGCGGGTGCATTGGGGGAGACCTATGTCCAGCAGTGGACGAGGGTGGGTTGCTGATGATGATGATGATGATTTAATTTTACAAGTTTTTGGAAACTTACTTAGCTATACCGTCGTAAGGCCCAGACAGCAGACACAATGGAAAATCAATTGTTTTATGCCTTCTCTGTGAACAGCATCCCTTTAAGCATGTCTTCTATCATCTATTCTGAACAATAGTAACAGTGGGAGAGCCACGCTTCGGCATGAATACGCCGGTTCGACCGTAGTAATACCACGTCCTCACCGAAAACCGGCGTGAAGCAGTGCATGCTCTGTGTTTCGCTGTGTGAGTGAGGGTACCGGAGGCCTAATCCAGGGGTAGGGCCCCTGGATTAGGCCTCCGCTACGCTTAAAAAAACGGGTTAAAATGTAAGGAGTGCACTTGTGCCACCACTGGTGGTGCAGGTGTCCATGGGCGGCGGTGCGGGTGGTAATCGCTTACCATTAGGTGATCCGTCGTCGGCTCGTCTGCCAGTTGCCACATATCATTAAAAAAAAAAATTTTTAAACCACTGGGGTACCAGCTTTCTGATAGAACTGATGTCAAAATGTCACTAAACCACCAATGACGTTGAAGTTGGCCCTCAGTTTCACTGTACGCCATCTAGCGGATTTATCACAAGCGATAGAGAGCCCCCTTACTGTATTAAATGTCACATCACAACTAACGTTATATTCTCTGTTGTCTGCAGGCAAGTCGCCGTTCTTCCCCGGGGTGGAGGAGGCGGCGGTGGCCGGGGGTGCGGCCGGCGCGGGCTCGCCAGCCGTGCCCGACCAGGCGCAAGACGTCGTGTCCAGACTCAGCGCCGCTGGTGAGTAGACACCAGATCTACAATAAGCTAGAAGGACGGTGGCTTTCGGTAGGCGCACTAAAAATGGCACGCCAGAACGAGACTGTGCACAAAAGTCCCTGGGAAGGAGCATGCTCGGCATCGGACTCCAAGATCCAAACTCTGAAATCCGACAAAGGTCAGTCCAGGACGTCGGATTGAGAGTGATGGGGCTCACTTGCCGTGCCCGACCAGACGCAGGACGTCATGTCCAGGCTCAGCGCCGCTGGTGAGTAGACACCAGATCTACAATAAGCTAGAAGGACAGTGACATTCGGTAGGTGCCCTAAAAATGGCACGCCAGAACGAGACTGTACACGAAGGTCATTGGGAAGGAGCATGCTCGGCATCGGACTCCAAGATCCGAACTCTGAAATCCGACAAAGGTCAGTCCAGGACGTCGGATTGAGAGTGATGGGGCTCACTTGCCGTGCCGACCAGACGCAGGATGTCGTCTCCAGGCTCAGCGCCGCTGGTGAGTAGACACCAGATCTACAATATGCTAGAAGGACAGTGGCATTCGGTAGGCGCACTAAAAATGGCACGCCAGAACGAGACTGTGCAAAAAGGTCCTTGGGAAGGAGCATGCTCGGCATCGGACTCCAAGATCCGAACTCTGAAATCCGACAAAGGTCAGTCCAGGACGTCGAATTGAGAGTGATGGGGCTCGCCAGCCGTGCCGACCAGACGCAAGACGTCGTGTCCAGTCTCAGCGCCGCTGGTGAGTAGACATTAGATCTACAATATGATAGAACAGTGGCATTCGGTAGGCGCAACTCACCCAAAAATTTCAAGAATTTTTGGTTGGTCACTGTTCTAATCTAACCTAACCAATATTTTTTTGTTTAGTTGTGTTAAGTCAGTATCATCAATACAAAAATATTGGTTAGGTTAGGTTAGAACAGTGACCAGTTAAAAACAAATTTTTCGGTGAGTTGCCACTTAAGCCGAGAGGGGAGCATGCGGCCGGCGCGGCCTCGTCAGCCGTGCCCGAACAGGCGCAGGACGTCGTCTCCAGGCTCAGCGCCGCTGGTGAGTTGAGACTATGTATATGTATTAAAGAATTAGAATGTGCAAAAAGAACAGTGACTTTGGTAGGCGCACTAAACACAGAAAACCGATGTGAAGCCAGCCCCTTTACTGTGTTTCGATAAAAGATCGGCAGCACACTTGTGACTCCATTGGTGTTGCAGGTGTCCATCATAGGCAGCGGTAATTGCTTACCATCAGGTGATCCGCCTGCTCGTCTGCTATCACATAAAAAAAAGGCCAGAACGAGACTGTGGAGAAAATAAGGCTGCCTTTCCACCAGTGCTATGCGAGGTAGTTAAGCGGTGTTCGGGGAAAAAAATCCACCAAAAGGATCACTTCTAAGTTTTAGAGAGATAAAAGATTCTATTGTTGGATTTTTTCCTCGCACATTGCTTAGCTACTTCGCATATTGTTTTGCATCTCGAAAAATCGATTTACCTGCATCTAAGCACAAAATAATTACACACAGAAAGAAGCTGCCCACTAAGAGCTAAAAACGTGGATGTACTTACGCATGCGCACTAACGGGTAACTAAATACGCCTTTTCGACCACATTAATCCTAGCCTATGACATTAGATTGTCGAACTGTCGAGGTCTATGGTAGAGGCAGCGCGCTTATGTACTCATGCCGGGCAACAAACCTAGCATATGTCAACGAACTCTTCTAAATTCAAAATCAGGCTGAGTCTACCTTCTGTGTGTAATTATTTTGTGATCTAAGTTTGTAGAGTTCTACTTTCTTTAAAAATATCGTATTGTCGCCACAATCAGTGTAAATAGGTTGGCGGCGCTAGTTTCGTCACTGTAGCCCCTTAAAACAAGAGATAATGGGGGCTATTATATCTTGTTTTAAGGAAACAAGAACACACACACACACACACACACAAGAAACAGCCCCCATTTTCTCAAAAGATATTCCCCATTAACCGCCCATGTCTTGTGGTTCCAGGTCTATCCATGTGCGTGAGCGCACTGGGGTCGCCGGCGCGGTCGTCGCCCGTGTCCGCCGGCTCGGAGCACGGCGAGCGGTTCAGCAGGAAGGTGTTCGTGGGGGGGCTGCCGCCGGACATTGATGAAGGTATGTACCAACGCACAGGGGACCAATTCTCGTGTATTCGACATTGAAATTGATTTAAGGAATTGTATCTAGACGAATTATGAAATATCTAAATTCGACTTCAATATCGAGTTCACGAGAATTGGTCCCCAGGAGGCCGATTCTCGGTTGTCGCCTTCTTTGTCGAGTCGACTTCATGGAAACCGCAACCAAATAGACAGATGACAGTCGACATTTCATAACTTGTTATTCTATTGGTCTATGCGTTCCATAAAGTCGACTCGACATAGAAGCGAAAACCGAGAAATTGGCCCCCAGGGTAGCAATTCTCGTGTACTTGACATTGATGTCACCTCCTATAACACTAAATATCAGCCTATATACTATCCAACTGCAGGGCAAACGCTTCCATCATAGAAATCAAGCAATCGCTACTATATGGTGGGATGAGAAACGCCAATAACGAACGAAAATCCTCTAAACACTTAGGTATTCTTAGATTGTATTGTTGCATGGTACCAACAAAACCCTTTTTGCCATCAACGAGTCAACATCCTGTTGCCATCTCCCTGTCACTTCGAATGATTCAGCTTCTATAACATTTCCATCGCTATTATTTGAAACAAAGGCCACGGCTTGCGCATCTGGAGATAGGTGGAGATAGGCCGCCGGGGACGCTCCGCTATCTCCTCGGAAGTGGGGCGACGCCTTTGACCCAAATGTGAGAAGATTATGAGATAAAACGTCTAGCTCGACTGGCGGAGAGCTTACAGCCTACGTTAGGCGTTTGTGCTCAATAATTGTAGCCGATATTTTTTTATTTATTAAATGGCTTTGCACTTGACCTCATCTCACTTGATGGAGAGTGACAATAAGGTCTAAGATGTAGCGTGCTTTCCCAGAAGAACTTGGAAAGACACCCAAATTGTAGCTCTCTGGGAATACAGAAGCCGGCAAGTTGTTCCATTCCTTAGCAGTGCGTACCAAGAAAGAAGAGGCGAAACGCTTAGTACGAGCTGGTGGAACTTCCACAGTGTAAGGAATTAAAACAGGAATCGGAACACGAACCAGTAAAAACCAGTACGACATTCAAATCTTCATAAAACGAGCCTATAGCTTCCTAAAAGGCCGGCAACGCATCCGCACTCCTTCTGCTGTAGCTGATGTCCATGGGTGGCGGTGTTCGCTTACCATCAGGTGACTCTTGCTCGTTTGCCTTCCTACATTATAAAAAAAGTCACATCTCACACTGGCCTGACTTCGTACTAAGTAGCTTAAGCTATTGTATTACAATATCAAACAAAAGACGAATATCAAATAAAATATACTTACAACAAGATTACACCATGACACTGAACAAACATAAATTCATCACACGAAATATTAGACTATAATTTCACAATTCTCTATGGGATAGGTATAACATGGAGTTTTGTGCATACCGCCGAATTAGAATTTCCAAAACTAAGATTTTCCTATCCGAAGTGCCGTGGCAGGCCAGGTGGACCGACGATCTCTAGTGAAGGTCGCGGGAGTCCCTAGGATGCGGGTGGCACAGGACCGATCTGTGTGGAGAACATTGGGGGACGCTTATATCCAGTTGTGGACGTCTATTGGCTGAAATGATAATGATGAAGATTTCCGATTCAAAGGCCGTTTTGACTAATCTACGAATTCTGAACGACGGTTAGGCCGCAGCAGTGTTTCCCGAGTGTTGCGTCTAGTGATTGGTCACGATATCCTAGGTTCAATTCCCGGGTCGAACAAAAGTATGTTCGATTCTTTCCAGCCTCAATAAAACTTCACTAATATTTTTACCATTCAAATGCCTTACTAAACCATAAAATCAATAACTTCAAACTTTTTTCGTGGCCATATCCATAGAATCGTAAAGAAACTATGCCTTTACACCCATTCAATAATTTGAAGGGCCGGCGGTTGCCTAGCAACGCAATAGCAAACACTTTTGCATCGCTAGGTACATACTTAATTGTTGCACTGCATTGCAATTGGATATTAATGTATGACCTTCTATTGCACATGTGTTATTTTCCCTGAGTAATGTTATTGGACACCTGGTAAGGCGCAAGGATGATAGGTGGACTTAGCGAATGGCAGCCAAGATTGGGACGACGTCCTGTGGGTAGACCACCTGCCCGTTGGTCTGACGATATTGTAATGGTAGTGGGGAAACAATGGATGAGGCTGGCTGGGGACCGTAGGGAGTGGCCTAATAAAGAAGAGGCCCATACTCAGCAATGGGTAAATGTGGGCTGATTTGATGATGATGATGATGATTAATGTTATTGTCGATACAAACTCTTCAAAAAACACACGCAAGCAATTGATATAAATCAGGTCACAGGGACAACAAGACCGTTCCATAACGAAAAGTAAATACCAACAAATGTTTCGGTAAACATTTTCATCCATTTAATTATACGCTCAGGTGACCCGCTTACTTGTTTGTCGTTTCTAGTAAGTAGGTATTTAAAAAAGCCATCTCACCTCACCACATCATCGAAATGATGGGCTTTGAAAGGCGGTCATCAATAATTACCTATTAATATAATAAAAAAATGTGATTTGTTTTCACATCACATTTTTTTAGCCTATGCTTGACCGCAATCACATCTGAAGGACGACGACAATGAGGTCTAGGATGATACGCGTACATAGAATGCTTGTTCACTCTGACCTTAAAGATGACCAGATTATAGTGGTCAAGTAAAAAAAATCTCTGCAGGGAATACTGTTCCTAAGCTGTCCTCATTATACTCGTAAAACTGGAAGCGAATCGCTTCGTCCAGTGCCAAGTCTATCACATTAAGTTTGCTGCTGTTCGGTGTTGGAATGGGGTGGATGGGGATCAAATTCTGCACATGCGTAGACTAGGCATGTGATTTTTAAACGCTGATTTTTTTTTAAATTAAATTAAGTCATGGAATGCCCTTCCAGTTCAAGTGTTTCCTCCTCCTTCTTACAATCCTTTTTTTTTTTTTTTTTTTTTTTGCTCACTCGGGGATAAATGCACGACCTGGCGGGGTGTGCAATACCAGGCCAACTTTAGGCATCTCCGCGGGCCGGGGGACCCGCAGGAGTATCTGGGGCTCTCCACCTGGGAAATGGTGCCCAGAGGCATACCCAGTAAAACCTCCCCGTGTGCCAGTCTTCTTCACTCTTCTGTGACAATACTGAATGGCCACTGGCGAGGCCGATATGGGATCGATTTTATGAACTTCCACGTCGACTTCTAACCGGCCATTATCCATTCTGGATCTACGCTAAAAGAGGGGCGCCTGACACAAGCGACGCCACCCAGACGTGTGTGAACCGTGCAATGCGACCCGGGCCCCCCGGCCCAAAGCCGCTGCTTCCCACACGTTGGACGGGACTGCTCAGCCCCCCCTGGGAATGGTGCCCAGGCGAGGCTGACGCCCCGACCTCCGTCTGCGCCCGCGGCACGACCTTCGTCCTGAAAGCCGACTTATCCCCACTTCGGGGACCGCGGTCCTCTTGGCGGTGGCCTGCATGTCCTGCTGCCCATCACATGGTCTGCTGGTATGCCGTCCGCTAAACAAATGGCGCAACGAGGCTTCTCCTCTCTGCACTCTGCTGCCTTGGTGGTCCTTCTCGCCGCACCGGAACACATGGTGGATCGGTCGTCGAAATCAGGACACCTCTGCCTAGCGTGGCCCAGCCTCATGCACTTGAAACAGCGCAGAGGCCGGGGATCGAGTGGCGTCACTCGGGCGGAGCTCCACCCGGGTCATCTTGATTGTCCTCAATAAGTATAAAAAAAATTAACGTGAATGTAATGTTGTTTGCAGATGAGATAACATCTTCGTTCCGGCGGTTCGGACCCCTGGTGGTGGACTGGCCGCACAAAGCTGAGAGCAAGAGCTACTTCCCGCCCAAGGGTTATGCGTTTCTACTCTTCCAGGTACTTCAATTTATTTAGTATTGTATCCTTTTTGCTTACATGGGCCGCTAAAGAAGTCAAATCATCTTTGGGTGCGGGGTCCACGTTGTAACTAAGCATAAGTCCTATCCATTGTAAGCTAATGCTGCATGTCTACCTACGCATTCTACGAAACCGATGCTTTGGACAGCAAAGTACTTATAGGACTTATACAGTAGAAGACACGATGAAAGTTAACCCCATAGTGTTCTGGCCACGCTAATTCTCTATCGCTTCTCAGACAAATCTTTAGATAGTATAAAAAACCTTATCAGAATACTTATCCGAAGAACTCGAGGTCATAGAGATGTAGTCCTTTGCGTGGCTCAAGTGTCAATGGGCAGACAATGCAAGGAGAGCAAGTTGTTGGATATAAAATTCTTATCAAATTATTATCCATTGAGCTACAAACGCTTCTATCAACCGTTTTGAACTGAAATGGTTCTTGAAACTTTTCTTTTGGAAATGCGCAAAAAAGTATCTAGTTTTCATAAAAAGTCCGTCACGTTAAAGGTTTTTTTTAATTTCCATAAGTCGTAGAGGTATCCAATGTTGTTCAGAACAGGTGATAGGAAACGTGGTTAAAGGGTTGTAAATTTGTCCAGATAGGTACACTCTTTAGACCTGTGAAAGCAAGTCCAGTCCTTTAGAATCTATTTTCTTTTATTGAGTACCTACCACTAGTTCCTTTAAACAATTTTACGAAATCGACTTGTTCTATGTTTCTGATTTGGTTTTGTAATGTCTTTACAGGACGAGAGCTCGGTAGCAGCGCTGATGGAGGCCTGTATAACAGACGACGACAAGCTGTACCTGTGCGTCTCGTCGCCCACGATCAGGGACAAGCCGGTGCAGATCCGGCCCTGGAAGCTGGCTGACGCCGACTTCGTGCTGGACGCCAGCATGCCACTGGACCCTAGGAAGACTGTCTTTGTGGGAGGCGTGCCGCGTCCTCTTAAGGCTGGTAAGTACCTAAAGTAAAGTATATTTGACGACCCGTTCAGCGTAATGGTTTTAGCGCCGGTTGATACGTAAGAGTCGCGGGTTCGATTCCCGCACCAATATAAATGTTTTTTGATGAATCAGATATTTATGTTGGGTCTGAGTGTTTGTGGTTCCTTTATTGTTTTTGGTTTCCATAGCACAAGGGAAAAACTTAGTTTGGGACCAAGACAATGTAGGTATGTGATGTTGTCTCAATTTATTAATATACTGTCCCAAAGTATGACAAAGGCCGTCGCTACTATGATGGGAAATCAAGACATCGCTACTATGATGGGATTAGGCTTAAACACCAGCTTGCCTAATGTGCATTGGTTTTTTTTTATAGGTAGCAGACGAGCAGGCAGATCACCTGATGGTAAGCAATTGCCGCCGCCCATGGACACATGCAACACCAGTGGAGTCACAAGTGCGCTGCTAACCTTTTATCCCCTTCCCCCCGGGTGGGCCTCCGGTACCCTCACTCACTCGGCGAAACACAGCACAGGAGCTGCTTCACGCCGGTTTTCTGTGAGGCAGTGGTATCACTGCGGTCGAGCCGGCCCATTCATGCCGAAGCATGGCTCTCCCACAAATTTTTCGAAACATAGCTCGGGCTTGTGATCACCAATCTGCATTAGACAAGCGTGGTGATCACATCATAGTAGCGATAATATACTAAAACGTGTGTTTTTGTTTTCAGTGGAACTAGCGATGATAATGGACCGGCTGTACGGCGGCGTCTGCTACGCCGGCATCGACACCGACCCTGAGCTCAAGTACCCGAAGGTAAGCGAGGGGGTCCACGGCGGATGAGTGTCGATTACATCATAGCTGTTACCTTCATCCCCCCAATCCTTTCTCAATAAAAAGTATCCTTTGTTCTGTCTCAGGGTCTAGACCATCTGTATACCTTTCATTCAAATTCGTACAGTAGTTTTGGCGTGAAAGAGTAAACGACAGACAGAGTTACATTCGCATTTATATAATATTAGTAAGGATCGTGTCAGAAATTATGAGATCCGCAGGAGACCAAATATCACGGACATAGCCCAAAGAATAGGGTATTTTACGACTTTTTTTTTATTTTTTTATTGTAAAGTTTTTGAAGTATGAATCACAGCTCCATTTTTATTTTTTTTTCTATCATCATTAGTTCCAAAGATATAGAGTTGCAAAGTTCCCAATCAGAAAGGAGAGCGATACTCTATTAATGACGTCACTAGGCTAGTGCTTCCTACAAGCGCAGTACAAAATTTTGTTTAAGAAAGAGACAGGTATATCAAAAGTTTGTTGGCTCTATAACTTTCTTGTATCCAAACTTTTTAAAATGTTTCTTCAGTAATTGTACACTTATACAGTAAATTATCGAGTCCTAGGTATCAGTTGTCGATATTTCAACGACGGTAAAATACCCTATTGCGTGGCTCAAGTGACAACGGGCAGAGCACATTGCGAGGAGAACAAGTAAAGGTCCTTGAGTGGAGGGCCGCCAGCCGTGGCAGGCCTCCCACTAGGTGACGACGATCTGGTGAAGGTCGCGGGAGTCCCTTGGATGCGGGTGGCACAGGACCGATCTGTGTGAAGAACTTTGGGGGAGGCCTATGTCCAGCAGTGGACGTCTATTGGCTGAAATGATGATGAAGGATTAGTAAGGATACGGTAGTTTTGATCCATCGCCGTGTTGTTGCAGGGCGCGGGGCGCGTGGCGTTCTCCAACCAGCAGTCGTACATCGCGGCCATCTCCGCGCGCTTCGTGCAGCTGCAGCACGGCGACATCGACAAGCGCGTCGAGGTGAACACCACACGCACACATATACACATACACACCACACACAATCACACACACACACAACACACACACACACACAGACACACATTAAGCAGCTCAAGCACAACGTGTTACAGATATCAGACAACAGAGGAAATACCAATCATCATGTATTACACCCAAACACTGAACAAACACAAGTGTTCATAACACGAATGTTTTCCAGGGTGGTATGTGTCTACTATAAATGGTACTTTGCCGACCTACAATTTACAATGTTCGCGGGTTCGATTCCCACACCAACACAGAATTGTTTGTTGATGAAACAGATATTGGTGTTGGGTCTGGGGATTGTGGTTCGTTCGTTATTTCTGGTATCCATAGTATAAGGTAAAAATTAAAGGACAATGTAATGTGATGTTGTCTCAATGTATGTATTGCTACGATGAACACTGTTTGACTCACTTGACGCTATTTGACTGACTGTCAAATAGCGTCATACAGGTTATAAGTATATAATCTGTGAACATTTACAACCCTTAAACCACGTGTGTGTCTATCAACCATTCTGAACAACATTTTGTTCAACTTTTCACACAAAGTCGGTCACGTGACTTGGTTCGCGTTTGTTTTTGTGGGGAATCGAACAAAATTTTCGATGAATTTCAATAAGTCTTTGTTAGTTCAAAATGTTTGGTAAAAAACGTGGATAAAGGTTAGGTAAATTTTCAAAGACAAGTGTACCTATGTCACTTTACGTCCAGTGATGAGTTATGTGGGAGGATAAAAGTTGCTTTCTATCGTTCTGTAGTTTTATCTTCAAAATAATTTGTATTGTATAGCTATGTAACGCTTTACCTATACATTGTGCACTATTATCGATATGACTGTGTTGCCTGATATAAATTTGTTGTGTGTCCAGGTGAAGCCGTACGTGCTGGACGACCAGATGTGCGACGAGTGCGCGGGCGCGCGCTGCGGCTCCAAGTTCGCGCCGTTCTTCTGCGCCAACGTCACCTGTCTGCAGGTGAAGCGCACTGACACCACAAAATAATTACACACAGAAAGAAGGCTGCCCACTAAAAGCTAAAAACGTGTCATGTACTCACGCATGCGCACTAACGGAGAAATACGCCTTTTCGGCCACATTAATCCTAGCCTATGACATAGATTGTCAACTGTCGAGGTCTGTGGTAGAGGCCGCGCGCTTATGTACTCATGCCGGGCAACAACCCTAGCATATGTCAACGAACTCTTCTAAATTCAAAATCAGGCTGAGTCTAACTTCTGTGTGTTAATTTTTGTGCTGACACGCTATGTAATAAACACGCTGAACGAAAATGTTTAAATACCGCCGAGTGAGTGAGCGTACCGGAGGCCCACCGGGGGGAAGGGGATAAAAGGGTTGGCAGCGCACTTGTGACCCCGCTGGTGTTGCAGGTATCTATGGGCGGCGGCAATTGCTTACCATCAGGTGATCCGCCTGCTCGTCTATATTTATCTATAGGTACGATTAAAAACAATGGTGTATATTGTTCCACTGCACGGCGAAGGCCTCCATCATAGAAAGCATGTTATCGCTAAATTAAACGGTAATCAATTTTATCTCTCACATTTCCAGTACTACTGCGAGCACTGCTGGGCGACGATCCACTCTCGGCCCGGACGCGAGTTCCACAAGCCGCTGGTGAAGGAGGGCGCCGACCGCCCGCGCGCCGTGCCCTTCCGCTGGTGTTAGTGCGCGAGGGGGAGGAGGGAGGGGGAGGCGACGGGAGGGGGCGAGGGGGGGGTTGAGACCGGTTTAGTGAAGGATTTTTGAGGTAGAGGTTTTTGATGCGGCTAGGTGAGGTGGGGTTTTGAGATGGAGGGGGTTTTGACTTGGAAGGGGGTTTTGAGTTGGAAGGGGGTTTGAGATGGAGTGGGGTTTGAGATGGAGGGGGTTTGAGATGGAGTGGGGTTTTGAGATGGAGGGGGTTTTGAGATGGAGGGGGGTTTGAGATGGAGGGGGGTTTGAGATGAGAGGGGGTTTGAGATGGAAGGGGGTTTGAGATGGAGGGGGGTTTTGAGATGGAGGGGATTTTGAGATGGAGGGGGTTTGAGATGGAGGGGGGTTTGAGATGGAGGGGGTTTTGAGATGAGGGGGTTTGAGATAGAGGGGGTTTGAGATGGAGGGGGTTTGAGATGAGGGGGTTTGAGCTAGTGGGACGGGGGATTTTGGGATAGGGAATTTGAGATTGAGGGTAACCATAATAAACCTCTGCCTCAGAAGACAAAAGGGTTGCTGAATAGGGGGTTTTTCGAGTTGAGTGTTTTTTTAAAGCAGGGGTTTGTCGGATGAATGTTTTGGGCATAGTAGGGGCTGAATAGAGGGGAGATTGCGTTCGACCTTTGATTAGAGATAGGAGGGTTCAAATGCGGATATAGGGGTATTAATATTTTTTGCCATAATTTCCGGTAAGCTGAATTCGTTTGTCACAAAATTGTTCATAACTGCTGCTTGGTAGATGTTTCATGAAGGTTTGGAGTAGTTGAATAGAAAAATTTTAGGTAGTTTGCAAGCAGAGTCTGGCGCGGTAGTTCTGAACAATTTTACTGGAAATTTAGCCAACAAATATTAGACACCGCATAGGAATTATTATTGGCAGCGTTTGAATAACTAGAAATGTTACATTTAATGCAATTTATCTAGATGTTTGTAACTGTTTATACCCGAAACCCACCCCTCGTCTTACTACCCTGTCGCTACTACCCGGTCTGGCACTGTCGCTACCCTCCCGATACACAGGTCCTTCAGAGTTGAATTACCTTTGAAGATCACAAAAATTTTAATAAAAACTACAAAAATTAATTCCCCAAATATCACAAGTGAACTACCAAATTGGTACGAATTTGTGACGTCTGGCAACACTTCTCAAACTTAATTCAACTCTGCCATAGATAAAGAAATCGTTGGATAGAGCTACGGAGTAATTTGAAAGAAAACCTACACCGAGATACACTTAGTAGCTGAAATTACAGCTCGGTATAGGTTTTTTCTCCTTTGGTAATAACTGGGGTTATATTTCATGGCAACACTTTGCAAGTGTCACACAATTTTCTGCTTGCACTGTGTAGCTGGGAATATAAAGTATGGCAACATACGGACTTGACACTCTCTGATTGGTCGAAGTAGACGCAAGAGCGTCACCGTTTAGAAAAAAAAAACAATTTAATAAGCAACATTATCCAATGTTTAAATGTTAAGCAAAATATTATAGAATTTCAAGTACAAGAAGTTAAAAGTTCGCCCGCCTTCTACGTACGTATTTAGTGTTGCAAGGTAGAAAAAAACCTAGGGTTTTGGTAGTTTCGGCCTCGCGTACGGGGAAGGTGGTTGGACGCAAATAGATTCGATTTAAGCAAAAATATGTATCCAAATGATTAAAAAAATACTTAGCTAGTTCTCCGTTCGTCTGTGGGTAAAAATAGAGACGTGGTGTTATAGATTGACATGTTTTTGATGTAAATTACTTTTTGAATAATGGATTGGTATTTTCTATACCCATATCTTTGACATGTCATATAGCCGTATCTGGCAAATACCTCATATGGCAATGTAGACGTGTGACTATGGTCTATGGAAAGTAGTAATAATTGTTCAAAAATATAGTTTTGTACTCATGTCACTGTCAAGTCTATAACACCATGTTAGTGCTATGGCACTTCTGGATGTGACGCTCACTTGCGATAGTCGCACGACTTTGTCGCGGGTCTGTACGCTCACTTAACGTAAGATATTAAATTTAAGACATAAGTGCAATGTCTGGTTCTTTCTAGAGAATTTCATAGCCTATGGTTGTATTTGTTGCTCATAAAGGTTTGGTGAAGATTAAATTGGCGTTATTATAGGCCATTTTGAGACCTTTATAAGAGTATTGTACAGGATCTCTGTGGAAGTGCTTTCGGGGTGTTTGAAAGTACTTTTACTCTTTGGAGGTGCTTTTCGATTTCGAAAAAGTTATCTGGAAGTGCTTTCCGAGTATCTAAAAGTGTTTTCAGTATTCCTGGAAGTATGTTCCGGAAATCGGAAAGTGCTTTCCGTATCTCTGAAAGTGCAAGTGCTTTCTGGGTTTCTGAAAGTGCTTTCTGGGTCTGTGGAAGTCCTTTTTTGGTCTCTAAGCACTCTTCACTCGTCATATAAGAGTCGTTTCCGGTCATAGACTGTAGAGTTCTCGTTATTCTCAAAACATAATTGTACCTGTGTAGCTAGAGTGAATTTCCTAATATTTCTCCCCACGATTTTATTCTGGTTAGTACTTGGATACTGTTGCGATTGTTTTGTACGTAGTCCCGTTCTCTGCGATTAGTCGCAGTCGCTGCTTTGTCGAGAATTGAGTTTGATGTTTCAATTGGGACAATCTGTGTTTTTTTTTAAAGCTGTCACTTGAGTTTTGAGTCGTCGGTTTTTTATCCTTAAGGTCAATAGATTTGCTATATCTTTGATTTAGCGCTTTGTGGACTCTGGACTTCTAAGCGATCGGTCCTTAGTTGATGGATGAATGATTAATTGGTATATTTAGAAAAAACATAGATTGTCCAATTTATAAACAAAATGTCGTCTTAAAAATTAAGACTCGCTTTTTCACGTGGTTCTGTTCCTATGCCCTTTGGGCTTCGTTTTTTATTTCAGGGAGGCGGTAAGGTCTTTAGTACAAAAGTGTTACCATTCGGCTGTAGTCTCTTTTTTCTTATATTTTAGCGTTAAAAAATATTATTGTTATATTTAAAAATCTATTTTTTTTTTGGATATCGCCGGGGTAGTGCAATAGTTGGTAGTTTAGTATCTATAGGGATATATTAACCAATTTAAAAAATATATTGTAAATATTACGGATGGACACGTTTTTTGCCTTGCATTACACTTTGTTGGAGTTTGGAGGGTAATATGTTTTGGGTGATCCTGATAAAATATCGCAAAAAAATAGAAAATAATAATGATAAAGTTGTGATCTCTGCCTAACCCTTCAAGGAAAAGGCGCGACTGTATTCTACTGACATCCCAAAAATCTTATTTTTTTGCGATATTATAAAAAGCCACCCAAATCCAAAGCCTAGGCGGTTCGTTTGCTATAAATTTTCTACATCGGCACAGCGAAAAAACATTTATTTTTCGTAAAGTCTAGCGAATAATCTTAAGCAATAATTGCGTATTTCAAAGTATTTCTAGTATTTTTGTGTCGATGTGAAAAATTCGCTTGACACCTCGGAGTGCGAATGCACTTTTTATTATTGTAATGTTTTTCGTATTAAATGTACTTAAATTTAAAAGTGAAAACTTAAAAGGTGGAGACTTTGTACCGAGGACTACGTAAAAGACGAGGCGTGTTTTCTAATCTAAAGCTTTTATTATTAAACACATTTTGCTATCGCACCGTGTGTGTTGTAACAAATATCATACACGTTATATTTAACACCCCTTGTGTGTTTAATAATTTCAAACCTGAAAAGAACACAGCCTACGTGTTAATTACCTTACCACACCTTGTGTGTTTGTTACAAATGCACTTTATACCAAATCAGGAACACACCTCGCATTCTACGTAAACCGTACAGTTTCTACCAAAATAACTGGATACAAGCTAAATGGTGTAGACATCGTATCCCGAACGACCACGTCAAAATAGACTGTAGTAAAAAAGACTTGCGCGAATTTTTTGAAGGTATTTTTCATGATTTTGAAGTGGTTTTTTCGTGTCGTGTGTTTTTAAAATCTTTTCGGTCTCGCGTTTCTGCTGTTTATCCTCACTGGGGTGGTTTTGCATTTAAAAACCATGTAGAGTCACATGCGTCGCATACTCTGATTTCTGACAGATGTCAATGTCAAGTTTTCATACCCATCTGTCAGTTTAGTTCACATATAAATCAGAGTTTAGTACCTAATATGAAAGCTTTTGGCCTATCAGGGTCTCCGGGTACTACAATCTCTTGGACCTTGTGAACTAATTACACTTACAATCCGGGTCACAAAATGGCATCAGCCAATCATGTCTTGAGACGAATTGCTTTGTGAGGAGATATTACTCATTTAGCTCTTACGCAACTTTTAATGTTTGAATTCTTAAAAGTAAATCATAAAATTCCCCAGCCCAGCGAGGAAGGACATCGGAATATGGACTGAAGCAGTTTGAGTCTAAATTATAGTGAGGCTTTTAATAGTGCCTTGTAGGCGACGAGTTGAGTACCCCTCCCGAGTATGCGACTTAGTTGTTTTGTACGTAATGAACTGGCGTTGGAGTTCTACAACCATTTCTCATTTTGAGGTAACTGTGCTCAAAAATCAAAGTAAAAAACACCTGTAAAGGTTGACCACAACTGTTTGACTTAACATCTTAAATTCGGACTTTTGATTCATGTGTCCAAGGTCCAAATATAACAGCGTAATATTGACTTCTAAAAAAGCTAAAATATCTTTGCCTTTCCAATTAGTTCTCACTTAGATGCGAAGTGGGACAGAGATGGTGTGAATGTCAGATCATTTCTAAGAAACCTCAGATTATTGACATAAGCTCATCTTTAGGAATGGTTGTAGAAGAATCTTAACCCATTGCATAGGTTTTACAGTTCATGTAGCGCTCATGGTCATCATCAGACAAGATAAATTAAATTATATTAAACGGACAGCCACGCATCAATGTTTACAGATCTGTCAGATTTCTTTTATTTTTGTTCACCTTACTGTCAAAGTTTGGTAAAATATCAATTGAAGGAAATTCGACAGACCCTACTAAGCTGATAATTGTGTCTGTACAATAATTATCTATAATTTGTGAATACCCCTAGAAATCAAAATTTATTTTTTGTGTCTGAAGGATGATGAGATATTTAATCAAAATACTATCGTAGGAAATTTTTTGAACCCCAACAAAAAAAGGAAAGAAGTCCTCGTGGCTACTAAACAGATTGGCGATTTTGATGTTTTTAACGTTTAAAGGTGATGACGTGATCATAAGTGATAATATGAACCGTAATTCCTAACTTTGACGCACTTCAAACAATTTTCATGCATTTTAATCTTGACACTGGGATGGGATCTTCCCCGGGTCTGTTTCAAGCCCTAAGACGAGTTGGCAAAATTACCTGAGACATGTGTTCTTTTTTATAAAATTTGACTTCCTTTTGGGTATATTTCATTAGAATCTCAACTTATAAAAAGTGAGATATAACTCACTGAGTTTCTAATAAAATATTAACATCATAGCAGTAGCTACCATCACTGTGCGAACCATTATCTGAGCTAATAACTCACTGAGCTAATAACTCACTGAGCTAATAACTCACTGAGCTAATAACTCACTGAGCCAATAACTTACTGAGCCTATAACTCACTGAGCTAATAACTCACTGATTTATAGCTGCCTGAGTTAAAACTCAATAAAACTCAAAAATACAGCTGGTATTTGTAGTGAAATATACCCAACACTCTTAGATAGGGATTGTAATGGACCCAATCAGATTTTTCTAAACGTTAAGTAGGTACAATTTGTATTTAACGGTTTTTAGTGGAAATTATTTGCCATACGCGATCGACGCGCGCGGCATGCACTTTTTGATACACCAATATTATTATGGGAAAACAATGTTCAAGTATAAACGCAATTATATGTAGGAAACAATTGAAAAATATTTATATTTTCCTAGTATTTAGATATGTATGATTAAATTTTGTGTAGCCAAAAGTGCGCGCTGCGTCGTATGCAGAAAGCACATTTTCGTGCGACAACTCTTTAAATAGGTATAGTGAAATATTAAAAATAGTTTCAGTATAAATAGCAAATAATTACGAAGTCGCGGAGTCGTGGTTTTCTCTTTATAAATAAAAAAAATTAGTAATTCCTAGGAGATAATTTGACACGCCTTGATAACGCTCCGATAACACACTATGACGTCATTTTCACTCACTAGGCACCCTCGATTTTCGATCCCTTTCATACGAAACGATTTTATTCAATTTTCTAGTTTTCATTTTAAATTTGAATTTTTCGATTACGTTTTCGATTTGGTAGAATTTTTCAATCGTTTTGTGGCAACACTATTTTCTTTTTTTGTACCTGGCATCTTAAATTACCGTTGTTTTTCTTCAAAATTTTTACGAAGTTTATTTTCTACGGATTGGTTTGTGAGAAATGTTACTATGTGCTCGTGCGCACAACATAGTTCTGATTATTCCTTTTATTATTTGCTCCTGGATTATTTCCCCCAGGAGAAATATTTATACTTACCAATGGATTAGTCTATTGCTGCTATTATTATTAGTAGTAATAGGGTTTAAAAATTGCTCCAAGGAGTAAATATTTTTGGAGCGAATAATAAGCGTTATGTCAGGACAATGAGGTGCGTTTCTTTTCGTGATTCTTTTTGAAGTGAAATTGCTCAATCGTTTTTTGTATAACTGAAAAAAATTGTTTGGTGCCCCCTAACCTCTTAGGTGAATCGTTGAACGGCATGTATTGAGAGTATGAAACTTGTATGCTCGCTCTGTCCCATTTTGTATTTTTGTATTTTTATAAAAATTGACAATTGTGAAATTCGGAAGTACGTATTTTTTATTTACGCGCAACGTTGTTAGCTGTAACGCTTGGGTGATATTTTTTTTATATTTTGTATATTGAGAAAAAGTCTTAATCGACTGAATAACGGATCTTCAAGAAAATAAAAAAGATAAAGATTATGGGTGTTTAGATTTGTGTCGAAAGACCTAACGAGTAAAGTTCAATTTTGCCTTGATGTTAATTGAAACACCCTAATCTCTTGAAGGTCTGTCCCGAACCAAGCGTAAACTTAATTGGTGTTCTAGAGTAGAACTGTTGGGATATGTGGTCTATCGAGCGATGGCTTAGCATTATGCCTGGAAGCGGAACGCTGTTTTTTGGGCGAAAACTCAATTTAGGAATAAAATCTTTACCTACTCAATTTTCTCTTTCATCATGGCAAAAACGCCTGGAACCGTCACATTTACCGTGCGTAACATGGCAAATTTACAGTGCGTAACATGGCAATTTTACCGTGCGTAACATGTAAATTTACCGTGCGTAACTTTAAGTGGTGAATTAACTGTGGGATCAGTGTTTACAGTCTTAAGCATGTTCGTTATGTGCTGAGCCATCTTCTTGATCATTCAATGTTTGAATAAGTGTACCTATTAAAAGATTACTTCTTTAAATATGTCCCATTTCGAATACGAAGAAAAACAATAAGTGAATTGTATTGGTAATGATTTTGTCCTAATTTTGAGTTTAATCCGCCCACTCATAGCGTTCATTTTAGATTGACGTTGATTGGCGCTCTGCGCTGTGTTTAGAATATTTTTCTTTGTCTGGTTGAAACATGGGAGAAAGTTTCAATTTCTACCCATATTTTGTCTTCTTTTATTTGTATGTTATATAATTTGACTGTCTGATGTAGTGACAAGTGTTCAAGCTATGATTGTCCCTATGTACACAGCGTTTGAACTATAGATGTGTAACAGACAGAATTTCGTTTACGTTACTTAATCTTAGAAGGGATTTACGCGAAATAAATAAGGGATTTTGCATTATACCGCGAAATATAAGCCGCGGCATATTTCCGCTCATCGCACATGCTTAATATGAAAATGGCGAAAATAACTAGTAATATGATACCCTTCAAATATCCTGTGTTTTTCCGTCGCTGGGTTTGAACAGGGTTAAACGCTTGAGCAATTATCATTACATTAGCCCGTCTGTATTTGTGTTACACCACCGCGCAGCGTCTATTTTGAGGTTTCGTTTGATTTTTGACCCCACGATGGAGAGTTTTACATTTTTTAGTTGGTTTCGAGCATTTAGTCGCGTCTGCGCGGTGTCGTTTTGCTTGTCGTTTTCATTTCGTTAGTTTGTAGTCGTTTTCGCACCTTGTTTATGCCCGCTAATGGGCCTGTTCTTGTTGTTTCTATATTGTCTTTGGATGGGGGTTTTTTGGAATGGATGACGTGTTTTTTGCTCTTTACCAGTCTTTTGTTAGAGGTGTTGAGATAAAAAAATATCTTCTCATTACATTAGTACATCCCAATTTATAAATATATAGCTTACATAATATATAATGAGTCAGTAAATAAGTGATGGCTTCACCGCCACTTAAGTTATATTATGATAGGGACATTTATAACTAGAATGTGGATGACATTTTTTAAAATGTCTGATGGAGGTTCTCCTCTCGAGTTTCATTGTTCACAAATTTGAAAATCGAGTGTTTTTTTGTCCACAAATAATTAAGGAGCAAAAAATAGCGGCGCCATTTTGAATTTCCCTGTCTAAAGAATGTTTACGTTATCTGTTTTTAAGCTGTGGAGGTGTACATCGCTATTTCCTTTTAGATAGTAATTTTGTCGTCTGGCATATCATAGCGCGCGTAACCCGGGGGGCATAAACCATTCTTTATAATAAATAATAATTATTAGTATATATACACTTTTTTTGACGTGAAATTTGTACCTTTTTGAGATATCGTAGCTAAACTATGAGATGTAAACGAATTGTTGTTGTTAAAAAACTTATGATAGCGCGTAGGTGTAAATGATGAGTGATTTGGCACTGTTCTGCATAATGACTTAAAAAAATATAGCCATCTACATAGGATCGAACCACTATCTGATTGGTCCATGATCTAACTTGAGGGGAATCAACTGAAAAACTATTTCAATTAGATCCAATGAGGTTTTCTAACTCTAATAATATTTTAATTCTCTCGTAATCGCATTGAAAATACTGAAGTCGATTGTTCCACGAGGAATTATTTTCTTAGTAGTGCCACTTAACTTACCTACTGGTAAAAGTAAGGGGCCACAATTAGGTCAGTTCCTCATAGCCCCTCACCACAACAGCTGAGATTCCTACTCAAATAGGGGTCGGCAGAAAGAGACAACAGTACCGTATTGTCTGCTCGTTTACTCCTACGCAAATAATTGACAATCGATGTTTCGTCCCCTCGTTGTTCCGAGTGAGTTTCGCACTTTTTTCACTTGCATGTAAATAGTGAATCGTTGGATTTCTTAGTAAAAAAGGAAAAAAAGAAAAATCCGCAAAAAAAAATGTTTTTTATTGAATTCGACGGAGGCGGACCGCGGAGAGGTCTAAGGAATTTTTCTTCGTCTTAGACCCGTGCCCTACCAGGGCCTGTAAACTCGTGCTAGGAATTTTAGTGAAATTTAATAATAATTTTAAAATAGCAAAAGAGTAGCGCAATTCATAAAATTAAACCTACCTAGTTGAGTATAATGTATAATGAGAAAAATAGTACCTAAAATACCTTGTAATTACATTGCTAGGACAATATTTTGTTTGTATATTAATGATATTTCTTGCACCAAAATCGGGGTGTACCTATCACGGTTTCATGTTTCTCGATTTTCACTAACTCTGCCAATGTTTGCCGGAGGTGCATTGAAAATATTTTTTTAAATAGAATTTGAAAATAATTCTGGCTCCTTGAGGTTTAGACTTTCCTACCATTGACAACGCGAATAGATACTTAAACTTTTTTTTATGTATTAGCGTTGGTTTTGAGGGAAAGTGTGCGTTGTCTAGGCCTTGAGAGGTTGTCACCGAAGGTTTTCCGTCTGATTGCAATAATTGATTAGTATAATTGACAACTT